>CAXHWN010000755.1:60200-198851 GCA_964020975.1 Hermodice carunculata | reverse complement strand
ACACACACACCACTACAGAAAATCCCATGTTTACTATGGAGGGGTATATGTATAGGAAACGTGTACAAATACCTACATTTACATTGATGCACTCATATTTACTCCGTTCACATAAATGAATTTCCTGTATGTACACATACCATTCTCAGGTGTCGAACGCCGCAATTTGCAACAGATATATAGTGGGACGGTCATATACAGTCATACAAATTTTTTCTATGCATACGATACCCGAATTCATATTGCATTCAAATGAAGAAAAACATAAGTATATATAAAATATTACATACTGTGTATGTTAGAATGTGAAATTCATGAAAGAGGGTGGTACATGATGAATTCATTGTAAAGTTTGTGAACATATTTGCAGACACGTTATAGTTAAGGGAAATGTGCAACTTTACAACTTCTTTGCTGCCTTTGTACATACTAACTTTATATATATTTACTTTATTGATGTGCTCCATATCTGATACCTGTGTCAAATATTTAACTGACTATAGCATGCTCCATGGGATATTCATTAACAAAAAATCTAAACGTATGTGATGGGCACATACGTCAAGTATACTGATTGGCATGTATTTAGCTCCTGAGGTTTGAATCTTTACTGGGGGGTTGTATTTGTGTAAACGTGCTCGCATATGTGCATTTACATGCTTCTGGCATACATTTGTGGTTGTGTCAAATTAATGTAGTGCAATTTATTTACTTCGGTAGCTGCATAAATGTAAATGTACTTATTTGCAGTATGCTCACTATGGGGGATTATGCATGATATATTAAAATGCACTAATTATGAATGTACCCAATGTATATTAATATTTGGTCCTTATGTGCAGTTAGGTGGCATAAAAAACATTAAGCATATATATTTACAGAATGATGATATGCTTTATTCAGATATATATTTACACATGGGTGTGCATGTAAAATTTACAAACATTCACACATTTGCACAATAGAGGGTGTACATGAAATTTACCAGCAGCTTTCATACATTTACACACAGGTGTGTCTATATACATATAATTTACCAAACATTCACATATCTATGCAGTCGGGAGTGCACATATACATTACCAAGCATTCACACATCTTTACCCTCGAGGGTGTACATGGAGTATACCTGAGCCTTCCCGATATTAATACAGGGGTGTAGATACATGTGTATAATTTAAACAACATTCATATATATGTACACTAGGGCATGTACATATATAGTATACCATGTTTCATATATCTGAGCACTAGGAGGTGCATAGAGAATTAACCATAAACTTTCCTACATCTACACATGGGTGTACATATATAGTATACCATATTTCATATATCTAAGCACTGGGGAGTGTACAGAGAATATACCATAAACTTTCCTACATTTACACATGGGTGTACATACATAGTATACCATGTTTCATATATCTCAACACTGGAGGGTGTACCGAGAATAAACCATAAACTTTCCTACATTTACACATTGGTGTACATATGTAGTATACCATGTTTTATATATCTGAGTACTGGTGGGTGTACAGATAATATACCATAATCTTTCTTACATTTACACATGGGTGTACATATATAGTTGACCATTTTTCATATATCTGAGCACAGGAGGGTGTACAGAGAATATACCATAAACTTTCTTACATTTACACATTGGTGTACATATATAGTATACCATGTTTTATATATCTGAGCACTGGTGGGTGTACAGATAATATACCATAATTTTTCTTACATTTACACATGGGTGTACATATATAGTTGACCATGTTTCATATATCTGAGCACTGGGGAGTGTAAAGAGAATATACCATTAAATTTCTTACATTTACACATAGGTGTACATATAGAGTATACCATATTTCATATATCTGAGCACTGTGGAGTGTACAGAGAATATACCATAAACTTTCCTACACTTACACATGGGTATACATATATAGTACACCATTTTTCATTTATCTCAGCACTGGAGGGTGTACAGAGAATATACCATTAGCTTTCCTACATTTACACATGGGTATACATAATATAGTACACCATTTTTCATATATTTGAGCACAGGAGGGTGTACAGAGAATATACCATAAACTTTCCTACATTTACACATGGGTGTACATATATAGTACAACATTTTTCATATATCTGAACACTGGGAGGTGTATAGAGAATATACCATAAATTTTCTTACATTTACACATAGCTGTACATATAGAGTATACCATACTTCATATATCTGAACACTGGGAGGTGTATAGAGAATGTACCATAATCTTTCCTACATTTACACATGGGTGTACATATATAGTTAACCATGTTTTATATATATGAGCACTGGTGGGTGTACAGATAATATACCATAATTTTTCTTACATTTACACATGGGTGTACATATATAGTTGACCATGTTTCATATATCTGAGCACTGGGGAGTGTATAGAGAATATACCATTAACTTTCTTACATTTACACATAGGTGTACATATAGAGTATACCATATTTCATATATCTGAGCACTGGGGAGTGTACAGAGAATATACCATAAACTTTCCTACATTTACACATGGGTATACATATATAGTACACCATTTTTCATATATCTCAGCACTGGAGGGTGTACAGAGAATATACCATTAGCTTTCCTACATTTACACATGGGTATACATAATATAGTACACCATTTTTCATATATCTGAGCACAGGAGGGTGTACAGAGAATATACCATAAACTTTCCTACATTTACACATGGGTGTACATATATAGTACAACATTTTTCATATATCTGAACACTGGGAGGTGTATAGAGAATATACCATAAACTTTCTTACATTTACACATAGCTGTACATATAGAGTATACCATACTTCATATATCTGAACACTGGGAGGTGTATAGAGAATGTACCATAATCTTTCCTACATTTACACATAGGTGTACATATATAGTTAACCATGTTTTATATATATGAGCACTGGTGGGTGTACAGATAATATACCATAATTTTTCTTACATTTACACATGGGTGTACATATATAGTTGACCATGTTTCATATATCTGAGCACTGGGGAGTGTATAGAGAATATACCATAAACTTTCCTACATTTACACATGGGTGTACATATATAGTACACCATTTTTCATATATATGAGATTTGGGGGTGTATAGAGAATATACCATTAACCTTCCTACATTTACACATGGGTGTACATATATAGTTAACCATGTTTCATATATCTGAGCACTGGAGGGTGTATAGAGAATATTCCATAAACTTTCCTACATTTACACATAGGTGCACATATATAGTATACCATATTTCATATATCTGAGCACTGTGGGGTGTATAGAGAATATACCATAAACTTTCCTACATTTACACATGGGTGTACATATATAGTACACCATTTTTCATATATATGAGATTTGGGGGTGTATAGAGAATATACCATTAACCTTCCTACATTTACACATAGGTGCACATATATAGTATACCATATTTCATATATCTGAGCACTGTGGGGTGTATAGAGAATATACCATAAACTTTCCTACATTTACACATGGGTGTACATATATAGTATACCAAACATTGACCCATCTCTGCAATAGGGAATGTACATATATAATATACCACGTTTCATATCTGAGCATTAGGGAGTGTACAGAGAATGCACCATAAACATTTGTACATTAACACATGGATGTACCTATATATTTAACAAAGAATTTACGATGTGTGCAATAGGGCAAAAGGATTGAATTTACCAGAATCTTTCATATATTTGAACACAGATGTACAGATATGATTTACCAAGCATTCACATGTGCACAAAACGTTCATAAATTTGATCAAAGTGTGTACATAATTTGCCAAAACATTTACAAACATCAGTGTATCCAGGAAAACCTTTACCATGTACCAAAGTTCATAATGTACTTGGTACATATTTTACCAGACTTTAACACTTGCACACATTTACATATTAAATCAAGCAAACGAACTTAAATTTTTAACCCAAGTCTATTCACATTTATGCATTTGCCCATACTTTCTTTTGATATGAAAGCATCAATGTGTACTTCAATCCTAGCAGTACGTCAAAAATAAATATTGCTATTTCTTTACTTGAAAAAGTTTGGTCATTCAGATGGCAATTCTTAATTTTTGAAACAACAACCCTATGGACAGATGTAATGGCATATTTGGTTGCCTCATGTATTAAAGCATTGAAAGACTATGTTATTGCGTACGTTCAGACATCTTGTTTTTCTATGACACCTCTCCTTTTTCTTTGTAATACATGTATGTACCTCATACCAGAGAGGTGGCGACACCTAGAAGCAGTGATTTGCGGCTTTGCCTTCTCTTGTTTTAACTAATAGAGGGCGCTATATGGAATAATGTCACTGTGGGTTTGAGGACAGTCCAATCCATTTGTTGCACACTCGCATATTGGAATTTCAACTGCTTATTTTAAGCCTTTTGTAAAGTCTACATTCTTTATATACTTACAATTTCTTGGTTTCAAAATAAATGTAGACTTCTGAAAGGATTATTTAATATGAGTGATTATTTCATGTGCTTAAAAGAGCAGTCCAGTTCAGAATTGCGCTACACAGTCTAGTTTTGCATTTGCACAATAAAGCAAAACGCGAAATAATTCCAATTAAATCTGTAGCCTTCTATAGGTAACTTAGCAATGAATACAATACATTGCATGCGGATTGTTTACCTCTTACCAAATATGGTCTGATGTCAAGACACCAGAGCGCTATGATTACCTAACCTAGGATCATAGTTCACTTGCGTCATTCACTGATCCTTCCCTGTGGAAACAAAGTACGGTGAGCTGTAACAGGTATTGTTTCACGCTCTTGCATAACCACGCATAGAAATGAAAAATTGCTTTCTGAAAGTGGTATTTTTCATATGTGCTTACATATTTCTGTGCTGGACTGTCCGTTTAAAATACATCATTGAAAGACCATAAGCAAATAAAAATTTAGTGTGTAGGGCTATAAAATATACACATTAATTGATAGTGTCATCTTAATTCAAATGTGTACTGGAATATCAGCCTCTCTCTCATCTTCAGTAAACTTTTGAGCTACGGTACATTTGTTGTCCTATCCTTTTCACATTTTTACCATAAATCATATATGTAGCTTTATAACCACTGTGTATGCTCTCCATGGAAAATAAGATACAGCGAACTTGAATCCATTTACACTGTATTTTTATGACAAATGGTATTCACTGGACTCCCAATGAAACATGTGCAGGTTTAACTTTAACTTGATCTTTAACTTACAGCTATCGCTACATGCTGACTAATAACAAAACATTTATCTAAATCAACCGGTGTATATATATATATATATATATATATATATATATATATATATATATATATATATATATATATATATATATATATATGTATGTATATATATATATATATATATATATATATATATATATATATATATATACATATATATATATATATGATATATATATGATATATATATGATATATATATGTATATATATATATATATGTGTGCATATATATATAGATTATATGCATACATATGGACTTTTTTTCTATGGGTCAAATTCAGCATCTGACCTTGGCCCTAATAAGATGTCTCCCATCAGATACATTTTTACATGGTTTGCACAGCTTAATAACTTCTGCTATATAACACGGGTGCCTGGTAACCGACAAGTAGCGACACCTAGACGACGTGATTGGCAGCTTTGACTTCTTTAGATTTGGCCAATAGAGGGCGTCATATAAAAACGTTACTTCAGGTCCAATCAACGGCAGCATTACATAATATTATACTGCAGTATTATGTGATAGTTATAACATGGCCCAATTTCATTATGCCATATTATCCTCGAGTGCTTGCACGAGAGGATTATGTGATACATCTCAGACCAAAACACTCAAGACACTATTACTTGGTCTCAGGATACATGTAGTCTGAAATAATAAAAAATGTAGCCTACATAAAATTTTATAATCAGATCAATAGGCCTACATTTTCTCTGTCAAAGCAAGTTCAATCTGTCACCACTTTTCACCTATTTGACATTATTTAGCCATAAAGAATACACAAAATATGACCATTTTGATTGAGTCCTGAAGTGCGTATAACAAGTAATACATGTGTTATACATGGTTGTGTATAGTTCAACCGTCTGCTGTGTCAAAGTCAGCTTGCCTCGGCAATCCTGACTTTTGTCGTACGATTTCTCTTCTGTGAGTGTCCCATGTACTTCATGTGTCACAATGTCAGTCTCCGGCGGACAGTGGCGGACACTATAGACTCAAAAATCTAAGTATTTTGTTGCTCTCATATGGTCAGATGTCAAACAATCACAGACATCTGCTACTAAATCTTGACCCACTGACAGTTGCTCTCTCACTTTAACTTCCAAATCTTGCCTCCGTGCATTGCATGCCCAATTTTCGCATTGATGATACCCTTTGACAATGACAGCGTATAATGGATCATACCTACAATAATCAAAATGGTGAATCTTATTATTTATGTGACCTTTTTATACCATGCCAATTACGAATTATAGCCCACTTGGAAAAAAATATAACAAATGTATAATATATATGCAGGGACGTGCTATAGCACGTCCCTGATATATGGAACCAGGGTATGATTAGAATACTGTAGAGAGTCATTATACAAGAGGAAGCACGCTTATTCCGATCCAATAAGAATCAATCATTTAAACTTGAAAACATGATAAGAATTTATGAAAATTCAATTAAAGTGTCCTCTCGTCATTTTTAAAGAACCATAAAAATCAACAAAGCATGATACTGGTTCCGTACCGATTCTGCACACGATAGCATAATTATATGATTAATAATAAATTAGGTAACAGATTTTAACAGCAGACGTGCCCTCCCTTAAAAAAACTGTAGACAAGCAAACAAATTCTTACCTTAGGTACCGACGGTCACCTTTTACTGTTACGAACGTCTATGTTTGCTCCTGTACAAGTAACAATGCGCAAGCCGACTTCGCTCTGACCCATCTTGAGGATGGACACTTCTGAATCTTGTTTATGAAAACGAAATAAAACCTTTTCAAAGAACAGTTATGCCTCACATATGAGGGTTGACTGACACCAAATTCCGCTGTCATTTCCATCTACTTCTCAGTGATCATGCACATGAAAATAATAAGATATATTAAAAGTTGTCATAAATTTATTAATTCATATCGTCCAAAACAACGTATAACACTTGTGTGTCCCCAAATATTGTTTTTTTTTCAAAAGACATCGATACAAAAAAGAAACATGAAACAGAGTCCACATTAGCATAGATAGCCAGCAAAATAATTGTTGTATGATACTGTTATGCCGTTCTTTAAGCCTATAAGATGAAGATCCTTTACCCTAAAGTACGCATATTGATACATACAACAAACTTTCAATCTTATATCGTTGGTCTTTATTTTGCATTTATTGCATATATGAATATTTTGAGTTTGTAATCATTTGATCATAGTTACGTTTCACTAACTCGCTGAGGCTCAGAACTAGTTTCAGATAACCCTTGTAGGCTTGTACTGTAATATAACACTTCTGAATCCACACTTTACATTCACATTGCAATGTCATGTTTATATAATAGGAAATACTAGTAGCAGTATGTGTTCAGAAAAAAAAAGTGATTAAATACTGAATACAGAATGGTCCAAACAAAAGTTCTGAATTAGTTTTCTGTTGGATGCTTTGTCCATGTCGATACAAATCTTCTTTTTGAGCCCCACAATTAATTTCAAAGCTATTTTTGTCGATTTTTCTTAACCGGAATGTGAACTATTCAGGAATCAGACTACATGTATCAGTCCAAAGTTAAGGTTTATTTGAGACATGGGCCCATAAGCGATATGTCCTTGTTTGAGAAATTTGTTGGAAATCCCCTTTCATTTTTTTTCTTTTTTTTTTTTTTTTTTTTTTGCGGTAAACTAATTGCAGATTCTTGTCTTTTGCTTTGAAATATTTTTATGGTTCAGAGATAATAACATTTGGTGATCCACAGCCAAATGTTGGTTTGCCTCTAATTCGTGGAGCTATGATTGTTGCCACCGTCCAGAATATAGTGTAAAATAATTCATGCAAGCTCCCTTGTATGTAGAAATTATCGTTCAAACATGTGTTTGCAAAAAAATTGACCAATACATTTCTTTCAAAGATGCCTTCCCCATCCCCAATCCCCGAGAAAAAACAAAACAAATTTGCGCCTTCTCCGCTGAGAGTGACCTTGTCCAGATTTCCTCAGGTAAGTGTAACCCTTCTTGAATTCAACCTCTGGAACCAGGCGCCAGTCGATCAGTTTGTGTAATATCAAGGTAAAATAAGACAGCCATACTTTAGTAAGATACTCTTCATTAACATGTAAAAAGCTGTTTCAACATTTGTAAAGGCATGTTAAATTTCAAATTTTATGTCGAATATCTGTATATTTATCCATTAGTTAACTAATAACATTTTATTTAAATTTCAGTTCTTTTAATCTTTAAAAATGTATACGTGGTATACTATCTGCATCTGACCATCAGGCATCTGTACATGCTTATCAGTCTATCTGCCTTTGGTATATAGCGGTTCCTCAAAAATTGTTTCTGACGTATGTTTGGTTGCTTATATTGTGCTCGTTCCCTCAAAGCAAAACCTTTGATTTAACAGGAACTAGGATTGATCATTCTTATATGTATGGCGCTTCATACGATATGGGAATTTATCATGATCACTGGTGATCTGTTCAGACATGGACTCATAAGGTGATGAAATGAGACTTTTCATTAATTCCTTGACTCTGAAGTATGTATTCAATGAATATTTATTGGACAAATCATGTTTTGCTACGGGGATTTTATATTTATTTCTAGCTGTCTCGACACATACATTTCGCCCCCCACCCCCAGCCCTTTTTATAGGCTTAATTGCATGTTTAAATTTTTCACTGATCAGAGAGTCCGTGTCTAAAATTACTCTTGAATTATAATTTAGATGTTCAAAATGTGGGTATCCAGTGAATGAGTTCCACTATCCTCTCGAAGCAAATTACTGACACTAAACGTTTCCTATTAAAGAATGACTTTCATAAATTTTCAAGTTTAGCTTATCATTTTGACCACAATTGTACCTTCACAAAAGTGTAAGTGTTAAAACAATATTTTGGACCATATGTGTTATTTGTAAGAGAGAATATCTCTCATTTGCCTGTGCAACAGGAAGTGGAAACTACATGGAACTTCAAAGGGGTGGCTCAGGGATCATGGGTAATAAGAGAAGTGTCATGAAAGAACTGCCAGTGCAAGTGTTTATACAATGATTTCAGAAAATATATTGGACTAAGTAATAGCCTTTATGCCTGGGTGATCACCTGTTGATTTTGTGTTTTCATAAAGTTTTTCTAACCATTCTACCTGGCCCTTGACAGTTAATTACTATGGTTGTAATGTAAACTTCATTAATGCTGCATTCCCATTGGTAGGTGGCTCGCATGGTTTCATGTAATGGAGGGTGTCTTACAAATAAAGCTCAAATTTTATTTCTATTTCTTAATTTGCGATTATGAATCACGATATTGTTTTGACACTTATGCATATAATGGGTATCTAGCATAAGTTTATAGGCTTAACTTGGCCAATGTGAGAGTGTTCCTTTAAAACGTGATGTGCATGTCTGCAGCCCCACATGGTAACAAATGGTTCACTATGCTTTGGAACCATTGCTTGTAAAACAATTTACATACGACATTGGTAATGCTGATTTTTTTTTTGGGGGGGGGGGGGGGGTAAGGCTGAATGGACGCTCACAAGGGGTGAGTTATCTGCTTGTGCATGTTCAAAACACTTCGCAGGTCGGACCACGCCCCCTTCTACTTCACAGGCAAACGCCTGTGGGCCATGTTGGTTTGGCCTGGATGAGTACCTATACATTGGCGCCACCTATATCCAGCTATGCCGCAATAAAATGCTGTACAACATTGAGTCTGCAGATTTGTTTCTGGTTGCTTACATGTGGCCCCATTATTGCTGAGTATGGGATAATTTATATATTATAAATATATGTGTGCTTAACTAGTACTCCAAGATGTGGCCACTATAAATTAAGGGAAGCACGACAAGCAAATAGTAATTCCTAGAATTTTATTTAAAAAATATAAAGAATTTTCATCGGTGGCCCCATGGATGGCTAAATGAGTTTAATCATGGAGGCAGGAAGTATTATTATCAAGCATAACGTTAATACGCTCATGATAAATTAATGTAGGCCTACTGAAGTCCAGTATGTGCATAAAACGACAAATTAATAACCAGTTATAGTGTTATCAAGATTTGGTGTTATTTATAAAACACATTAAAATCTGTCTCTTTGAAAAAATACACCCGCGTACAAGTGCTGAACATAATTAAAGCATACTAGTAACGCCAGTTTCATAATTAAAACATAATAATGGTATCGCCAGTTGCTAAATAAAGAAAATTTAAACTTCAAAAACGCAACACAAAACTGAGGACACCGTTAAACACATCCTACATAATGACATACAAAATCTAAGAGATCACAGAATCGTTAGATAAAGTGTCACGAAAAAAATGCAAAAACATACGAAAACAGAATTACTGTACGTACGGTTGCTTAATTAGCACAGAAAGAAACAAATCAAAGAATAAGAATGATCAGCAAATACAACTTACTCTGATTTCATGATCTGGTGCCATTTCGACGGTATGTGTTGTGGTGAACCGTTAACAACAAACCGTTAATTTTGAACGCATGCGCAATATAATTCTGAGCGAGGTTATACAGAGGCTCATTAGGAAAGTAGTATGTGGGGCTCCAAAGGGTTTTATGGAAGCAAGATTTTTTGAAAGAGAAAAATGATGCAGGAACACATACATTATAATCTCGTCACAAGCGTATACACTTGGGGCTAACAGCCGATTTTGTTTTGTATATTGTTTATCTCAGCTCCTCTGTTGAAATAACATGGGTACTTGTTATTTAGTTTTTCGCTAGCTATAAATAAATACGTAAATACTTCTTTTGCCACCAGAGTGAGCAGTTGATCACTTCTTGCTGATATATAGCAAATGCTCCTCAGAGAGGAATGTATCATGCACCTTCATCGAACTATATAAATTTTATTCTTACGTCGAGGATCTACGTAACAATCTAGATAAATTTAAAGTTTTTATTATATTGTGTGCCCCGCTGTGATCAACCTGGTGCTGAAACAGGCCTCTGTAAATAAGGCTGGTGAAATCAGTAAAAAGTTCTTAGAATTAAGATTTTTACTTACTTATCTTTACTTACTCATGGTCTCATACTGCAGCAATTATAAAAATACCTGCCCCTTCGCCTACTTCTGATAAAATTGAGTTAAATACGTGAGTGTATTTTTCGATAGCTGATTTTGATAATTAACGTGTTGATGTGATATTGCTTATTTTCAAAATTAGCGTCAAGTATCAATGCATGTACAGTCTACTCTGCATGCAAAAGCATGGAATGCCAGCCACTGTCAAGAGTGTAAGTTAACATTTGACATGATGTTTCTTGTCTGCCTGGCTGACTCATGCCATTTTTGATCCGGTTAATCCAGTTCAACTATCAAAGGACCGAGGTTTGCTAAGCGGGCAATGCTCTTGATTGTTTGCTGCAGATTCTTTGCTACGTCAACTCCAGTTTTCTGCCCTTGTTTTGTTTTTTGTTTTTCCTTTTATGTCAAATTATTTTTATCCTGTTTAATGTTGCGTTGCAAACTTTTGCCTTTTGTCATAAAAGTAGTTTATAAATGGCCATAATTTGTTGTGAAAAATTAAAATGCAGAAATACTTTTCAACATATATAGAGAATATAAGGTTGATTTACCTTGTCTTTCGAAATTCAAATGAACAAAAATTATATGATTTTAAGAAAAGTTGTATTTTCGCAAAATTAGACATGCGGAAAAAATTTCTACAATAACAGTTAACAATTATTTGTCAAAATTGGCACGGCAAGGTACGTCATTTGGCAGACAACTTTCCACTCGCCAATATAAATTCAGATGAAAATTTATCTGCTTCGCAGGCATTTTTGTCATGCTTCACAGGCAAGTTTGTCAAAGGATTTCTTGGGTTGGTGGAATCAAGAAGGGTAGATTTTTTCTAACCGCCTTGGTTGATTAGACTGTCGTTCCCTTATATTATTAATATGGTTATACCCCGCTACGGTAGTTTGGCTGCTAAAGATATCCCGTTGTATCAGCGGAGCAAGATAAGTCGGTCGGCAAGCAACACAGTATAGGGCGGTCACCGTACCTCTGCACTTCCAAGAATACTGAGCCTATCTGCACAGGCAAGTCCCTCAACAATATAAAGACCTAATTCTGGCTGATAAAAAAATGCAACTCCTGAATTGACATGTAGAGGAAAATCTACAAGTGTGATGTCCTTGGTTCTAATGTCATTCAGTATTATATGTTCCTACGAACACTGACACAAGAGGTCAGATTTTTACATCAAATAGATTAAATTTTAGTAGACTACTTGCAGAAGAATCAGAAACAAAACAGAACAAACAAAAAACAAACACACAGAAAACCAAAAAAAAAAAAAAAAAAAAATACATAGCAAACTTAGACAAGAGGAATCAATTTAGGCTTTGCCTGCTGGGTAATTGCCAACAAAATGTGTTAAACTTGGCCCTAATGTCACATTTGTGACTGTGTCCCCAGGATGTGTCCATATATGTAATATGTATTATTACTATACACGCACCACACATACACACACACACACACACACACACACACACACACCCATTGAACATATTTCTGATAGACATTCCATGAATGACACAACAAACTTCTGCTAAACACAATTCCATTTTAACCATGGAAATCATTTTGTTGTTGTCATGCAGATATGCCGGACAGGGTAAAACGCCTGTAACCTAACTCTATCCCGCGTCAAACTGGCCTCCAGATTTATTCAGTGTCTAAAGGTGCCCTGTGTTTTATTAAAAGAAATATATTTGTGGCAGATTTTTATAATGATCATCGTCACAGTCCTGGTGTCAAGGGCACAGCTGGGAAAGTTGATGGCCAAGATCATTTGTGATGAGGTGCAGGGTTAAATAAGGCCGAAGTCAAGAATCGCTGTTGACCCGTTTTGGTAGACATATTTGACATAGCATAGTTAAGGTCACTAGCGCGGGAATGAAAATAGGACAAATATTCAAGTGAGAAAAGATGGTATTCGAGGAAGAGACGAAGCGACTTCGCCATGCAAACTTGGGGACTCTGTGTTACGGTGTCAGCCACAGACTAAATTATACAAGTGAATGGCGTAAAGGTAAGCTTTCTCGAACAGGACTATAGAACAAGTTCCAGTAAGATGCAAAACTAGTGCATTTGTCTTTGCTGCAGTCTCTGTCTGAAATACACGTGGTGACGCTATATTCTCTAGGGACATAATTTAAGACTTAAATTTAATTATTTTCTTTTGTCCAAGTTTATGGTCACTATTCATATTCCACATATAATTTGATGATTATATGTTTGTAAATAATAAATGGAAGGATTACACGTAAACAACTTTTTATGTTGGATAAGGCTTTAAGATCCTGTGATTTTTGATAAATGTCAAACCACGCACAAAGCTCCCAACTCACTCACTCTCAAGCACCCTTTGTATTTGTACATTGCAATATGGCGGTTCAATGAATTGTAGAGCAACACTGACATGTGATTGAAGGTCGCTGTGTGCTCACAGCGAACATAGTAGCACACTGATGCTGTAAAATGGATAAACATATCCATAACTATGTTGCTGTGAGTAACGTTTTGCCATCTGCTAAGTTGACATACGTAATTTTACATTGTCTGTGTTACAACTATTAGATGTACAGATAAATTATTTGAAAGAAGAAGATGGAGATGGCCATCAAAGTAGAGATTCTTAGCTGATACGCCAATGAGCATTGTTGTTGGTGTTGTTCTTGTTTTTGAGGGTGTTTTGGTTTGGTTTGGTTTGGTTTGGTTTTGTGGTTTTTATGCTTTTAATCAGAAGCAAAACCTATTATTCATTAACTTATGCGCAGTTTTCGTTTTGTTATTGTGAAAATATCACTAACTTTAGGAACCTTTAATTCCTACATTGTCATCAAAGTTTCCCTAATGTTATCATTGGACTTGCTGAAATCATAGTGGTGATTCTTCCTCGTATGTATATTCTCTCTTAACATATCATTGCAGCTAGCCAAGCTAGATTGAGAGGAGGCTTACTTCTTAGTTTAAGGGTTTGTCATTCTTGGTTTTCTGTGTAAATTGTCTGTGCGTTCTAAAAAAATATGAGTTCCTGGGTGATGAGTTGGCTTTCTTGTATTTATGTTTAATAAGACGCACAGTCGTGAAGGGCAAGTAATTGACCAAATTTTTTTTCAATCATTATTACTGTCATGGGATTATGATATACATAGAGTTCTCGTTTGGTTTTATCTATTCACTAACGTTTGCAGTCAGTAGATCCTCTGGTAAAGCATCTGTTTTCTGAGGTCGTTTGCAAGTGCTTGAATGCATTTTTCAGTATTTGACACATATGAAGCATAAGTAGGTAGACTATCCTTGATGGTGTGGTAATTTTTAGTAAGGATTTCTGATTTTGATTGAAGTGTTACTTTGCTGGATTCACAGCAATCAATATTCCGTTATTCTTTGAAAAACGAAAAAGGTAGATGCTTTTTTTTTTGGAAGGCGGGGGGATGTTACCCGAGGGCATTGACTTTGATAAAGCATTATGTTTGTTTTTCACATGTAATTCTAAAAAGTTTTTGTTAAAGTTTCCAGTTAATATGAACCGTTAGACCATATAATAATGTGTTAGAGCAGAATGACTGCATAGCACTCGTTTCAAAGTTCATCATGCCAGGCTACTGACATCAATTATTTTGTGCAAACTGTAGCCTATTCAGTCTGTGCGGCTTATTTGCGAAGGGGGGTCACAAGCCCGCTCGATAGATATCTTTCTGCTCTTCCATGCCCACTGTATTATTTTACAATATCTATGAAATCATATTAAACTTCAGTCAAAGTGCAAATTAATAAATATCACTGTTTAGCATAATGCTTTGTTCAATAGTGTTTGTTCGTTTGTAAGTAAGACAAAAATTCAATGTTAAAAAAAAACATGTATTGCAAACGAAAACACATTTTCCTCCGCTTCCGACATGTTAAACCACAGGAATAAAGCAAATAAAATCTAGTACAGTCAATGTTACTATGGCCTGCAAGTCCTGCACACGAAAAATGATTTAAGTTAATCATCCCTCCCCAACCACCACAGCCAAAAGAAAGAAAAATGACATGTATAGTGCAATAGGAGGATATTTTACACACATCACACCCCCGTCAATATTGAAATTATTATATACACTTTGAGGTCTTTGAATCAAAGATTTAAAGAGGACCCCCCAAAAAAATGAAAAATAGAAAAATAGAAATAATGATAATGATAATGATAATGATAATGATAATGATAATGATAATGATAATGATAATGATAATGATAATAATAATAATAATAATAATAATAATAATAATAATAATAATAATAATAATAATAATAATAATAATAATAATAATAATAATAATAATAATAATAATAATAACCAACCCAGCGAAATAAAACAGACGGTTCATTTTATCGACAAACTGATACGTTGTTTTACAGTTGTATAAATGTAATTATATAAAGTAACCATACAACCAAAGCTCACAGAAGTCAAACAATGATAGGAGCTTAGACATTTGAAGGACTGACTTCTAAAGTTACAACAGAATTTTATTTTCATTCGTAAACTTTGCGAACCAATAAAGCAAAGTTTTTTCTTATAAATCTATAAATCGAAGTTACGTATTGCAGACAAAGAGCAATTTAGAAATATTTAATGCGAATATAAATCTGCCCAAGCCTAGCTGCACATGTTGGCCATTTTGAAAACGGTGTATATTTAGGTAAGGATTTCTTGTCAGTTCTTATATTATTTTTTAAAGAACATGTCCACTTCCACTGAGTGTGTGTCAGCTTCTTATCATTTGTAGATTGTGTAACCTTGATATATATTACACGTTTCTTTGTTCTGTTTTCCCGCCATTTTTTGAATGAAAGAAAAATATATGGACATGCTTTTAGTTAACAGACTTTCAATCATTTGTAGATGGAACACTCTGCCGTCATTTTGGGTCACTGCTTTTAAGAATGCAAACAGTTTCATCTACTTTTTTGTTTATATCGTATATTTTTTCATTATTCATAAATTACCATGTTTAGACAACGCTCTCTAAATGTTGTGTAACAACGTTGTTCAAACATTATACAATTAAGAAAAAATTATGATGCAATTGTAAGTATATAGATATTACATTAGTCATATTTCAATTGGGGTCCATCATATAGATTCATCATCCATGTAATGTTGAATTGCAAACCAATAAAAGTAACATAGTTAGCGTGATTGTGGTGATTGATGTCCAAGACTATAATAATCCAATTGAATTGATGGTAAATATTAACCCCTTTACAAACGTTTTCCAATCATGTTTTTGTTTGTGTCTTTGTTTGTTTGTGTGTTTGTTTTCTGTCTGTTTTTGCCGGGAAAAACATATATTGTTGGTAAAAGCTACTTTATAATTAGTTAGAATTAAGAAATAATGTCCACATGGAAAAATCCATTGCAACAGTTACTTGTGTATCTATTTGCCTTGATAAATACAAATCATAGTCCTGATATATGTCGTGATCCAATGTAATATTATTATCTTGTTTCCAGAAATGTACCTAGAGGACCAGAACAGGTGTTCACAGAAATGAAATGTTTGAACAGAAGACCACCGATGATTACTTTGGAAAGTCAAAGATCAAATGGTTAATTGTCTGCATCATGCATGATGTATGATAATATCAAATGTATGGGCGTTCTGATCTGTACCAGTACATATTTAATGAATTTAGTAAATGTATGGATTGAAATGAAACTTTCGTGTTATTTTCAGAAATTCTTTTTGAGGGAAAGAAATCAGGTCCAAGTATCATTATTATTATTATTATTATTATTATTATTATTATCATTATTATTATTATTATTATTATTATTATTATTATTATTATTATTATTATTATTATTATTATTATTATTATTATTATTATTATTATTATAAAAAAGGGTACACACTAGTTCAGGGGTAAGTCACTTTATTCTTATCTGAACTTGTTCTATACTATTCAGTACATGTAATTATGTTTGGTTTCATAGGTATTCTGCATTCATATTGAAGCTCTGCATTTATGAGCAAACTTCAATTTTTCAGCTAACTCACCAATTGCCACGTTCATGTATATATTTTTTCATTACTATGTGGGTTGTCTTTGCTGAATATTTAGCTTAGACAAGGAGCCGCTACTCAAAGGAACATGTACGGGTACAAGGCTCCGAAACATGTTCTGAGTGGTTACCCGCTGAAGACCCCTTAATTTATTTGGGCTAATACAGCCTATGTCCAAATTCTACTGAGCAACGTGTGCAATATGGACAATAGTACTTCCATATGCATAGGTTAGACAGTGACAGGTTAACTTATGGAGAGTAAAGAGTTCGGACTGCGGAATAGGGTAATGACTACTAGGAAGTGGTTCTGGACAAAAAGACACAAATACAATAGGAGAAGAAACACCAAATTTTGGAGTTGACTCGGAACCCGGGTGCCCGTGACCCGCCCGTCCGCATGCTTATGAAGCGGGTCCCGGATCCACTTTTGAAGATTCGGGTATTTTCATAAATAATACACATTCTATTTCGTTATTTTGTTCACTGACGATCTTCGTTTTTATTTTTTATTATGTCCAATATTGTTATGTTGCCGAATCAAATACAACTTTTTTTTTCTTTGTTTTAGTGGTGGGCTGGTTTTTTGCACATTTTTTCTCATGCATAGTACGTGGTGTGAACGTTCCTGCCCCATGCATCTCAGCGTGGCGGCCATCCCAAAACGTGCTTTATATCGTTGTGTAGTTGTAGTGTTTTATTTCTGTATAAAATTTTCTGCATGATTGTTCGTTCTGTGGTCCTGGTTACCCGTACGGGTCCCGGGTATTAACTCTGTTTTAAATGCGGGTCCTGGGTCCAAATTTTTCGTCCAAGTCAATGCACTACACTAAAGTTTTTTGTTTTTTCTTTTTTTTGGGGGGGGGGTGTGGGGGTGTGTAATACTACCTAGCAAGGCTCTTACACTGAAAAGATTTAATGCAAGCATTTAATAAGTTTATGTCTTTGGAAAGGACATGGTTCAAATGTTTCATATCTGGGTGGAATTTGAAGTTTGCCAGCTTATTAGAAAACAAAGATGGAGATCAGTGTTAAGCGTGTTAAATTACAGACCCATGCACAGATGTGGAAATAAATCTTTACAGTTTCTCTCAAGTATCACTTTTTTCTTCATTTATATAATGTGCACAAATGTGACTAAAAACGTGTCAAGTCAGGACCATCTTATCTATAGTTTAATGTCTGAAATAGGGAATTTCAAAAGTGAAGGACTGCAAAATATGAAAACGTCAATGTTAGTCTTTCATCATTGCAAAGCAAACACTGATAAAATTAAATCGCTGGATCGATTTATGTTATCTAAATAGGTACACTTGAATTCTTTGCACAAAACTTAGAATTTGATTTAAACTGTTCAGAGTTTTTTTTTTAATTTGTGCAGAGGTCTGCCAGACGACATGTTTGACATTGATCTGAATGTTTATTTAGCATGAGCTCATTAATTTAGAATAATTTTCAGATTTGAGACCTTTGGATCCTATCTTCTCCTGAAATATATAATTTCAACATGGTTGCAATAATACTTTTTGTCCATGAGCTTTGCTAGGTGGTAGTTGTCCCAAATTACTTTTGGGGTCGCTCCTATTCTTTAACTAATTAGATAAGTAATGGAAAACCTACATCCGTATATTTGCCACCCCTGTTACGGGCAATGCTGGCATGTTCCAAACTCGATGTGTCAGCTTGTTTGTTGCTGAGGTGGTCTCAAACTTCATCGAGTTCATGCAATGGAAGCAAAGTCATGGAAGAATTAGGGTATAGGCCTACACGTAGCTAATCATTTGAAAGTATCTTCTTCAAAGACACTCATACATTTGCCACCCTTGATACGGGCAATGCTGGCAGAATCAAAACTTCATGTGCCAGCTTGTTTGTTGTGGAGGTGGTCTCAAAGTACAGCAAGCGCGTATAATGCAAGGGAAGTCATCCTAGTGAGTGAATCTCGCCAAAGCGTCCGAAATGAATAACGTGCACGTGGGAGTTATGGCAATGTATCTGATGGCGGCTTGACTTTTGAGAATATTTGCCATTTTCATGGTGGGTTTAGAGTGAGAAAAAAAATGATTTCAAAAAGACTTGGCTACCTTTTTACACCACAGAAGAAGTTGACTGTCTGCCTTCGTACACGCTTCTTTTGGGACGTACACGTGCTTCTTTAACGTCCGGTCAGCCCTGCATGTCTTGCATGATGGGCGAAGCTAGCTGGTGATTGCACAAATGCTGCCTTTATGTAATTATAACTACATGTATCTTATTGTAATGGTAAAAAGAACCAGAATATGACAACGGAATAGGTGTTGCTGTCTGGAGAACGCAATTTTGGGACATACATGTCGGAGGTATACGGCACTTCTTTTTGGGAGGTGTACGCGTCTCTTAAAAGAATTGACATCAGAAAACTATAAGAAATGGTCGTCTACCTTGAAAACATATCATATACATAGATAATATCATAAATCAAAATCACTACATGTGTGGAGTGCATTTGTGCATAGATCATGTAGATGGGCCCTTCTCGGGGTATCAGGGAGCAGGGGAGAAGGCCCTAAAAACTTTAGGGAGCAGGGATAATTGCCAAAAGTGTCAAGGGAGCAGGGAGATAAAATCACAGCAGGGAGCAGGGAGCACCTTTTCCCCTTGAAAACTGGAGGGAGTAGGAAGAATGAGTCGATTTTTCCAGGGAGCATGGGAGCTGAGACCCACCCACCCACCCACCCCCAGAGCCCCATAGATGGTCGAGGGAATCTGTGGTTTGTGTGAGTGAGTAGGTGTGTGTGGACCATTTTTCCACCAAAACAAAAAAAGCATAACTCAAACAGGTTATATTTGATTTAGATGCAGGACTGTTCATTTTGTAATTGGCATATATGACATCTGAACACCAGGTCAGTTTGCCCTTCTGAAGATTTCGGCCAATAATAAACATACCGGTCATTAACTGGATCAAATTAATTCAATTTTGACATTGTCATGACTCGAAATAAAGGCATACCTTTTGAAACACAGAGGATTTGTAAAAAAAAAATGCAATGGTGACCTGTTAATATTAAAAGGTCAATGTCATCTTCCCGGTAGAAAATAATAGGCCTAAGATAATCACACAATTCACTCAACCTGGTCGTGTGAGGATATGAAGTTCGGAGGGAGGCGCTCTTTTTGAAGGACAGTGACACTACAAGGGCACGAAATGACCGACCAGGCGAGGATCTGGGAAGGAGCGGGCCACTCTCCAAGGGTAGAGGCTTTTTAAAAATAACTGCATCAGACACAAAAAATAGCGGTCTCTGGTGTAGTCTAAAACAACCAATTATTTATAGCAGGACTCAAGTCACCATTTACACTGGGCCAACTGTAGATCATGCTTGCTTATTTGGCGGGGACTGAGGGGTACTTCACTGCTGTTGTGGGGTAGTTTGTCCAAACCGGTCAAACTTCCATTATGTACGGGCCTGAAAGCTCAATCCTATCAAATTACATGACTATTCAGTCCTTTAATAATCGAGAAGTGGCACATTTATATATTTCTGCTTAATAATTTGCCTCTATCTACTAATGTTTATTATGTTTACAGAAACTTTGTCTCATATTGTCCCATGTTGTACTTTTGTACTGTATGGAAGGGCCCCGTGGTAGAACAATCCCAGACTGAACGAGTTTACCCTGTATATATATATATATATATATATATATATATGTATATATATATATATATATATATATATATATATATATATATATATATATATATATATATATATATATATATATATATATAAAGAAAGAAAGAAAGAAAAAATGTACTGTTTATCATCTAAAGTATTTTGATGTCTTACAACAAACTATACTGAAGTGAAATGATTGCCGTTTTCCATTACTTTATATCACATCTCATAATATTTAAGATTGTACAATGTGTGAAATTACCCCTTTGCACATTCGTTTTTTTTATTTTATACATATATATATATATATATATATATATATATATATATATATATATATATATATATATATATATATATATATATATATATATATATATATATATGTATGTATGTGTGTGCTATATATATATGATATGTGTGTACGTATATATATATATACATATATATATATATATATATATAATATGACAATTCTGTTTTTTTAATAAATTACTTTTTATATGCAGTGTGTACATTTCTGTACAATGTTGCAGTAGCTCTCAGTCACGGTCAATTTTGGACAAGGCGCAACTCCTTCGTCGGCAGTTTTCCATCATGCTACTGGGACTCATCTCAAATACTACCTTTGCATGCCATTAGGACATACTGAAAATATATGATGATTCAAGGGACTTAGTCAACACGGACCCTATAACGCCTTTTTAAGATACTAATCATATCAGGTATATATAAGTTGTTGTAAACTTAATTTTATAGTAGCAGCGCGTGAGAAAGTTAGGCAATTTACCAGAACCGATTTACGTTCCTGTGGCATTATGATTTGAATGGGGATTCTCAAACATAACACATGTAATATCTGAAATAAAGGGGGTATTAAAGGTAATTCATACTTAATTGTAAAGATTTGAATATTGCATAAAATGTGTGAATCACAACAGTACAATCATTGTTATTCCCCTATTGTCCATATTTCAACATAGGTCTACCGTCCCGAGAGGCCATTTGAAGGTCAAAGGTGAAATTAAATATCATTCAGGAGATCAAGGACCTCATTACAAAGTGTTATGCAGAATATTGTTTTAAAATGTTGAGGTACGTCTAAACAGCACTTTTTTGCTTTGAAGTGGCTCTCCTGTGAACTTTACCAATATCGCATGTTGCCCTTGTAGCATGAAGGTCACGCTTATAATAATAATAATTTATTAGGAAAACTTCCCCTTTACAGCGGGGGCACCAACGGAACCGGGGAAATTCCATGATGCGTCCAAGATATATACAAATAATCAGGCATCCTTATTATCAATCAAATAATCTTCGTATGTTGAAATAAGTACAGTAACTATAATAGTACAAGTAATAATTTATGTCCTCCGCACCAAAACTAGAGATAAACCACTCATTGGGACAAAACTCTAGAAAGCGTAAGGACATGTACATTATACACGTTTCATATACAATGCAGAACATATGGCCTCCGGCATCATTATTAAGAAAAAGAAATCAGGTATATATACATTGGAGCAGGTCTATTTACAAGAGGTACGTGTAGAACAATGATACAATCTATCTGTCATTCCGAGAAGTCATTAAGTGACTGTCTCCTGTAATGCCAAGCCTCAACCAAAAATTTTTTACATGTTTGGTCAAATAATTCACCAATGTCCTGTCCAAGATCATATGCGTGCTCGCGAAGGAACCAACATACTTTATTTTTCAGCGAGGAGGCGGAAAAACGCTGCCATGCCTGTTTACAATTCTCATTCAGAGAGTTGACTTCCAAATTTCTATATGCCTGTAACCTGATATCATTTAGTGCTGGGCACACAAATAGAAAATGTGATAAATCTTCTCTACTATCTTTACATAAAGGGCATCCTACGTCTGATAAACCCCATCTTTCCAGATCTTCACCGACACCCAGACAGCCAGTGCGGGACAAAAATTTTAATCGTGCACCGGCAAAGTTATTTACATTAAAAAGATAAGTTTCACCGGAAGAGGACCGTTTAAACATTTGATACCATCTTAAAGACTTTTCCAAGTCTATTTTCTGGAAACAGTCTAATTTATATGCTTCTAGCGATAATTTTAGAAAGCATCCCAGCCATTCTGGATTCCTTGATTCTAGAGCTTTATTCCCCGCTCGCCAAAATCAAACTCACCTCAAAAAATGTATCGGGGATATTTAAATATCTGTATACTGTAACAGTAAATGCGATATACAAGCTGGAATTCAACATCAAGGTGTTGCATGCAGAAGTCGGAACTAAGGGATATGGCATTGAGTATTAAATTTTACAATTCAAAACTAGTAACAATATTTAATAGTACTGTACATGTGCTCTTGCTGCTGAAGTTCTTTTCAATATAAATTAATGAAATCCAAATGTATAATTCTGAAATAATATCAACCTCACTCACGGAACTTTTATCTAATTTGTCAAAATGTAATACTCAAGTTGAGCAATTTGAAGATTAATTAATTGTCTTATCAAAGCGGATAGGAATGAAACAATGGCAGAAAAATATAAATATTAGTCATATTTTTGTGTACTAGAAGAGAAAATTTCCCTTTGTAACATGTATATATACCAATTAGTACAGATTTAGATGTAAAACATAGAATTCTGATTCGTGTTTATAATATGTAGCATGGGTCCCACTCTTCTGAACGCACAACGGCTACGATGCACTTCATGTGTTTTAATGCGTTATAAAAAGAAACTGTACACCTAAGAAAAAGAAGCGTGTACACTAAATGATATGAATGTGTACACTTTTACTTGCACCGGGCAAACTAAAAGATAATAAAATGCCATTTTACATGCTTCCTTAGCCTTCAAATATAAATTTAAATAAAGAGAGATGTGCTCTTCCGTGTTTGTCGGCATTCCCCTATCTGTCCAATGTGTTCATTGCAGAGCCCGGCCAAAAAAATATGCGTAACACATATGGATCAAAGCTGTGACTTCGAATTATTATGTCATTCGGAGTGGTGGAATTGCTCTGCATGTGTAGAATAAAAGGGCAGTTCACGAAGCCCACACTGGTTGATGTTAGTGCTTCCTACACGAACACCATTATGCCTAATTCAGTAGTTTACTAGCTGTGTTGCAAGTACCACTCATAATTTAAATCTTCCAGTATCCTTAATATAATTATGAACTGCTTCAAAAATTTCTGTGTATTGAATTTTTGTATTTCTTTCAATACCACATAATAGGGTACGAGGATTGAAATTCTCCAAAAGTATTATTTTCGAATGTAGTTCGTTTCGCAACAGTGTATTTGCTACATTGAAATGGTAGCTATTTTCAGTGCTGGTTCCACATGAACAAGCTGGCGATTCGATAACACCAATTTTGAAGAGATCACTGTTCAGCTGGCTGCATACCATTCTCGTCCTGGCTTGAATGACAGTAATTTTCCTTTCACCAGTATAATACAATTCATTATGTTAGGGTTTAGTTCTATTAAATTCTCTTTTAAAGTCAACTAAGTGTTCAAAGTTCCTGAAAGATCGGGGTAACAGATTCCATTCACGGACAGTTGATGAAAAAAGAAACCAATTTGTAAAAAGTAGCTCTCTCAGCTTGAACGGTACGTAGTTGGTTGTTACGTGGTGAAACCGTACCAGGTAACAAATTTGGTAAGGTATGCAGAGGATATTCCTTTCACTATTAACTATTAACATAATTCTAACATTATCAAAGTAGTTTAATACTAAGGGTTTGGCATTATTATTATTTACCAGCTACGACATTATCATAAGGGCACACCAGAAAGTTTTCCACAAAAGCAATTCTTATGTTTCATCTATGGCAAGCCACAAGATCAAGATCATTTTGGGTCAAAGGACATGATTTTCATACAATTTTATATATTCACTAAATTTTGTACAACAGTAAAAAACCGGTTTCTAGATACACAAAACAGAAACTGAATTTCAGAAAAAATACTTTTCTTTGAATCCATGCTTTATGTCATGTTTTGGTCCAAAATTAGTTAACTTAAAATTAGACTTCAAATATTTACTGCAGAAAAATGTGACATTTGTATGACTTCGGTTGCACTCACACTACTGTGAAATTGTGATCCCACCACTGATTTTCAAGGAATAAGGTTGATGGTATCGCACATGCATTACCTGACAACACCATCTGTACTGTAACTTTGCGCGAATGTCTGGTATTTCTCTGCAGTTTGTCCAGCTCATAATTTATATATTATGAGCTGTCTCAGAATTTAACGGGATGAATGATCTGCTCTGTGGACAATTGTATTATAATTGGTTCTGAACAATGTCCAATGCCTTGTCATTCTGTACGTATACAATAACACATTTCAATAAGTTGCTGTTTTTTCTGTGTGATGGTGTAAACTCGTTGGTTCAATTCTATTCATGTGTAAACTCTTATCATTAATACGTATAATTACATTGAATCTTGATTATATGTACTGTTGATAATAGTACGATTATTTGGTTCTTTGATTGTATAATTGTAAGTATCGATTTCGAATGCTATAAGTAATTTCGAATAGTGTAATTTTATTGATTTTATGTATATATGTATTTATTTGTCGGCGAACGTGGCCAAAAATAACACGTCTGCTAATGTTATATGTTTCTTATGTTTGCTAACGCAACTTAAAAGAAAGATTGAATTTAATTGACAACAAATAAAAAATGTTAAGCTCATACTTGTTATTTCACAATCTAACTCTTTTAGAGAAAATTAGGGATCATGAAATTGGCCATAGTTTCTATGCGGTCGTCCATGAACAGGATGGTCAGCATAACCTGTGGCCATATTTGGCACTATCTTGGATCGCCCTTATTAAAGTGTGTGTGTCAGCACACAATTTTCTGTTTTTCTAGGAATTCTTTATTTCTTTCTTTCTTCTTTCTTTCTTTCTTTCTTTCTTTCTTTCTTTCTTTCTTTCTTTCTTTCTTTACAGGCAAATTTGTCCGACATTTCATTTGAAAAGTATAACACGTAGAAACTCCAAACTTGGCACAATTATACTTCTACAGATAAAGTCTGGCCTTTTTATAATGAGAGGTCATGCTTTTCAAAATTATGCAAATGAGGGTTAATTAAAGTTTTAAATCTTCAATATGTTATATACTATACAGTGCATTCCAACTTGAGCTCTGGGGGCCGTCTCATTAGTTGTGACCACAGTGCTGGTAGGCCAAACAGCCTGTCACTGACCTCTTTGCCCTGCCACTCAACCCGGCTGCTATAATTAGTGGTGTTTGTAAACAGGTCCACATGGGTGCTGCTGTAGACATTTATGTGGGTTTTATTTTCACTTTTGTAGCGTCAAATAATTGGATTTTTTACAAAATAATCCGGCTAAAGGGACACCATTTTACTGTGGAGCTGGCCCTGCTATGTGTCTGCCACCCCACCAAACACACATGACCAGTGACAGTGAATGATTGGTATCAAATGGCCAGCTTATTCCAAAGTCCTGGCAAGTGTGACTCATTCAGGACAGAAGTCTTCATTTGCTGTCAGTAAAATTTGTATCAAAGGGATATACTGAGTATTCTTATCTTTTAAATTAGGGGGTTCTGATTTAAAATTTCTGACAATCATAATAGAATATAATATCTGCTCATGATTTGTGATATTCTGACCTTTTTTATTTGTTTCACACATTGTATTAGCAATGCAAATTTGAAAGAATTAGTAAAGAACATATCCTTTGGGTTCATCACTGAATGAGTTAATTTTGTCATATAAACATTGGCTGCATTGATTGAATGGCTATGTCTGTTTGGTAATTTAATTTTAAGTTAATGTTTTCTTTCTGGACACCAGTCAGTTCAGTGGCTCTTAAAGAAAACATTTTGGGCTACATTATTTATATACAGTTACACAGTCCAGGAAATGCTCAAGATCCCTGCTCATGCATTCTATCATTAAAGTGTGTGTGTGTCAACACACACTTTTCTTTCTTTCTTTCTTTCTTTCTTTCTTTCTTTCTTTCTTTCTTTCTTTCTTTCTTTCTTTCTTTCTTTCTTTCTTTCTTTCTGTCTTTCTGTCTGTCTGTCTGTCTGTCTGTGTTTCTTTCTTTCTTTCTCCCTCCCTTTCTTTCTTTCTTTCTTTCTTTCTTTCTTTCTTTCTTTCTTTCTTTCTTTCTTTCTTTCTGAATTTGAAATTTTCAATCTTGAATATCTTCAACAGTATAATAGAGATGTCATTCCAACTTCTACTATGGGGTTGTTGACCACTGGCACCTAATCATCTAATAAATTAAAAATAAAAGTTGTAGCAATTTAAATTATGTAAAAAAGCACCATTAGAAATTTTAAATCTAGAATAACTTCAAAGCTATAATAGATAGAGATGCCATTCCAACTTGTACTCCTGTTTTATGGAATAGTTGTACATTGCCATACCAACATGCTTTGAAGACACACACACTGATTTGCTATGCAGCAAATCATCTTTCCTAGTTCTAAGCTGAACTTTTGCAGTAATATGAGAGGAGACGTTTTGTGTCCAGCCATAAAACGTATAAGTATATGTTTGTAATGAAGTCCCACTTATCAACCATTGCACATTGCCGGGAAGATAGAGGTATGCAAAGAAAGCCAAAAGCCATGCGTTTCTAGTATACTTTAGATAGATTTGCCTGAACGAACGGCAATCTTTTAACTGTTCGATATAATCATTTTAAGAACAATCCGGGTGTGCATGAATTAAAATGAAGTTCAATATAAATTTCCTTGAAGAAATGTATAGTGTGTACTAGATAAATATAGTTCCCATAAGTAATCTGTCCCAAGAATCCAAAAGAAGTAAATGACTATCAATTTTCAATGCAAGAAAAGTCATCTACAACGCGTTGCATATGCCAATTAAAGATCAGTGCTATTAATTGAATCGTGTATTTTTGTACAGTTTCATAGCTGCAATTTCCACTCAAAATTAGCGAAAATTAATTTTATACCAACATGATGGATTTTCAAACTCACAATTTCATGCACTATTGAACCAGTTCTCTTTTGACAAACAGCAGTAATTTAAACACAAGAAACCAAGTGAATTTATAACATTTACTCATTCACGTTGCAAGTGAACAATGGGTCAGGTGTGGGTGTCCAAAATGGCAAAGAGTGTGATGTGTCAAAGCCCGGTTCTCAAAACATTTGACCTGCAAAGTTGCGCCAACATATCGAAGTTATTAAACAGATGGCAACCATGTGCTAGGATAATAGCAAAAGATAACGTAAATTATAAAAAAAAAATACATAAAAAACGTTGTTTCCAAATATATTTCTAGTTCAAGTTTTTTTTCATATAAAAACAGTATGAAACTTCAAGCCGAATTGTGAAGGTGCTTAAAAACGCGAATCAATACAATTGCCACCTGCAATTTCACATTTGTACAGTGGCCTCTTTGGAGAAGAGACATGTGTCCCTGTTGCAAAAAAACAAAAACAAAAAAAAACAAAAACAAAAACAAAAAAACAAACAAACAAACAAACAAACAAAAAAAAACAGAAAAAGAATCCCAAATGTCCATGTTTGTACATTTATACGTGTTCTCTTCTACAGATTCCCATGATTATGCAAAATACATTTACATATGCGGAAGGGGGGGCCCTTGGGCCAGAAAGTCGCAAAAGAGAAAAAAAAAAAATCGATAATTGAATCATTGATGCATGGTCCAGGCCATCTTGGACTGAACATACCGGTAAGTATATAGGATGACATGTTCAGTATGAGACGGTTCTACTGCAGGCTCCAGTAGGCAGATCCCGAGCTTGGCATAGACTGACACTAAGACACCGAAAGGGATTGGACTTAACTTCAGAGGAATTGTGACAAGGTATGTCACTTGCAACGGTTGCTTCAAAGGTCCGTACTGGCTACCAATCGCTCTCATTGGCCTGAGTGTCGTGGTCTCAGGTGTAGAAGGAAACCAGAGTGATCGGAGCAAATTTAACTTACAGAACAGTGAGTTGTTTTTTAAATAGCACAGTAACGTCTTATCTGTGGGCTGCACTCCGATGGCTTCCTATTAGATTTTTACAAAATCCATGCAAAATTGAGAGTAAACTGTTTGCGTAGGTGTATAAATTCATAATTATTAAATGAATTTTTCGAAAGGAAATTTGAAGTGAAAAGCCATGTAACCGTTTCATGCGGGGGGGGGGGGGGGGTCAGTGCAACTGCACAGAGCCAGGAGCCCTGGATAAACAAGAAACAACTGAAATTATATGATATAACTTGATAACAAAAGTCATAACCTGATAAAGCATGAAACAAATGAATGGGCATGACGAGAACGAAGTTGTTTGGCAGAAAGGAAACCCTGTGTGAGGGGCCAAAAAGTTGGATATATAAGCTTTTGCCACACAATATATGCTCTACTGATGAAGTCCGAAGTTCTTTTATGGCCAAATAAAAATGGTAATAACAAGAAACCTTTTAAGTGGGCACTATGCTGTTTAAGTGCAATGTGTTGATAGTCATTATAAAACGATATGATCAAAAGTTGTCAAAGATAAAAGAACGGTCAGCAACAAGACAATAGCTTTGGCAATCAGACTCAAAACCCTCCGTTTTAAGATCGCGTTTAGCCTGTGATTTTAATCTACAGGTTAGCAAGCTTTTAAAGACTGGTTATCATTTCAGTGTGTAGCGTGTGTCTTCTTCTTCTTCTTCTTCTTCTTCTTCTTCTTCTTCTTCTTCTTCTTCTTCTTCTTCTTCTTCTTCTTCTTCTTCTTCTTCCTCTTCTTCTTCTTCTTCTTCAATTTATTATAATGTACAGCGCTTATGAGCGTGTATCTAATGGAATGGGCTCTTTACAAATAATGTTTTATTATTTTTATGATGATGATTATTATTATTATCATCATCATCATCATCATCATCATCATCATCATCATCATCATCATCATCATCATCATCATTATTATTATTATTATTATTATTATTATTATTATTATTATTATTATTATTATTATTACAATTTTCACGTACATGCACTGAAAACAAATATAAAAAAAACTCATTATAGTAACTTAAATTTTGATATGGGTAAAAGCATTTGTACAAAAATATTGTAAAGTCACAAGATGAATATTAATCACTTTGTGGCTAACCAAAAAGTAACCATAGCCATACGTTCCTAAGGTCATATGTGAACTCTCGGCAGTACTTTTGGGGTCGGGGATGCAAATCCGTACATATATTATGATAATAATTTTTCTTTGGAAGATAGTTACGAAAATGACCCCGGTTAAATAAAAAATTCTGAAGTATATAAACATAGTATTTGGCCCGATTGAGAACTGAGATTAAAGTTAATATTTATAATTGTTCTATTGAATTTTGTGGATGGTGATCTTGTTTGACCCTATGAATTCCTTAAACTTAATTCTGTGCTTTTTGTATTCAAAACAGGCAGTTGAAATAACGCAGGCTTCCCCTGGCCAAAATGTTGCGCAACGTAAACTTTTTTGAAAGAGTATACCGTCAATTCAAAACTTGTTACCAAAGCAACGGCATTTCAAGGCCCTGAAACGCTTGATTTTTGGAGCCGGTGCACGATGGCAAGTTTTGAATGGGAATTAAAGATAGCCTAGGGTGTGTGGGTAGTTTTTTTTTTTTTTGTGTGTGTGTGTATGTTTTTTTTTTTTTTTTTTTTTTTTTTTTGTTTGTTTTTGTTTTTTGTTTTGTTTTGTTTTTGTTGACTTTTATTTTGTTTTTCAAATCATCATCAACTTATTTTTATATGTAAAATGAAGTTCACGCTTTCATGCAGGGATCAAAGAAGATCAAGGTTCCATACAGGAACTTTTTCTTTTCGCGATTTCCTTGGTTATGATCGTAATATTTGCTTACTTTATATTCTGGACAGTGTGTTTGTACAACGTCAGTAACTTTCAAATCTACATTAATCGCAGCCACAGGATTTATGTGTTATACTCCTTTAACTTAACTTTTTTATGAGTTTTTCAACGTTGAAGAATTCTTTGGCATTAAAAGTAAAGTTGAACGTGCACTGGGTGATCTTCTGGTATTGTGTGTCTGAATACTGAAATATACATATATATGGATCATGCGTTGGTTTTCTAAGATTGGATATTCTTGCTGTACAAATTATCATTTATGTCCAGATTTTGCAAACCAATACCCCATGCCCTATCATTGTAGCGAGTACTTTCTTTCACTGCACATCTTTCTTCACGTATAACGCACCCTCCTATATTCCTACCTTATCCCATTGCTTCCACTTTCAAATCCGTTTTTCTGAATTTTATCAATGTAGAACAATTTTGGCATTTGAAGTCGATGATTAATAGAACCCATTCAACCTGGAGAAAACAGTCTGTTTTCCAATACAACAATAGATAATAATTGTAGTATTAAGCACAACTCGCTACATTGACACACAGGTAGGGACTTTCAACCCTATATTAGGGACATGTATCCAATTTATAGCACTTAATTGCTAGGTGAGGATAAAATGTAATTGACTGGAGACCAAATACTACAACAGTTGCAATCCCGGGCCGGAGCATACCCGCTGAAGGGTGGTGTGACAAAAGCCTTAACAAGGACAGGTACCTTTACAATATTTATCTACCATTTTGTTGAAACTTTTCTCTGATTCAGGGAGACGTTTTCGATCATAGACCTTTTATTTTACAATATTTTGGACAGATATTCGGGAAATACATCGCACTATAAGCGGGACTACAGGATAGCAAATATGTAAAGTTCCTAAATCTTACAAGGGAAGATGGACCTGTATAAAATCAAAGGGTCAAATACAGCTTCCAAAGTTGTTGTAAATGTGACTTGAATACCGTGGTCCCTCTTTTCAAATCGTGATTCCTATTGCATATCAATGATTACGCAAGTTCTTTCATTAATAATCTTGATAAAGCTAATAATAATAGCTAGCGTATATATATCCATAAATCCAATGTATATACAATATTTGACAATTAAATAATTACTTATTTAATGAAATAAATAATTCAACATTTAAAAACTCACTTTACGGACACAAAGACATGTAGGTGCACATCCGTCTGTACTATTTACTGTACTGGTCTATTTAATGTATCACACTTAGCATCTACTGATGTAAAACATTATGGTGTGTAGATCTGATCATGTTCTGCTGAATTGCAAATTGCCAATCTACTTGGAAAATACAAGTAATTTTATTTACATACGTCCTTGTGATCCGTTAACCGTATTTATATGTTTGATGTATCACATTTGGATCTGCAACTAGATATATTAATTGATGAATGCGCTTATGACCTATTTAATGTATTAGTAAGTTTTATGTATAACTTTTCTATCGATTACTGTAGATTACTGTGCACCCGCATGAAGTGTTATTTGTATATGTTTTGATGTGTAATTATTTTTATCCAAGCCCAACTTCCTTGAGTAGTGTTCGTCTTAAGCTGTAACTAGCTTTACTGATTGATGACCGACCTCAACATCTATTTACTGGGTCTGTGGGTTTCGTTTGCAGTTTGTAAGTAACTACTTATTGATGTATGCCCTAATAAACTATAAACTGACTTGCTATGTTTTTCATGCATCATTTCTTTCTGCGACCAATGATTTGTGACTTCCGATTGGTAGCCGAGAACTTTTACAAAATATATGCTTTCGTATTTTCAAAAGCAATACTGGCCGCAAAAAGATATAATTATACATTATTAGTCTTGATATAGTGGTGCCCAGGGGATCCACGTGGTTTTTCGTGTGTGTCTGTTTATTTTATTATTATTATTATTATTATTATTATTTTTTTTTTTTTTTGAAATTTTTGTTTTAATTATAACACATAAAAAATGAGCTACTTGGTTTAAACATATTTTATTTCCAAAAGCGATTGGGGAGCAGGCAACGCCTATATGAACCCCTCTCGCGAATGGGCCACTTGCAAATCAAGAAAACATTTTGGAATAAGCCATCATGCGGTGGGAATTGATGAATGCATTGGTATAAGAGTGTCATGATGCACAGTGACTGCATAAAATACGAACAGGTAATCAACTTTCAGTGGAAAAAACTTGTTTTGTTAATAGTTCAAATGACCGGAGATTTGTTGGTCCAAGTGTCTATGAGTTTGATGATAGTCAAGGCAAAGGTCATTTCCCAGGTCAAGGTCATGTCAAGGCCAAGGGTCATTTCAAGGTCAAAAGGTCAATCTTAGATAAAAATGCCATATAAAAAGTCAAAGGTCGCTTTTCAGGTAGAGGTCATCTCAAGGTCAAATTTCGCCTCACGATCAAAGGTCACTGTCAATGTTGGCTGTCCGATAGACGTATTGTCAAGTTTGTTGCTATTGAAAATACCTACAAATCCAATTTTTTCCCAGATATCATTGCGTTACTTGTAAAGAATACATAAAAGTTCCCACAAAAAAGCTTCAATAAAAAAGGTTAACACATGTTCACTGAACATCGTGCTATATTCTAGCAAACCCATTGTTTTCATGCTAGTTCTAGTCTTTCTTCATTTTTTTCTACCTATCACTTAGAAAGGCAATCAATTACCCTGTTCCTTTCTATAATGCACCAATTGAATATTGAAAACATATTGAAAAACTTTTGAACAATTTCCATTTGTAGCCACACAGTCAGATTTGCTGTGAGGCAAATCTTCATTTCTAGTTATATTTTGATTCCTTTACTTTCCAATTTATATGTATTATGCGTTTATTGCATATTTGCGCTGGTATCAATGTCCTTATAAAATCAGGAAACACCATACAGAAAATTCAAATCAAACTTCATAAACAGTTTTTAAAACTACTAGTATTACTTTGCGGAGTGACTATTTTCACCGTACGGTGAGAATAGCGTTTTGTCTATTTTCACCGTACGGTCAGAATAGCGTTTTGTCTATTTTCATCGTACGGTGATGATAGAGTTTGGTCTATATTCGTTGTACGGTGAGAATAGGGGCTGCTCTATTTCTGCCATGCGGCAATAGTAGAGAAGTCAACCAGGGAAGAATATTTTGGAAAAGCACTGTGTCATGATTGATATTGCACACAAAGAGAATTGGAACCAACATTTGCTGAAATAATTAAATGGCCTTAACTTCCCAGTTTGAGCATGGTTTATAATGAGATCGGTTGAGGTGTTATTTCAGCTTTTATTATCTAACAGCTTTTATAGAGCCAACACTCTGTATTTTTTATGTGAAAAGGTAAAGATTTAAGTGACAAGACAAAGTAGGAACTATACTGAACCCCAATGAAAAGTATCCACATGCCAATTTTGAAGTATTTTATTGTTTATACTTGAAACATTTCATACTTAGACGTGCTTAGAACTTAACAAAGCATTCACTTTTCTTGCGTAAAAATAAAGTCACGCTCTACCGACATTAACGTCACTTACAGGCAAAAAATGTCATTAACTGCCCTAATTGAAAGTCACACAAATTTTTCTGTTCAATATGGGATGTGGCCACCTCGAGCATCAACACATGCTATACATCTGCGGCGCATACTGCTGACCAGGGTTTGAATTCTGTGTTGGGGAACATTATTCCATTCTTCCTGCAGAGCTTGGATCAGCTGGTTTCGGGTAGTAGGCCTAGGTGTCCTCCGTTGAATACCTTGGCCTAACTGATCCCACAAATGTTCAATAGGGCTCAGATCGGGTGAGAACGCTGGCCATTCCATGACATTGATGTTGTTCTCATTGAGAAAGTTCATTGTTAATCTTGCAGAGTGTGCACGTGCATTGTCCTGCTGAAAGATCGCCAGATCTTGATGCTGCTCCATAAATAGGACCATGTGCGGCTCCAGCACCTCATCAATGTACCGCCTAGCATTGAGGATCCCTTGAATGACCACTAGGGGTGTCCGGTAGCGGTTGCTGATGCCTGCCCACACCATGACAGAGGGTCCACCCCATCGATCTGCCTGACGGACACAGGCATCTGCATATCTCTCCCCAGTCCGGCGCCACACACGTTCTCTGCCATCTGCTCTGCTGACACAAAAACGGGACTCGTCAGTAAAAAGGACGGTATTCCACTGCTGGCGAGTCCACCTGGAGTGTGCTCTACACCACTGCAGTCGTCTTTCTCTTCTGGGTTGGGTCAGCAGGTTACCCCTGTAAGGTCTTCTGGCTGTTAGGCCACTGCTCCTCAGTCGCCTCTCCACAGTAGAGCTACTGACAGGACGGTGATTCACCCCTTGAGTCTCACGGGCTGTTTGGGCTGCTGTACGGAAACGGTCTCGCAGGTGCATCAGCCGGATGTGACGGTCTTGGCCAGGTGTTGTCACTCTTTCTCGGCCAGGCCTAGGCCGATCATCTACGGATCCAGTTTCTTGTTGCCGTTCAATTAGTCGTTGGATGGTGCGCCGAGTACACCCCATTCTTTGTGCGATTTGAGTGATTGGGACTCCACCCTCTGCAAGCCCCAAAGCATGGTGTCTTTGACCTTGGCTCAGACGCGGCATGATCGCCTCAACACACCTGAGACCACTGGCTTTTTTCTTGGCTGAACATCCCTTTTTAAAGCCACTGAAAACATCAGGTCATTTTAGCCATCCAATAGGAGTGGTGGTCAGAAGCCATATTCGGTGCACAAAAGTCACATGCATTATGTAACAACCCAGCAAAAGTTAAAAAGTTGTCCTGAATGACCCTGATGTAGGCTCCAAACCATGCATATATGCACACACAGTACTTAGTAACTTACAAAATTAATGTGTTAATTTTTTTATGTGGATACTTTTCATTGGGGTTCAGTATATTTTAATATTGTCACAGATGGTGGTAACGGAACTTAGTTAAGGATCGCATAAAAAAAAAAAACACGAAGCAACGAAAATGAAAGGGTGGGTAGAATGAATTTATATACATCAATTTGAGATGGTGAAAAGCCAAACATTCAATGCTGTCACGGTGCCAAGGAAATTGCCTTACAGTAAACCTTCTGTAAGCAGGCACTTTGCTTTGGTCCTGTTTCCTATTGACTATACTATGAAGCTAGCTATCTCCCTAAAGTAAGCATTTTTCTCCAATCTTAATTTGCCTCAGTTCTATGTCACAAGCCATAACCATATATTTGCACAAAGGCTCTCAATTTCTATTTTCCAAATGGTGAAAATAGAGCCGCCTCTATCCTCACCGTGAAAATATACCAAACTGTACCATCACCACCATACGGTGAAAATAGACCAAGCCCTATCCTCACCGTACAGTGAAAATAGACAAAACTCTATCCTCACCGTACGGTGAAAATAGACAAAAACTCCTTCCAAACGCTATTCTCACCGCACGGTGAAAATAGAACAAACGCTATTCTCACCGTACGGTGAAAATAGCATCGTCCATTACTTTGCTATACAGTCGATATCCTACTGGTTCGCATGGGGTTTTTATGCTTAGAAGCTTTGATACTCTACCCATAAATGTAAGCATACTAATGATTTTCCTTAGAAAAACTCAAAGTTTTGATGCCCAGTTGTTCACCAGCGGCTTATTGGGGAAGCTATGTCCCAGGCCTTTACCCCTCCGAACTATTAACGTGTCACTTAATCTTAACATTCTTTCAGCTCAGAACCAGTGCACAGATATATTATCCATTGTATTGTGTCTTTATGTCGAATGTTTTACGTGTCCCCTCAACCACAGCCAGAGTAGCAGAACATCTACCTTTAATTCGTTTTGACCGTGGATAGTCAACTATCTATGTTTTGACATACAGATGTGATAAAAAGGCAAGCTTACTACACCATTGTCACGTATTGATGTCCAATACCCGCGTACCCGATTTTCGGAAATGCAAGTGTGCCGATTCCAAAGAAATGCATACTCCATCCAAAGTTGTCCCAGACTGCAAGGGGAATCTAAATTGTGGTGTATTTTGCACAATTAGGGATACATTTTTTTTTCACAGAACAGATATCTTTATTGCTTAAAGCCTGCCATCTGGTGGGCATGGCAAATTACATACTGCAGATCCTGTGCTACATCAAAATGCTTGCAACAGGTCTGGATTTAAATAAATAGACAGAAAATTAAAAAAAAAAAAATTATAATAATAATTAAAAAAAACAAACCAAAAGAAAAAAAAAAAGAAAAAAAGAAAAAAAGAAAAAACAAAAAAAAATAATAATAACACATGATATATACAGCTATGTACAGTGTGATTTGATCAAGGCCTAGGAGGACTTCTTATCTCCATGGCATTGGCCACAAATTTTATTACCTGCTTGGTCACAGTATGGTCCCCCTTGTTGCCGGACATGAGAAATTTAAATTTTCTGTCTCAGAAAAAGTATCACAATTGTATAATTTTAAAGATTCGAGCAGTATTTTTCGGTTTGTGGCATAATTTTCACATCTTAGCATGAAATGCACTTCATCTTCTACATCCTTATTATTACAGAAATTGCAGGATCTTTTATCTGCTGGGATTTTATTGTATCTGCCAGTTTCAATGTGTAGATCGTGCGCGCTTATTCTATGTTTTGTGAAATGTTTCCTTTTATGAACTGACAGGTTCAGGTCCAGATATTTCTCCCTATTAAAATTACAGTCTTTGAACAGGCAGTAGCTTCTCAGTTTATTGGAGTCTCTCCCATCCCCATTTATACATTTTGTCGATAGTCTGGTATATTCAGAGCAAAGATTTTTTGATAATTTTACAGTACATGCCTTTGTGTTTAGTCCGCCAATATTTTCCCAAGAATTTTGAAGATTGAATTTAAGTAACATGTTTTTAATATTCATCAACCAACATGGAATATTGTTTTGTATCAAAGAATAGTTTTCATGCAAACATTTAGCAACAAGGCTGTCAGGGTCACGCTGGTGTAAGCATGACCAGTATTTTACAGCAGCACACAGGCTGGTGATAAGGGGATATCTTCCTAGTTCTCCCTTTACTGCTGCAATGCACGACTTCCTGTGCACACCTAGTAAAAAGCGACATAGTTTAACATGTACCTGCTCGGTTGGTACTCTTTCACAGAGTTGCATGAAGTTATCATTGTTTAGGGACTGAATCAAGAAGGGTGCCCAAACTTCACTGGCATAGGTTGCCACTGGCACCACTAAACTTTGGAAGAGCTTTAGAGCCCAGTCTACATTACCGTGCGAGTCAAAGTACCTGAAACTAAATAGAATTTTGTTTGATTTTTCTTTAAGTTTTGTGATGGCAAGATTAAAAGTGCCAGATGCAGTAAACTCAATGCCAAAATAGCAGTAACTTTGAACAGTTTCAATGTCACAGTCTTTGTACAAGAACCTATATTTACGAAATTTGTGTCCGCCTTTGTTAAATATGATTACTTTTGTTTTATTGAGATTAACTTGTAGTCGCCACTTGTCACAATACTCTCCTAGCTTGTTTAAGGCACTCTATAGGCCAGAGCTGCTATCGGTGAGGAGCACTAGGTCATCTGCATAGAGTAAACAACCAATGCTGCAGGAGTCTAAGAGAACTGGACTACAAGACTCATCAAAGATTCTCGGCAGATCACTTAGAAATATATTGAATAGCCCAGGGCTAAGTACGCAGCCCTGTTTTACACCAACATTTGATTGAAATTCAGCTGAATACCCATTTTGCGATTTGACTGAGTACAATACATCCGAATACATACTTTGTAGCAGACCCAAGAAGTTGCCCCCAATTCCAGAGGCGGTCAGCTTGTATAATAGAGCTTGTCTCCAGACTGTATCAAACATCCACGAAGCAGGTAAATAAATATTGTCTAGGCATTCTGTTAATATATTTGTCAATGAGGGTCTTCAGCGTGAGAATATGATCGGAGGTTCTGCTTTTACGCCGAAATCTAATTTGATGATGTGGTATTGTTTTGTGCTTTTCTGTGAAGTCCATGAGTCGGCAGTTAAGTATAGTGCACAACAGTTTACAAAGGTGACTAGAGACTGCTATGCCACGATAGTTTCCTGCAATATTAGCATCTCCTTTTTCATGTATAGGAGTGACAGAATTGTCAATTTTAGTGGGGTTTGGTGTATTAAGTTGAGTTAGTAATTCACTGACTTGGCCACTAACCTCCTCTGAGGAAAGAGCACATTGAAATTTTAAATCGTCACCTTTAGACCAAAGGAATTTAGGAATTTTAGTCAGTGTAACATTATTGTGGTCATTGTCAGTCCAGGCATACATTATTTGCAGTGTTTAGTAAAAGATGATCTCACAGTTCATCTCTTCATGTGTTAAACATTTTCAAGTTTTTATTTAAAGCTGGTACAATCAGATATGAGTCATAAGAGACGGAAGACAAAAAAAAAAAATAATCACATATATTAAAACCATGGATTGTCGAGTCTAATTTTGCCTTCTTTCGAGCCGGACACACAACTGGTTCTGCGTCGGATTCGACATTTTCGTCACATATGTTCAATGCCTCCTCTTGAACCTCCTCCTCGTCACTGCCTGGCTCAAATGACTCGTCCATAATAGTATTTTAATCCACCGTCGGGTCATCAAAGTCGATATAATCATCTTTATTGTACATCTTCAGACTCGATAAGAAGTTTCTGTTTATCTGTACAAGCAACGGGAAGAAGGAAACAGCTGACGATGTGAGCATGCGTACTATAAGAAACTGGGCCTGTCGACGCGTTCTCTGTTGGTGAACAGTACTCACTGAGCCAGGAGCAGCTTGTGTGAGGAGTTTTCGCACCCACTGAGCGACGTGTGCCTCCAGGGGTGCGAGATCAAGATCTTATCAAGGGGCAATAAAACCCCATACGCGCCTCCCTTCAGAGGACTTATACAGCGTTGCCGATCCATAGACTCGACTATCTAGGCCTAATGGCCAAACTTTGATTTGGTACCTGGTATGAGAATGATGAACACAGTACTGGTACCGTACTCTATATATTTGGAGGACCAGAGTATCTGACGATATTCTTACATTTCTTTCTTTCTTACTATCTGTCTCCTTCCTGTCTGCTTTCTTTTATTTGTCTCCCCCTTCCCACCTTTCCCTCCTTTCTTCCCTGCTCCCTTCCTTCCTTAATTATTATTTTCTTTCACTTTAACTGCTTGTGGCTTTCTTTTAAACCAGCAATATGAAGCTCAAAACAATTGTACCTCCACCCCCCCCCCCTCAAAACAATCTAAAATACGGAAGAGTGCTCTCATTTGCAAATTCTATACAAAATAACTTTCCATTTGTTCATTGTGTTCAGAAACCTCGGATTTCCGCGCAGAGCTCCATCTCATCGTGATTTCGAGATATGTTTTATGGTTAAATCAAGTCACGATGGATGGTGACATTTATATTTAACAACATAAAGTAGCGAAGAACGTACAATTGCCGTTTCATGATAGAAACTGAATAAAGAAAAAGTTGGCGTACAGCCCCTAGCCATTCAAGCTTGAAAATTCTCAATTCTGACTCGGACTCAATGATTTTTTTAATCAGTTTGTCCGATTTAATATTAAAAAGATGAGTAGCACATTATCAAAACTAAAACAAGTATGAAGTTCGGGATAGGGAATCAAAAATTTAAGCGTCGAGCTCTGATGCCTCACATTTTTCAACAAGTGGTTCATATGGTCAAACTCAGTGCATCCCTTGGCTAATCAAATCATTAATTCCCATTACAAGCCTTGGTTTAATATGTAGATCTGTGGGATGAAGTCAAGAGCTTACTATTCGTACACCTAACTGACATATGATAAATTCATAAAAGCGAAGTCAGGCAGCTACAGGTAAATACACGATAGCGCTGTTATGTATTCGTGTAACAAGACTAGTGTTCCTGGGACAAGAACCCCTTTACTCTGCTAACGAATGGCACATGGATTTTCTACGTATGGCGCGCAAAGCAGGGATACCCTGCACAACAGGGACACTCCCTGAACGAAAGAATGCATAAATAAACTAAGTACATAAAGGGTCCTTGATATATTCTCTCTTTTTTTGTCGGGGGAGGTTAGGACGAATCCTGAGCTCCCCCTTGCGTCTTTACCTTCGGTTTCCTCTCCGGTGGTTAGGTTTTCTATCAAGTTCCAAATGAAGAATGCCAATTTTCACCACTTCTTGACACTTGGAACAATAAACCCAAACATCAGCACTCGGAGGAACCGAAGGTGCATTTTGATCACGGGGTGTTGCTTTTATACAATTCCCCATTTTGTGATCATTAAAGTTAGTTAAATATACTTGAACAATATATTGTAGCAATGCGGGAATTAAATCAAGGTAGTATGTTTTAGTATACTATGATAGTTAAATCATTCTAAAGTACCAATCTATAATTGTGGTTCTATTAGGAAAGAAGTCACAGACTTGCCGTTTAAAAGTGCACATTTTGATAAAATTGTCGTTACAAAAGCATCGCTGAACGCATGGAAGATTGTATGTTTTATCTTGAAAAATTCACTATAAAAGACAAAAGAACACGAAGGGCAAGAAAACCAGGTTATAAGTATCAAGTAGACCTACAACTGACTAAATGACTTATTTATCACTTTTCTGGGTGCCCTTGCCAGCAAAATGTAGGGCAGCATTCCGTTGCCACATCACCATTTCATTATGACTGTGTGCTAACACAGTCATACTCTTTCTTTCTTTCTTTCTTTCTTTCTTTCTTTCTTTCTTTCTTAGTTTCTTTCTTTCTTTCTTTCTTTCTTTCTTTCTTTCTTTGTTATTATCTGGTAACGACACTTTTCCCAGACACTATTGTACTAAAAATCTCCAAACTTGGAACAGTTATACTTCCATACATAAAGTCTTGAGTTCTTAAAAAAGAGGGGTCATGATGTTAAAAATTATGCAAATTATGGCTAATTAAAGTTTTAATCTTCAATATCTTATGTAATATAATGGATGTTCTGCCAGATGTATGTTACATTGATGGGCAAGTAAAAGGTTATTTTCAAGGTCAAGGTCATGTCAAAGGTTAAAGGTTATCTCAAGGTCAAAGTTCAATTTTAGTTCAAAATGTCATTTGAAGGTCAATGGTTACTTTTTAGGTACAGGTTATCTCAAGGTCAATGGTCACTTTCAAGATTAGCTGTCCGATAGACATATTGTCAAGTTAGCAATACCCGAATCTGCCACAAATCGGATGTTTTCCACAGATTACCGCATATTTTTGCAAAAGTATGAAAAGTTCCTCCAAGAAGCTCAATCAAAGAAAAAAATAATAAAAGAAAACACAGATTAACCTCGGTTGTGCTATATTATTACAAATAAGTTACAAATACATTAGTTCTAGCGTTTGTACTAGATTTTCCCCCTTTTCCTTGACGAAATATTTTGTTTTTCCTAAATTCTTTCTTTTATTTCTGTATTTCTTTTTTTTTTTGTAACTGCCACTTGGATAGGCAATAAATTACACTGTCATGGCATGTACTGCAGCAGTTGGATCTTGAAAGATATTGCAACGTTCTGAACAGTTTGCATTTCTAGACACACAGATTTGCTGTAAAGCAAATCTTTTCTAGTTTACAACTATATGTTTGTGAAAGAAAATCCATGGCTATGTTCCTCATACTGACACCTCATGGCTGGACACATCCAATATATCTGTACTGACAGTCAAAACAATTCAAAGCGAACCCTTCTTTCAGGTCAGGTGCCCACATGACCACACAGAACTATACAAAGATATCACTAAATTGCAGCCAACTCGGCCAAATCCCATCATGGAAATTTGGGGGTGTTCCTTCAGAAATGTTTGAAGTCCAGGTTTAGAAATAGATTAAGATTATAATTTCTGTTACTTTACTTTTTACCTGGTTCATGTGTTTCATTTAAATTCCACGTGTATATGCATAATGCCTGAGTTGTATTATACAGGCTATATTTGTTTCACTTATTTAAGTGTCTTTTTATGTGTGCTTTACTTGTGGCACTCTGTTATCATTTCGATGTATTTTTAAAATTTGAACTCAATTTTGGAGTTGATAAATTATTATTATTATTAATTATTATTATTATTATTATTATTATTATTATTATTTTTATTATTATTATTATTATTATTATTATTATTATTATTATTATTATTATTATTATTATTATTATTATCATTATTATTATTGTTATTATTATTATCATTATTATTATTATTATTATCATTATCATTATCATTATCATTATTATCATTACTATGATTATTATTATCATTGACTGCAATGTATTGTCTCCACAACTATTCTAGGTTTATGTGTCATCTTCGAAACATTCACTAGCGAATTGATATAAATACCTGTGGCTGCTTTCATCTGTGCTTTTTAAAGAAAGAATAAATAAAGAATTTTTCTGTTTCACTTGCAAATTTATTCTACATATTTCAGCATATATTTATTTTTCAAAAAGTGTTCAAACACATGGATGCCACCACCTGTCATTTTCCCCATCAGCATTGCAAATAGTAACATGTAATTGGCATGAGACTTCAAACATTTTGTGAAATATTCACATATTTGAATAGTGTTCCCATCAAGTTTCATAGCTGTACCTCAGACAGGTCGTGGAATTCACATGACACAAGTTTGACATGAGCCAATATTTCCATTGAATTGACATTATCACTAAGTTAATATATGAAAAATGAAAAGAGATTAATTGATCCAAAAGACAACAAACACCAGGTGCAAACCTTCATATATCCATAAGTTATTCTATCAGGTTTGATAACCGTATATAAAATACTTCTCGAGATATGCTCATCACAATTCTGACAAGTCTATCATCGAATCAGTATTTTAACTATTTAATGATGAATTAATACAGGATAATTAATACAAGAGACAAACAAATCCCCAGGTTCACAATTTCATACATTGACTAATGTTCCAACCAAGTTGCATAGGTTTACCTCAAATACTTTTTCAAATACTGAGAGAGGTACGACACAAATCTGACACGTGTGGCGTCAAATCAACATTTTCCTTAATTAATGATTAATCAACATAAGATAATTAATCCAAGAGACAAACAAAACCCCAGGTAAACATCTTCATATACTGATAAATGTTCCCACAAAGTTTCATGATTGTACCGCAATCCTTTTTAGATATGCGCGACACAAATCTGTTGTCAAATCAACATTTTCACTAATGATTAATTAACAGAGGATACTTAATCCAAGAGACAAACAATATCCCAAATGCACGTCTTCCTATGTATTGATTGATGTTCCAACCAAGTTTCATACGTGTACCTCAAATACTTTTTGAGATACATGCGACACAAATCTGACAAGTCTAACGTCATGTCAAAATTTCCCATTAAGTTAATTAATTACCAGGACAGATTGATTTTCCAACAGAAAATCAAATGTCTCCCGGTGGAACACTTACGTCTCTGAATAAGCTGCAGGTGATAACAAATTACAAATGACCAAGTTTGCTTGAAAATTACAGTCCTATTTTAGCTCTCACCTAGATACATTACTCTAGCAATTTTTATTCAAGTTCTTCAAGACTTATTGCAGAGAAATCAATTTCACATAAATGACCCTGTGACCTTGAAAATTAGGTCAATGTCACCCAAATATAAAACCCAACCTTGGTCTTACCTTGATACATAATCCTACCAAGTTTCATCAAATTCAATCCTGTTCTTCATGACTTATCAAACAGAAACCAATTTCATATAAGTGACCCTGTGACCTTGAGAATTCGCTCAAGGTCATCCAAATACAATCCCAACCTAGGTCTTGCCAAGATACATAACCCTACCAAGTTTCATCAAATTTCATCAAGTTCTTCATGACTTATCGAACGGAAACCAATTTCAAATAAGTGACCCTGTGACCTTGAGAATTCCCTCAAGGTCGTCATAATACAATCGCAACCTAGGTCTTGCCAAGATACATAATCCTACCAAGTTTCATCAAATTCCATCAAGTTTTTCATGACTTATCGAACGGAAACCAATTTCACATAAGTGACCCTGTGACCTTGAAAATTAGGCCAAGGTCACCCAAGTAAAATCCCAACCTAGGTCTTGCCAAGACACATAATCCTAACAAGTTTCATCAAATTCCATTCTGTTCTTCATGACTTATCAAACGGAAACCAATTTCACATAAGTAACCCTGTGACCTTGAGAATTCCCTCAAGGTCGTCATAATACAATCCCAACCTAGGTCTTGCCAAGATACATAATCCTACCAAGTTTCATCAAATTTCATCAAGTTCTTCATGACTTATCGAACGGAAACCAATTTCACATAAGTGACCCTGTGACCTTGAAAATTAGGTCAAGGTCACCCAAATACAATGTCAACCTAGGTCTTGCCTAGATACATAATCCTACCAAGTTTCATCAAATTCCGTCAAGTCCTTCAAGACTTATCGCACGGAAACCAAGTATTGGAGAACCTGAACAACAACAACAACAACAACAACAACAACAACAACAACAACAACAAGCGGAAGAAACGGGCACTAAACCAATATGTCCCCCGGGTTCCACCGGGAGACATAATTAGTTAATACGGGATAATTCATCCAAGAGACAAAAAACCCTAGGTGTAGACATTCATATATTGATAAATGTACCCACAAAGTTTTATGGTTGTACCTCAGATGATTTTTGAGATACGCGTGACACAAATCTGACACTTTTAATGTCGGATGGACAGACACACAGACGAATGGACGGACGGACAAGGGCCATCAATATCCCCCCGAATCGTGAGGGCATAAGATCAATTCATGGGAAATTGAAAAAGCCATGAGATAAATGCTCTGTGTCCCCTCACATGAGGGGATACAGAACAGTGATTCTTGAAACTTCGATCAGCAATTCAGAAATACATGTCAGTATTTTTTTTTTTTTTAATTCTTATTATATTGTGCAAAATCAATGCTGAGAAAATATATGCTGATAAGGTAACCAATATTTAACTATATTACCCGTTTCATGTAAAATGGATTCAAAATTCAAAAGATTTGTATGCAGATACAGTCATGATTGGCTAATTTTTAAAAATGGAAGTTGAGAATACAAAGAACCAAGAAACCAGAGCTTGATGCACGTACGTCGTATAAATAGGTCTTCCTGATTTCCTGCAGATGGTCCCAACAAAGAGTGAGTGAATAACAGTGAAGCTACCTTTATGTAGAGAACACAGTTGGTTACATTTCTGTTACAAGCAAAAAAAAAGGAACGTGGTGAGGGGGAGGGAGGATCCGAGCCTTTACTCGTCAGCATATACGTGTAAGTATACGTAATGGACATGATAGAATTGTAATTATGTATTATTTTTTTTCAATTTACATATACAGGTATAACAGTCGCTTTCAGTGAGTTGCTGACAATACAGTTCTTTTCGTTCAAAGTTGTCTTGCATGTAATGGTGCTCTACATTAACATCCCATACAATGTCAAAGAGTCAAGATTGAATTACTCTTTTTGCACGACAAAATATAAAATGTACTTCAAACAATTTATCATGAATACTTGGTGTTGATCCTTTTTGCTTTGGTTTTTGTTTGCTTGTTTGTCTGTTGGTTTTCGGTTTTTCTTTTCTTTGTTTGTTTGTTTGTTTGTTTTGTTTTGTTTTTGTTTTAGATCTATGTACATGAAAATGTACAACTTCACAAAATTACAAAATTACCTTTGCTGATTTACCTTCAATTGCATTTTTCTTAGTCGGGGAACTGTTCTTTAAAATGATATGCAAGCCGTGCATTTTAAAAGAAATGTATAGCTTGAATATGGCATTGCAAAGAGATTTCAAATCTGGAAAAAGAAACTTAAAATGCCAATTCTTGGACAAATCTATTACAAAATGTCAAAGTTTAAGGATCACTTTAACAAAGGGCATAAGATTCCATGCAATATATCGTTCTATCTCTGAGCCCTTATTTTTGCCTTAAAACATACAAGGGGTCATTTCCACGAAATTTCCATAGGGGCAAGTCCATCAACACCCAGCATCGCCCTCAAATGAAGATTATTACTTGTTCTTAATCTAGCAAAATTATTTGTTTCTGTATGGTTTGTTCACAATTAGCTATACATTTAAACAGTGGATGGGGTGGACTTGGTCTTTAAACGGGCACTCATGTACAGTGTCTTATAGGAGTTTGTTTAGTCTCAGTTTAGTGGGTTGGCCTTCTTTGTATTGTAATTTATTAACTGATCTTCTAAATAAACTTGGCTGACATTCATCATGTTCATACTGTTATGCAATTTCCTCTATACATCAAAAACCAAAATCACACTACAATCTACCCATTGAAACAAATCCATACAGACGTCATCACCATAAGAAATGCCTGAGTCTTATTTTTTCCTTTGCAGATATCGAGGAGAGCAGCCTTGCATATATTCTGCGACGCAGTGTTCATGTTGATCTTGAATTCCCTTTCCATTTAATTGGTGAACATGGGACTTTTGCAAGATAGCCATATATGCGTCATATGCCAGATATATAGTAGAACTGGATATTGTACACCTTTTTGGTCTTTCTCTGTGTATAAGAGTTTTGAAAAGTTTCCACGATTATTTTAAGTTTTTTGCTTACAGTATAGTCGATAAAGCTAATTGCTAATTTTAGATTTTTATTTTGGGGGTGGGCGTAGGGTGGGGGTGGCTGAGATATCGATAATTACCTTCATAAACTAACACACAACCTCCACGGTGTGTACGTCTAAGTAGGGTTTATTGAATCTGCATAGATCACAAAAATGTACAATCTTTATATTACATAATATACGTCTTTGCCTGCATATGGACTGTAAGATAGACCCCTGGAGGCAACGCCAACGGTGCTGGGCAGGGGAGCGGATGATCCACTTCTGTGTTGCCGGGCCGCAAGGTCCAAGCACAGATGGTACACAATTGCAATGAAAATGGCGATTAACAATCAAAACAGTACAGCGGGTAATGAATATGACCGTTATGAACACAAAACAGATTAGTTCAACGGAATGTGCAGTGAGCAATACATATTTCTGGAGTTCAATTTTGCCATAAAATTACATATTTATTTGCGAAACTATTTTGCATAAAGAACGTTTGCTGCTGAATCTTATCAATGGTTATGAAACCTCAATTTTGTAAAGTTGAAATGGGTATACCAAATGTAGAGGGGATCAACCGCCTCAAAAGTGTCATAACAATAGGTTTATTTAGTGCTTATAAAGTAATTCTACTGATTACAGTGTACACTAAATTTGTTTTTGTGCTTTTGCCGGAACTACACATGTTCATGAATACTACTATATGAATAAACGAACAATTTGCCTTACTTTATAAGTCTTGGACATTCAGTTTTCATTTATCTTGCAAGACGATTGCAGTTTCAACAAGCACAAAAAATGCACCCAAACACTGACACAGTTACTTTCTTTTTGCTTCAATAAAAAGTAGGGAGAAACAATACTTGTTAGTACATAACTAATAATATCACTAGCATATGGGGAAGGGGGTCCTCTGTGACGGAAGGGCAGGAAATGCCCTTCGATCTCCACTTGTGAGCACTATGCTTTGGTTAAAATTCGAATCTTGTCATTGAATTGTTGCATTCTAAAAGACAGTATTTGAAAAAAAAGTTCTTTCAAAGATAATTCGCAAGTTATGCAAGTCACAACTGAAGATTGGTGGCACTAAATTTAAACCTACGCTGATGTTTTTATAACGATATTAAATTTTACCCCACTTTACATAACTTTGAATAATCAAATATAATGCTTGACTTTTGCCTCCAAAAGGCAGCAACTGAAACTCTGAAATTTCAATTTTCTCAGGGAAGTATACCCCCGGACTTCCGGGTCTGAACAGATTATATTTCATCGGAAATATATAGGATAAACCTACATATTAATACTTTTTTTAAGTACATGGAAATATGAAGGGGCTATTTGAAAATACGTAGAAATAGCCTTGTCTCACATTTTTGTTTTTTGCACATAGAGTGTAGAAAGGTAGAAAAATATGCTGATCTCGTGCAAAAGTGACAACATGAGCAACACTGAATAGTAGCGGTATATAGATGTAAAGTTACAAACCAGTAAATGTATGCTGATGACATCATGATCTGTGTTCAAGACAAAAGTAGTAAACTGGTGGAAGCCAAATTAAACCAGAAAATGAAGCTCATATGAATATAGAGCCAATGACTTTCTAGTTTATGAAATCAGGGGTAAAGTCATACTCGTGCTCTCAGCAAAAAGTAAGGAATCTTCAATCAGTAGACATTAATGTAAAAAAAAAAAATAAAAAATAAAAAAAAAAATAAAAAAAAGGCCAGAAAGGGTTTCTCATTATAATGTGCTTTGTAGAGACATTGATGAACATCTCGGCTGGGAGAAACAGATATCGATCATGTGTCAGAAAATTGCAGCCAGTTTTTTCCACTTAAAGAACAGTTGAGCATTGTTTATCTTTCCATGTACGTAAGATTTATTATTTGATTATTGTTCTACCATGTTAGGTAATGCCAGAGGTCAAATGTTTGGCAAGATCAAACTATTAATTAAAGTGCAACGAAGTGCAGTGTAAAATGCTCAAGGTCAGCGACTGAGCTGAAAGCAGCTCTGAATAAATTAAAGTGGTTGGCGCTGGAAGAGAGAAAATATCTGAAATTGTTACTTTTATTAATATATGTCTGTAACCAAAATGACACCGTTACATGCAGGAAATATTTTTACCGTGTATATGGATAAACCGTCAATTCATGATCTGTCTGCAATAATTTATATGTGGTTAAACCAAGAACCCAATTAATGAAACATGCATATTAAAGGGGAACAGCAGTGAAAGTTTTTACTTTTTGTAGTCATTAATGGTCATTTTAGGTGTTCATGTGACAAATTTTCAACATTTTTTCTCAAACAGGTATTTAGTTAGAGCTATTTTATATTTCCAGTAGGTGTTCTGATGTGTGATATCACCTGGGCTACCCTCCATATATAATACACAAACCTTGAGGGGCACCAAGCTGAGATACACAACATTAGCAGGCATATCATAATGACTTGTGTACTCTGTTAATCACCCCCTTTGATCTTATCAGTGTGGTATATTAGTTGACACCTGCTTCAGTAGTTGATTACACAACTTCAGGAGCTGTTAGCTTGTGTATATTGATTTCTGCATTTTTCTTTCCTTATTAATCCTCATTAAATGAGTAAATATCTCAGTTTAGTAAATTTGATTATATGTATACACACTGCTTCATCCATAGTAAAAGTGGAATATGTGTACTTGGTCAGGTTTCCATGTTTTTGGCAAAGTTTTACTCGGCTGTCATTGCATTAGCTGTAGCAGTTAGTCCAGATGACATCACAACCCCTCATTTACATATCTAAGAAAGCTTGATATCTGCTTATCCAGTTGGGAATAAAGTTTGCATTTTCTGATATTGGTTCACATTTATTATATGAAACAACTCAAAAAATGTAAATTATCACCGCAGTACCCCTTTAATTATTCAAGTGCAATATTATGCAATAGTCTTCTGAACTCTATCAGAGAATCTCCGTGTATCTCAACACTCCAAGAAAGGTTTCAACTCATATCTGGTGTCATTGGGGCAAGAATGCTTACGAGTTGGCTGGTGATTGATGTTTTTATTTTTTAAATTTAGCTTTTCATCTGTAATTTATATGTATATTTACCTGTTACTTACTGTATATTGTACCAAATATTCTATATCTTTACTTGTACTTTAATTAGGGCCACAAGGGAGATTAGTGATGATTCAATGAGTTACCCGCATGATATGAAGTTCATGGCAGTTTTATCTTCGAAGGGGCATATCTAATGGAACAAAATTAAACAAACCCATCATATCAACGACAGTATTGGTTTTGCTTCTTCTGTGGCAGTCTCAGCATTAGCATCATTAAATAGCAAGGAAAAATATTAAGCCGCAAAGCATGTAAACAGGAATCAGAAAGTTCAAACTGGATCTTTGACTTTGACAAAAAGGCCTTATATCCTGATCAGACGTTGAAAGCATCAAGGCCAAAAACATTGATTAATCCTGAAATTTCATAAAGTAAAATATATCATGAAATTTACACTCTCATATTTGAATTCCAAATGAAAAGACATTTCCAACGAATGCCAACATGTCACCATTTGTGGTTAGTGAACAGCTTTCCTCGGTGTGCTCTGGGTGCACCACGACCAGAGCATACCGAGGAAAGCTGTTGACTCAGACTGCAAAGTGTTATTTCTGAAAAAAATAATCTAACAAAATGTAATATTTAATATTCAACAATGCACGTAAAATGCCTTTCAATTGTGGTTGCAATGTTGAATTCAAGTAAATTTTTAAGTGAGAAAACAGGACCAATGCCCACATTACTTTGAGTATTTGTTTGTGAACAAGCCAGCACAAAAGCATAGCTAATAAACAAGCAGTGAGAGTACTGCAGATAAATGTTTACATGTACAGAGCTCCTCCTTCATAAAATTGGTGGTGGGAGCCATCAGAGCAGACCTTGTCATATCAAAACCCCGTGTGAAAAAGGCACCATCACATTTCAGTAATTAATGGGAAAAGTGTTTCCATAGTGACGAACATGTTATATCTGAACCCACCATGCGGCGACGGTCCTTGTTAGTAGTAAATCATAACAACATTCTTTCATTCATAATTTATTTATATACTCTCAGATCCAGCACAATCTGATTAAAATCACTTGAATAATGAATCAAGGATCATGTACATGATTGATAAAAAAGTTATGATCCTGAGAGACCCGGAGTCACTACTTCCATACTGTGTTAAATACAAATACACCAAATGTACCATGTGCTTCAAACATTTGGCCAATTGGTTAAGCACCCCCATACTATATTTAAACTGCTGTTCCACTTGTCCGTCATTTAAAAAATTTACCCCTGAGTATGTTGTTTTACTTTCTTTTATATAAACACATGAACTACCTTTATGGGTCACTCAGCATGCTCAGTGAAGACAGTTTTATACCTTCATATCATTTAGGTTTGTTACATTTCATTTTCATTTAATTCTCTCAGTACCTTTTGCCGCAGAAATTAGGAGAGTAGTAATTTTTTTACACTTGAGATTTTACTAAGAAGCACAACCTTTCTCTATGGCCATTTAATTTCATTATACATGTATTTTGCTGAAAAAGGTAAAAGAATCCCATTTTGGTAACTGGCTCTGAGACATAACTCTCTCTTATGGCCAAACAGTCTTATTATGTTATGCACACAAAGTGGCTACTGTAGATGACCACGATATAATAAGCTCAGTTGAGCTTCAAACAAAATTCACAAACAGGAGGACTGTGACAGCCCTGTGCTCAACTGAACAAGTAGCCTGTGGCCTTGGAAATGACTTATTCTGAACCTTACCCTCATAGAGGACCAGCAGCGGTCAAATTCCTGTGGAGGTAATTGAAACAATCTTGCTTTGTGAACAGAATGATGCACTGTTTTTGCGTCATAATGTTTACGTTCTTAATATTATCCCCCCTCAACTCAAAATAGACTATCCCAAAATGGGGATAACTTCCGGTTTCAAATCAATCATTTAAACACAAATAAAAGTTCTCACCATGTTGTCAATGTTGTAAAATATCGACAAGAGTATTATGTGGGAGGAATATTCGTTTTATTAAACTTTATTGAAGTGGAATTTGCAAGATTTACACACGTAAACATGAGGCGCGCATGGCCTGCATACTTCTGGATGCAGCGTCGCACAAAGCTTTATGGGAAATTTTTCCGTGTATAGTCGACTGGCATCCAGCGTAAACATTTAGAATTCCCACCTGAACTTACTGGCCTTTTTATGCAAACTTGCTATCCATTTAGGAAAAGCCCGAAGGATTATTTTGATGATAGAATGAAGATACTCGTACGTGAGTTATGGTAATCAGTTTAAGCACTAACATTTCTGATCGCGAGCTGGCATCGGTGATCAAAGTTGTCACTCATGTCAGTCAATGATTGACTCAATTCACAGTTGTTCATAGTTTGTTCGGCGCTTTATTTGACTTCAAAGACCATTTGTCACAATGCCAGAGGTGCTAAGGTACTTTTGTAATTTTTGTAAAATTACACAAGAAAACTTGACTGGTCTTTGAACTTGCACAGCATTTACAGAAATTTGTCAAGCACCTTTCCTCAATAACTATTACCTGCACGTTATCGGCAGGCATAGAGCATTTTACTCACATTTTTGTACAATTATGTAAATGAATATGAAATAAAAACATTCAAATCTTTGGTATCTTTTTTCCATAGTCATTTACATAGTTGCACAAAAATGTGACAACTATTAGTTTAAATATACAATAAAGCCTCCATAAAGTTGGAACCTTTGGGAAAGGAGCAAAATGCCCACTTTACAGAGGGTCAGCCATCTTGGGTTGCGTAGATGACAACAAGGATATGGGAGAGGCTATTCATATGCATGCATACACATCTACATGTATATTTATATATACATGTATACAGATACTTGTATTTTTTAGGTTTCGTGGTGACATCTAGTACACCGTTTAATTCTAACTTGTTGCTGAGTTGTGAATTTGACTGGCAGGAGTACAGACTGAACTGATCAGATGCGTCAATGGGCTACTTATGCAGAACAGGTCCAACTCAATGATTACCAACAGGCACATCAAAGTATCAAACTGCAAGGTTGTGCAAATCACTGAGCTGATACTCATCTACACACCAACTTGCTTTCCAGTAAAGTCAATTACTCTCTACACTCTGATACCTTAAACCTATGGATAATCTTCAAAGCTGTCAAAAGTCATTGTGGACTAAAACAACTGTTATGCTTTGATGCTTTCCTGATGCTGGCCTATGTATACATGTACTGTACTCTATAATGATGGGGGGGGGGGGGTGTTACATTAGATGGCGAGCACCGATAGAAAAATGACACTTGAAGAATTGAAAGTTAAAGGTGGCAAGACCTGATGCAAAGATATACTTTTACAAAGTAAAATATTTATTGAGCAAAAATAATATTGCCCACTTTAAACAGATTTTGGTACATGTTTAGGGTGCCCAATGCCCACTTTAAAGATGTGGTTTCATAATGTAGTCAGTGGGAAAAATTGAAACAGGACCGAAGAAAAGTGCCCACTGTAAGGAGGTCCCCACTTTGTAGAGGTGCCCACATACGGAGGTTTTACTGTACAAGACAAATACAATTAGCTGAAAGACCAATTAAACTCACTGAAAAGACCATACTTTTATAAGAAAATTATGTATGACCCCAAGATAAAAACTAAAGGGTACTTTGTTGACCCCCCTCTGAAAAAATTAAGCAGTCATTCTGATCCCTCAAAAAAGTCTACCAGAAACCCTGTCAATGTTACTTTCCCACTTATACGTCTGGCCGTTATTCATGACTACTAGCCAACATGTTAAATATCAAAGTCCCAGCTCAAACAGTTCTCTAGTTATTTTAAGAAGTGAATTTCAACTAACTTGCCCTGTGTCCTTGGAAATGAGGCCAATACCATCCATCTACTGTCCACGTCTCACCTTTACACCCAGAAGTGCCCCTATACAATTTCAAAGCTATTGGCAAAGTATATTTCAATAGAAAACAATTTTTTGAGATTTCCCTCAAAAATGAACCAAGATATTCATAAAAAATCTAAAAATTACTGGACCATGACCATTTGTATAAAATTGGTACAGTCAGACCCAAGGTACATTGCCACCAAGTTTAAAGGGAATATGGCTGACAGTTTTGGAGAAGTCAACAATGTGATTTAACACTGCAATTCCCATTGACTTGCATATATATAATCAAAAAATTGTATGCATTAAATGAGGTGTACCCAAACTAAAATATTTGCTAAAATTCTGGGCTTCATAGGAATGTCATCTCTGCACAACTTTGTTTGTTCCTTCCACAAGGAACATTTTTACCAAGTTTCAGCATAATCTTAGTTATAGTTTGTAGAAGTCAAAAATAATGAAAACCCACAAAAAAAAAATAAAATAAATAAAATAAAATAAAAAGATTGAAAAAATCACAGCAGCAACTGTTGAACAAATTAAGGTCCAGGGATCCCAAGCAGCGTCCTCATACATTTTCAAGGCAATTGGTCAAACAGTTTCATAGTACTTTTTTTTTTTTTTTTTTTTTTTTTTAGATTTTCCTACATAGGAGGACCATGAGGCTTCTGCGCTCAGCTGACAGGCAGCTGGAGCATCACAACTGAATGTGCACTGTAACCAGAGTTGAGCCACATATGATTTACTAAATCAAAGTCATGGTGCACATAGCTCTCAACTTATCATGTGAACAGTAAAATTCATATAAGTGACCCAGTAACCTTGGGAACGAGGGGAAGGTCACCATGTTCTGTCTCAGTCTGGCCTTTCCTAAGGACAACTACCATGTACAACATCAAGGTCCCAGTTCAAATAATTCTCAAGTTATCCATTGAACAGCAAAATTTGTGTTAGTGGCTCCAAGACCTTGGGAATGGGGTCAAGGTCACTCATATACTGTCTAAGGTCTTCATTAAGGACAACCTGAATGTGCAATATGAAGGTGCTAGCTCAAATAGTTCTCAATTTACCATATAAACAATGAATTGCACACAACTTGCCCTGTGACCTTATTTCTAAGGTCAAGGTCACTCATCTACTGTCCATGTCTCATCCTCATATCCAGAAGTGCACTTTCAAAGCAACTGGCCCAGTATGTTCAGAGATATAATTTTTAAGATATTCCCAAAAAATGTTTAAAAAATCATAAAAAATCAAAAAATCACATAACCATGAACATTTGAAAACATTTGGTAGAGACCCACCCAAGGCACATCCCCACCAAGTTTGAAGTGAATCTGGCAGACAGATTTCGAGCAAAAATCAAAAATTTGAATTAGCATTGCAATCCCCATTGAATTACACGGTAATCAATAGGCATGTATGCAATACCAACAAGTATCTTAGTTGAAAAATTCATTAACTAGACTACCTTCAATGCAAAGCATTGACTGCGGGGTCCACCATTTGTTTAAATTAGGTCATGGTGACACCAAAATCTAATCAGTTCATCTTGGCATGTTACCTAATCATACTGCAAAAATTTGAGCAAAATACATGGGGGCAGTCTGTAAATTTTTACGGTAAAGAGCCTTAAAGAACATCTAATTTAGCTGCCATTTGCTTAAATTAGGTCATGGTGATTCCAAAATCGAATCAAATCATATTGGCATGAAAGATAATCAAACAGGTGTACTGCAAAAACTTGAGCCGAATTAACATAAGCAATCTGGAGATATTGCAGTCGCGAGCCCTAACAAACATCTAATTAGGCTGTCATTTGCTTAAATTAGGTCATAGTGACACCAAAGTCTAATCAGGTCATCTTGCCATGTAACATAATTATACTGCAAAATTTGAGCAAAATACATTGAGGCATTCTATAGATACCACGGTAATGAGAAAGTGTGCACATTTGGATGTATGGACAGAAATCCTGACGAACAACCCGAAAACATAAAGGGTCCCCCTATGCGGCGGACCTTTAAAAATCAAGAATTCCGAGCATAAACACATAGTGCACAACTTTGTTTTACCCTTCCACAAGGAACATTCTCACCAAGTTTCGGCATAATTTTAGAGATATAATTTTGGAGTAAAAGTCAAAAATAATGAAAACACACAAAATTTCATACAAAATAGAAACTAGAGGGCTACGTGAATAGCCCGTGCTCAGCTGACCTGAGCTTGTCCCACAAAATCAAAGTTTCAAATGAATAGACCTATGTTGAGCTTTAGCTGAGTGCCTATGACATTTAGAAGTATTTCCAAGACAGACAACTGAGCTCCCTAAAAGCTCAGCCTGACTAGCAAGTCAGCTGAGCTAAAAAATTCAGCACCACCTGGTGAACAAATTATGAACTAGGAGTCCCCAGGAGTGTTCCTGTGTGATATCAAAGCAATTGGGTGAGCCGTTTTAGAGAAGATTTTTTAAGATTTGCCCTTATTTCTATTTTTCTATATTCTATGTATCCATTTTCCCTACCACCATTCATATAAGCCTACTTCAAGTAATGTACCAATCAGTATTTTCTCAGTACAGTCATAGCATAATAACCCGGCTGCCTCAGAGATAGTCTGAAAAATAACATGCAAATGATAGACTCTACTGTTAGTCAAGTTGCATGACAACAAAAACCTTACTTGAGGGAAGCTGAGCAATACAGGAGCAAGTTACTAATTTCACCTCAAAAGTACCTATTTCAACTTCTGTAGATGCATTTATAACATCATCCACACTATTAAAAGATTTTATAAAGTTTCCCTTTGTATTCTATGCCAAAAATGTGCAAGAATATCCATTTATTAGCCCTAGAAGCAACATTATGAGACCATGATGTTGATACTCTGGACAGTAAAATTGAAGCACATTTAATTAATGCCATAAGACACTCTAATAAAAACATGGTCATAAAACATATCATGCTATCATACAATCAAACATATACTGGCTTAAAAATTGCATTCAAAAACAGGTTACCTGCAGTCACCTGCCATATTTTGTTTGCATAATTCATTCCATTCTAGAACAGAGTTCCAATTTGACTGCCATTTTTCTTTAGTCTCTAGTCAATATAGAAGCTGGATCCTGCATCACTTACCAGACAAGGCAAAAACCTAGTGCCCACCTTACCAGCACTGTATTATAAAATCAGTTGAATTGGCACAAGACCCCTAAAATGTTCAGGCACCAAATCAAAACTAGAGGACTGTGACAGTCCTGTTCTAAGCCGACATGTTCATATACCCTTGTGATTTTTTAAGATTTGTCAACAAAAAAGAACAAAGAAATCCATAAAAAATCAAAAATAAAAAAATCACTGGAGCATGACCAGTTGAACAAACTTGGTAGAAACCCACCCAAGGTATATTGCTACCAAGTTTGAAGTTAATCTGACCGAAGGGTTCAGAGAAGAAGTAAAAAAATCTGAATTAGCATTAGAATGTCCATTGACTTGCATACTAATCAATGGGGAAGGTGCATTTACCAACAAGTACAGAAATTGAAACAAGAGGGCTGTGTGAACAGCCCGTGCCTCAGCTGATCTCGACATTCATCACACTTGCAGCTCTATGAACTTGGGAAAGGATCAAAGACACCATGTTCTGATTAAGTCTGAACTTTATAGAAGAACACTTACATGTGCAACATCAAAGTTCAAGTAGTTCTCAAGTTATAATAAGAGTAAAATTCATGTATGTTGCACTGTGACCCCACAAACGAGGTCAAGGTCATTCATGTACTGTCTCAGCATGACCTTCATACAGAATAATTCACATGTGTAGCTAACTCAAAACAGATCTCAAGTTATCAAGTAAACAGTGAATTTCGTGTCAGTTGTCCTGTGAATCAGCATTAGAATGCCCATTGACTTACATAGTAATCAACAGGAAAGCTGCATTGAACGATAAGTACCCGAATTGAAAATCCTTACAAATCAGAAATCCAAAGCAGTGCCACATAGTAAACAACTGTTTGACCCTTCCACAACAACATATCCATCACATGTCAGCTTAATCTGAGGGACGGTTCTGAGAACAAGCGAAAAATAGCAAAACCATACAAAAAATTCATAAAAAATTGCAGCGCCACCTGGTGAACAAATTGGGAACTAGGTGTCCCCTGGAGTTTCTATGTACGATATCAAAGCATTTGGGTGAGCGGTTTCAGAGGAGAAGAATTTTAAAGGTTTGCCCCAAAAAAGAACAAAAAAATTCATAAAAAATCCAAAAATCAATAGAGCGTGACCATTTGAACACACTTGGTAGAGATACACCCAAGGCACATCCCCACCAAGTTTGAAGTAAATCTGGTCAATACTATTTAAGTAATGACCATTACAAGAAATTCCCATGTTAAGTTTTCCTATTAAAACCTTTGTTGAGATTTTTGAAAAAATATCATAAAAAAATCCAAAATTCATTGGAACATGACCATTGGAACAAACCTGGTAGACACCCACCCAAGGTACATTGCCACCAAGTTTGAAGTAAATCTGGATGACGGTTTTGGAGAAGAAGTCGAAAATGTAAATTAGCATTAGAATGCCCATTGACTTGCATGGTAATCAATAGGAAAGGTGCATTTACCCCATAGGAGCCGAATTGAAAAAATCATTAAAAATCAGGAATCCACAGCATTCCCACATAGTGAACAACTTTGTTTGGCCCTTCCATAAGGAACATATCCACCATGTTTCAGCTTAATCTGAGTGACGGTTCTGGAGAAGAAGTCGAAAATAGCTATAACACACAAAAATTCATAAAAAATTAGAAAAAAATTGCAGCCCCACCTGGTGAACAAATTAAGAACTAGGAGTCCCAGGGAATGTTCCTATGTGATATCAAAGGAATCGGGTGAGCGGTTTTGGAGAAAAAGATTTTTTAAGATTTACCCCAAAAAGGACCAAAAAAATTCATTAAAAATCCAAAAATCACTGGACCATGACCATTTGAACAAACTTGGTAGAGACCCACCCAAAGCACATCTCCACCAAGTTTGAAGTGGATCTGGCTGACGGTTTTTGAGAAGAAGTCGAAAATGTGAATTGTGGACGACGGACGGACGGACAGACGGTCAATGGACGACAGACCCTCACAAAACCTCAGCTGACTGACAAGTCAGCTGAGGTAAAAAACGTTAAAAATCAGGAATCTGCAGCAGTACCACCTAGTGAACAACTTTGTTTGACCCTTCCACAAGAAATATATCTACCAAGTTTCAGCTTAATCTGAGTGAAAGTTCTGGACAAGAAGTCGAAAATAGCAATAACACACAAAAAAATCATACAAAAATTATGGAAAAAAATCGCAGCGCCAAATGGTGAACAAATTAATAACTAGGAGTGTTCTTGTGTGATATCAAAGCAATTGGGTGAGTGGTTTTAGAGAAGAAGAGTTTTTTAAGATTTGCCCCAAAAAAGGACAAAAAAGTCATGAAAAAATAAAAAATCACTGGATCGTGACCAATTGAACAAACTTGGTAGAGACCCACCCAAGGTACATTGCTACCACGTTTGAAGTGAATCTGGATGCCAGTTTTGGAGAAGAAGTCGATTGTTGACAACAGACAACGACAGATGAAGGACCATAAGATAAGCTCAGCTACTGACAAGTCATCTGAGCTAACAAAGGGCCCATAATTAAGGCCAATTAGTTTTCCAAAATTCTGAGTGTGGTAAAAGGACAGTTTCCCAGCATATATACATACATTTTATATTCTGATCTCATATTCAAAGCAACTGAAAGCAAATTAAGTTCACAGATTGGCTAAAATGCACAATCCATATTTTGTGTACCATGGTGGACCACGCACTGTGGTGAATGAAAATCCATACATTGTAGCCTCACATTAATTTTAGCACCGAGGACAACCAGGGTAATCAATGCCACTGGTGACAAATCAACATTAAATTTTGCTTCCCCATTAACATGATTAAGAAGACTTGTCAACGATAATGATAGCACTTTGCATTAACAAAACACACAGAATGAAGAGGAACATGCTGGCAATTATGTAGGCCCAGGCCTTCACCTTAAAGTTGCATCCTACATCCCATGAGGATCTCAGGTCAGCACACTTATCAACCTAGTCCCTGGAGCAAAGTGAATGCCAAGGAAGCTTTCAGACTATTCAAGGTACAACTGCAGATTAGGCCAATCTAGAACTGGCACTTCCATAAAGCTTGCAGGCCTAGGCCTGTATAGCCAATTAGAACCCGTCTCATTTTCTTCAACACTAACTGCTGAACAGTGACCATGCAGGGAGATTAAGACCTGAGCCTTTTAATTTAGAATTGATTGCCTATTAAAGAATATGCCAAAATTTAATGATTACTGTCATTTCCCAGTCCAGATCTTAGTCATAGGGTAGGCTACAATAAACAACAAGTTGGCTTAGCAAGCCACATGTTGGCTCCATCCATTATGTCGGACTAATTAAGGATAAGTTAGCCCTTAGCGGTAATGTCTACAAAAGGCCAAATAGAACACAAACCATTCATAAAATGCCCTACAAAGCACACATTTTCGAAAAGCACACAAACTGGAGAATCTATTTTTGCTAGTCATTTGTGTCACTTGGCTTGTGTTTATACAGCAATTAGACAAACTAAGAATACAATTTTCTGAATTTTTCACAGAATAGTGGATTCAACTTTTTTATTTTTGATTATAATCTTAAAATTCTAGTGAAAAAATAATCTACATATCCTTGGTCAAAAAAGTGTGTCTCATTTTTTTTCAATTATTTTGTGGCTGAGGAGCTGTGATTGTTTTGAAGTTGACAGGATGATACCTCAACTTTCATCAAAAGGCTCAGAATTTGGTGCGATATTCTGACAAATCTTAACAGTCTTTTGATAATCTGAGACCCGCTTTTTTAGTTCACTTCATGAAAATTCTTTTACTGCAAACTACATGTTTCTACCACAAAAACTGTCAAAGTTGAATCTGTTAGAAGTTTGGACTATTTAGACATAATGTGTAGGGTTAACTTATCCTTAATTAAGCACACAAATATTGCAAGGAGCTTGCCTTAGTTTGGAATGATCTGGTATCTGCCTAGTATATGAAATAAAATTGTCATGTCATGCTCTGCCATGGTACACAAGATTTGGCAATCCTAAGCAAGCTGCATGCCACTCAGCTTGCTTTGGTGGCAAATCTGGTGTAGCCAGGCAGAGCATGACATAACTAATAATTAAGTTTGCATGGTCTTACCGAAACACCAGTATAATGAGAATGAATTAATGAACTGAATTATACCGCAATTCATTTCTTGTGAACAGTTATTTTTCAGCATAGCCTTTTCTGCATTTTGTCTCTATATTTTGTACTGAAATACGGTCAAATACATATTAATAATTCCCAGATCGATGAAGAATCAATTTAAGATTGTTTTGGAGTATTAATAAGTTGTGAGTGAAATTTTAATTAATTGCACAAATTCATTCAAATTTGTCATGTTGGCATTTACTACTGCCAAGTGGTGCAGATTGATTGCTATAAAATATGGAGTTTGCAGCATCCTCTTTTCATAAAAACATGGCGGACTTAGGGGTCGTTCAAAATTGTCATCATCATTGAGGACAGACAGAGACTATGAGTTCCTCAAGATGAGTGTAAATTTAGCATCTATTTTTCTCAAGATCGGATTTAGAGTTTTCAGTGTAACAGTTCACCTCAGTGTCAAGATGGACAAAATGATGAATGACTTTTTGAGCAGTTTGATAATGTGTTAAAAAATTGCACAAAAAGACTTCTGCAGAATATGTGACTGAAACAAAAAAATTGTCAATTATGGACTGTTAGATTAATTCTTAACCCTGAATGTGTATTTTTGGGTGAAAATAAATATAATTCATACATTCAACTGGAATAAAATACATACAGATACCTTTGATTTTGTTGATTGAGTGAATTTCAAAATATTAATTCCAGATAATACTGTCAATTTAAATATATCAAATTTTTACATCATATGATTTTCAATACATTAGGGATGGGTACATATTTTGAATGAAAGTTAAATACTTTGGTTGAATGGAGAAACATACAAAGTTCGCACGTTATCATCATTTTTATGTACGTTCTTGAGGGGGGTCATAAAAGAAAGTACTCTCTGTACATCCTCAATAATGATGACAATTGTGAACGACCCCTTAGATATTAGGTAATTTCTCTCCAGCTGCTGTGAACAGCTAAATTAGGTGAATCATAATATATTGTAACACATATCACTATACTGAGCTATGTATCGAAAAAATATCATGACACAGAAATTCATGACGATACCCAACCCCACAGATAATATAACATGTACATATAAAATGGCAGTGAATTGAATTAAATGTCCTTTAAAACACCAAGACTATGACAGTACAAAATAAACAGGTTCTCCTTCTTCTGAGCATATTTCATGAATTTCACACATGGCAACCATATTTTGATAGGTTGCCTGTGGTCACCTCCAATCTATCCAACCTACTACATGATCCTGTAATGCGTTTCAAACAATTATACAGAAAGTGTCGCTTTCATCATATTTAGCATCTTACTGCTATGGCCATCTGCATTCAATCGTGGTATCCCAAAATATGATACACATTCTGATGCACTATATTGGCCATTTTCAATACATATTGTGTGATTTTGTGACTTTACAACAAGGAACTGCACATGCCATGATTTGCCCCTTGGTTGAGAAAGTATATTCATTAAAGCTCTACTCCAAATCAGCTTACAAAAATCAATGCAACAATCGTGGGGTTACAATGCGTATACATGTATTTCAACATATAAAATCCTATTTCGACTTTAACATGTTAAAAGAAACATAGATTATTCTACATTTCCTACACTCTATTCAGCACTTTAGACAATAGGTCTCGATGAAGGCAAAGGAAGCTCCAACTGGACTCTGAATTTTAACGTTACTTTACAAGCGAAACTGTCTTGGGTAAATTCCATAATAAATATATACAGAGTCTAACAAAAGCTTAGCAACATTTGTTTTCTTGCTAATGATTCAAATCAGGCCTAATGCTAACATTGTACTATATGAACACGAAATCTGTTGAGTTTCCGTAAAATTGTTGCAAATCTGCCCCAGCTTGTGGTAGATGTGCACAAGCCTCCTTGAACATTTACAAGCTTCTACAGATATATATATGTGTGTGCATCAAACAAATAAACCCACCCAGAACCATTGCATATCCATGTTCTGTTAGTTGAAGATCCAAAAGGTTAATTGTTTGTTGCTAGTGCATATGAGCCTTTGTTCGATAAGCAGGTGATGACCCTGACCCACTGTTGGATTTGCGAGGATTTGGCCTAAAACCAGTGGGTTATGTATGCACAGATTACACTGTTAACATAGAAAGGACGTATATGCAACAAGGAAACAAAGTTTGATAGGTTTTTGCTAGCCCCTGTGTTATATTATGGCACTTATGCCATAAATAGTTCATTCATGAAGTAGCATTAAATTTAAGGACTGAGCTGGAATTCCCTTTGCTGTAGCTAGAATGACCTGGTATCTGGAGCTTACACTCTGCATGCAACTAGCTATCACAAGTAGTCTTTATACCATCTCATTTGCACAATTTCAGCGCAAACTGTCAAAAATCTTGTACAGCATTCTTTTCAACAACACACCCCCACAGAACTGGATCAATTCTGTTTCATAAACATTCCATTGGTTATTTTCTTTAACAACCTTTAAGGCTTTCATGCCTTCAACAAGGATAACAATGCCATATATACAAGTTTGGTTTGATTGGAGTGAAGCAATGCATGAGGAAAGACACTGCTCTGTAGCTGCATCAATTGAACTGTCAAAATTCAGACCAAACCTAGAAACACTTGTTATTTCTACAACAACTTCAACTCTGTAGGCAACATCATCACCAGTCTTAATCCTCCTAATTAAAGACACGTCAGGTTTGTGAGGTTCCATATATTCCCTCACTGAATCAGCTTTAATACAATATAACTCAGGATTTCTCTCCATTTCCTCATATGTTGGATTCCTTACTCCTTGGTTTTCATTCAGTTGTTTCACATCACCCAAAATACTTCTATGGTCAGCTGTTGGAGACCTGGATCTGGATCGGGACCTGTCGCCTGTTCTTTTCTTCAAAATTGGCCGATGTCTGGGTCTCTCTGTACCCCTTTCGTTGCCTCCACTGCCACGAGTTCTGGAAGTGGATCTTGATCTTGATCTAGGGCGAGAGCGTCTTCGCCTTACAGTTGGGGCTACACCATACACTAAACAATGTGGAACTCCCATTGATAGAGATTTTTTGGAAGTTTCGGAAGGGGCTGGAATTACCTTAATAGCCCTGTTGCGATCAATGTTCAGGTCTGATACAATTGCTTGAAAACAGCACAAAAAAGCAGTTTGTGCATTTCCATCTAGGAAGCCGGAACAAGTCGCTGCTACCATATTAACCAACTGGAGACGAGGAGGCTAAATAAACAGAAAGAAATTATGAAGTTCTGAATACATCTACTGCGCTTATCTGACTGAGAAAATTTACATGCATCATTGCTAACTTGGCATAGATTGATGTATACTTATTGATTCTAGATTTGAAAATGTTCACGATTGAAAAGAGTGAAATATCCTCCAATACCCACCCACCCCCGCCATCCGTAGCAACATCTGAAATTTTCTACTTAAATTGTACGTAACAATCTTAAGATAGTCACCAGCATGGAGATAGGCATTGAAATTCCCAACTAAAAATACTATACTGAACAAAAAAAGAAACACACATTTTTATTTCAGCAGACACTAATTTTACTTGTGTTTTTTTTTTTTGCCCAGTATATATGTAGTGGTACCTGCTATTTAAGACCACCCCTTCTGCCAGCCAAATGTGGTTACATATAGTATGTAGTCTTACGAAAATTACAGGTAAAGTTACAAAGAATACAGAGTGCTTTTTCATCACAAATGTGGTCACAAATATCATGTTGTCCTTCACAGCAGTGGTCTTAATGTATTACTGTAGCTTTTACACATTATCAATTGGATATGTCAATGCCTTGGCCCAATGTACCGAATATAACTAAGCACAAAAACCCAGCTTGGCAGATATATTCATAGGAATCACTGTGGTAAGAATACAGTAAACACCCTGACACATATTTGTTTCCATTTAATTAAATAATACCCTTTCTATGGACAAATTAAACCTCTATTAAATTCCTGTGCTCAAATATGAAATCGAATTTAGTACAAATCACTACACCCATTCACCTAGCTTCTATGACACAGGCATGTCACAGAGGGTGATAACAGACCTGTAGTTAGACAATCAGCTGGTTGCAGATAAGCATAAACTTATATTACAGTGGTACCTCTTTTGAGAGACCCCTCCAATGAAAGACCACCCTCTCTTGAAAGACCATTTTGTAAAACCCCAAGTCCTATTCTTCCAATGTTATTGTACCTCTAATGAGAGACCACCTGTCTTGAAAGACCACTTTGATGAGGCCCCAGAGGGTGGTCTCCCAAGAGAGGTATTACTGTACATGCAGAATACTGTGGTTCTAGAAATTTTCATGCTTGAGTTTATTTAGTTTTGTCATGTTTGTGTCATCAGTGAAAGAAGCAAAAATAAAAACACAGCGAAACAAAGTAAATTCACAGCAATTTTAAACATATTCAAAATCCTGTCTGGTCAAAAATAACAGGCTTTTCTTACTTACCAAAACCAAAAACAAATAAAAGAGAAAAAAGAAAACTGAATAAGTGGCGTAGAAGAGACAGTGGCATGAAATTAACAGGAAACAAGATATTTCCACAGGTTTTAGGAACTTACCATCGGGGTTAAGACATTGCCCAATTCCAGCTGTTCTTGAAGATCATGGGGAGATTTTGTGTCTTTAAATTTAACAGCAGCTGCAAAAACAGGGTAGTCTACATTCTCCTCAGCTGGTGGAAACTGAAAAACCACAAAAATTCCTTATAAAGGCACTTGTTAATTCATCAGCCTGAAAACAGAATGTTGAATAAAAGCGTGTCAGCCAGGGTTGCAACAATACAAATTTCCAAAACACATACTGCAATACATAGCTCATACTTTTAGATGTATACACAAAATGACACACAAGTGCATGTCCAAACTTATCTGTCTTCAGAACATTTCACTGATTAAGCAATAATTTTCAATTGTAACTTCCAACAGCTTTGTGCTGTAAAGACATTAGCATCAGGGTTCCTGCAGACCATAAAACTTTAAAATTAATGACTTTTAAAGACACTTCATACTGTAACCATGTTTTAAACTTCAATGACTTTTCTGATACTTTAAGCTTTAAAGTTCATAATTTCTGTGCCCTGGGAAAAAGGGACACACTCAATATGTTGGTTTAAACATATCTTATTTCGAAAAATATAATTGGGAAAAAGGCATGGCCTATATTAATCCATCTCATGTATTATACATGTTAATAACACATACAAGTGGCAAAATTTTTAATCATCACAAAGTTGGTTGTCATATTTTAAGTTTAATCATGTTCATTGTGCATACATTTCTGTGTTACCTGCTAAACAGACCAAGTTCCAGGTCCTCTACATTCCACTTGTGGCGAACAGGAAAGCTGGAGCATGGTCTGGCTGCCAAGTTTTAGCATAACCTTACACTTACAGACACTCAAGAAGTCAAAATTAACATAAATACGCAAAAATTAACCAGTTTGTTTGACACTTCCAATAGGAACATTGTCACAAAGTTTCAGCATAATCCTTGCCTCCTAAGCAGACTAAGCTCCATGTTATCTATACTGTGCTTGCCCAGTATAGAGATAACATGGGGCTTGGTTTGCTTAGAAGGCAAGCATAATCCTAGTACAGTAGTTTGTCTTTCGAAAGACCATCCCTAGCACCACCCAAAGAATGGTCACATAAAGCAGGTCGTCTCTCCAAAGAGGTACACTTTCCAAAATAAAAAGGTAACTAGAACAGACTGATTCTCCAACAGAAAATCAAATGTCTATCGGTGGAACACTTACGTCTCTGAATAACCTACAGGTGATAACAAATTACAAATGACCAAGTTTGCTTGAAAATTACTATCCTATTTTAGCTCTCACCTAGATACATTACTCTAGCAATTTGCATCAAGTTCTTCAAGACTTATTGCAGAGAAACCAACTGCACATAATTGACCCTGTGACCTTGAAAATTAGGTCAACGTCATCCAAATACAATCCCAACCTTGGTTTTACCTTGATACATAATCCCACCAAGTTTCCTCAAATTCCATCAAGTTCTTCATGACTGATCGAAGAAACCAATTTCACATAAGTGACCCTGTGACCTTGAGAATTTGCTCACGGTCATCCAAATACACTCCTAACCTAGGTCTTGCCTAGATACATAATCCTTCCCAGTCTCATCAAATTCCATCAAGTTCTTCAAGACTTATCGCACGGAAACCAATTTCACATAAGTGACCCTGTGACTTTGAGAATTCGCTCAAGGTCATCCAAGTACAATCCCAACCTAGGTCTTGCCTATATACATAATCCTACCAAGTTTCATCAAATTCCATCAAGTTCTTCATGACTTATCGAATGGAAACCAATTTCACATAAGTGACCCTGTGACCTTGAGAATTTGCTCACGGTCATCCAAATACACTCCTAACCTAGGTCTTGCCTAGATACATAATCCTTCCCAGTCTCATCAAATTCCATCAAGTTCTTCAAGACTTATCGCACGGAAACCAATTTCACATAAGTGACCCTGTGACTTTGAGAATTCGCTCAAGGTCATCCAAGTACAATCCCAACCTAGGTCTTGCCTATATACATAATCCTACCAAGTTTCATCAAATTCCATCAAGTTCTTCATGACTTATCGAATGGAAACCAATTTCACATAAGTGACCCTGTGACCATGACAATTAAGTCAAGGTCACCCAAATACAATCCCAACCTAGGTTTTGCCTAGATACATAATCCTACCAAGTTTCATCAAATTCCATCATGTTCTTCAAGATTTATCGCATGGAAACCAATTTCACATAAGTGACCCTGTGCCCTTGAGAATTTGCTCAAGGTCATCCAAATACAAATCCCAACCTAGGTCTTGCCTAGATACATAATCCTACCAAGTTACATCAAATTCCATCAAGTTCTTTATGACTTATCGAACGGAAACCACTTTCACATAAGTGACCCTGTGACCTTGAAAATTAGGTCAAGGTCACCCAAATACAGTCCCAACCTAGGTCTTGCCTAGATACATAATCCGACTAAGTTTCATCAAATTCTGTCAAGTCCTTCAAGACTTATTGCACGGAAACCAAGTGTTGAAGAACCTGAACAAGAAGAAGAAGAAGAAGAAGCGGAAGAAATGGGCACTCAAACAATATGTCCCCCCGCTTCCAGCGGGAGACATAATTTCCAGGATCATTACCTTTTTTTAACCCTGAATTTTGCATTTTGAATGCATCTGTTTTTCAATTTTGCATGTTGTGAATTGCTGAATTTGATGACTATAAGTGCAGGAAAACACTTCTGATCTAAGGAAAGCTAGGCCATTTTTCATGGCTATAAACTATAAATATTTTTCACCCTCTCTGCAATTTCACAAACTTTAAAGAACTGTCCTTAATCTGGCTTCAAGTGTTATGTACAGGCCAGACCACTTTAAGGAAAGTTCGTTAAATCGATAGAATGTTATTTTGACACTTTAACAAACTTTTCTTCATCTTTGAATGATGGACTTGTTTAAGGACAGTTGCTTAAATCTGCAAAAATGTGATTTCGACACTTTAAGGAACTTTCCTTATTCTCTTTTAACATGGACCAGTTTTAAGGAAAATTCCTCAAATCTACACATGATTTGGACATTTTAAGGAACTTTCCTTATATTTTGAATGTTAGACTAGTTTAAAAAAAGTTCATGAAATCCACAGAATGCAATTTTGATAATTTAAAGAAGTTTCCTTATTTCTTTAACTTAGTCCAGTTTAAGGAAAGTTCCTTAACAACACAATACTTGATTTTGCCACTTCAAGGAAAGTTCCTTAAATGTCCCGAATGTGATTTTTGGCCACTTCATGTATCTTTCCTTTTATAATGAAAGACCAATGTAAGAAAAGTTCCTTAAATCCACAGAAAGTGGGTTTTGATAATTTAAGGAACTTTCCTTATTTCTTTAACAGAGACTAGTTTAAGGAAAGTTCCTTAAATCCTTAGAATATAAGTTTTGACACTTCATGTCACCTTTATAATGACAGACCAGTTTATGGAACTTTCCTTATTTCTTTCACATAAACCAGCAGTTTAAGGAAAGTTCCTTAAATACACAAAATTTGATATTCCACTTAAGAAACATTCCATATTTTTTTTAATGATAAGCCATTTCAAATCCTTAGGATGTAAGTTTGACACTTTATATTCCTTTATAATGACACACATTCCTTATATCTGATGATAGACCACTTTAAGGAAAGTAAACCTGATACTTTAAGGAACTGCCATGTTTTTTTTAATAATATGCCAGTTTAAGGAAAGCTCCTTAAACCTATATTGTATGAAGAATATGATATTGACACTTTTTGGGACACTTTCAGGAAGTATTATAATAAGCCTGACAATTTGTCCACTTATTAAACCTTTTCCCTGATACATAGGTTGCAAGAAGTGTCTGTATATAATCAATATGATTTGTTTCTTAAAAACTCAGTATACATAGTTGCGAGGCTTATATCATAGTTTATTAGTTTCAGTTAACAGAAATCGTTGCAACTTCTTAAGTCCAGTATGGCATACATGCTTACCAGTGTCATGTACTAAGACAACAGCACATGGCTTAACTTTGTTCAGTGCTCAATGTGTCCTTTCCTGTCGAGTCCACAACATTGACACAGTGTTGCCAATCCTACTTCTTTTGTATGAGATCTACATACTTTTCTAGCAATTTACTTTATACTTTGAAAAGATTCCAAAAAGCCCAATTTTTCAGTGTTTTTCAAAAATCATTTAACATGACTCCAAATGTAAGGAAGTGAAATAGGAACTTCTACATGTAAATATGCTGGCACTATGCAAAATTAGATCTGTCTTTTTTAGCAAGGTACTTTTGCACTTTTTTCTTGGCTGCTGTTAAAAAGGAGTCTTGGTAGCATGGGATGAATACATCTCTTTCAAGTAACACTTCAGCTTCTGGCAGACAGTCAAGGATATATTGTTCATCATCTTTTGTGTTCAAGTGCACGGATTGCCACGAATGTGCCCCAATGGTTTCCTGCAGTAAGTCAGCTGATTGCTGCCACTGTTTCATCTTGACAAATATACTGCTGCATTGTTCTACTCCACTGGAACAACTGTCTTATTTTGATCCTTTGTTTTCTGCGACTGTAAGAAACGAAAAGTGCAATATGATCAATTCATGCATTTTAATCCTTAATGACCTTTCCAAAATTGTCAAAATGAATTCTCAGCACCACATACTTAACCATTTTTAAAATATCTTCTTCTCCAAAACCGCTCACCCAATTCCTTTGCTGTCATACAGGAACACTCCTAGGGACTCTTAGTTCTTAATTGTTAACGGTTGGTCCTGCCATTTTTTTTCTAGTTTTTTATGATTTTTTGTGTGCTTTTGCTTTATTTGACTTCTACTTCAGAACCGTCACTCAGATTACGCTGAAGCTTTGTGTATATGTTCCTTGTGAAGAGGTCAAACAAAGTTGTTCAGTAGGTGGCACTGCTGTGGATTTTCAGATTTTTAACCTTTTTTTTTTCAATTCGGGTACTTATCGGTAAATGCATCAATCCCATTGATTACTATGTAAGTCAATGGGCATTCTAATGCTAATACACATTTTTTACTTCTCTTCTGAACCAGTCAGCCAGACTGACATCACACTTGGTGGCAATGTACCTTTGGTGGGTCTCTACAAAGTTTGTTCAAATGGTCAAGCTCCAGTGATTTTGGGGTTTTTATGAATGTTTTTGTTCTTTACTTAGGCAAAATTTAAAATATCTTCTTCGAAACCGCTCACCCAATTGCTGTTTTATATCACACAGTTACACCCCAATGGACTCCTAGTTCTTAACTTGTTCACCAGGAGGTGCCAGAACTTGGTGGATTGTTCTTTGTGAAAGGGTCAAACAAAGTGGTTCACTAAGTGGCCCTGCTATGGATTTCTGATTTTTAACGATTTTTTTTTTCAACTTGGGTACTTATCAGAAAATGCACTCTTTCAATTGATTCCTATGTAAGTCAATGGGCCTTCTAATGCTAGCTCACAATTTAATGAATATTTCTTTAGGCAAATATTAGAAATACTTCTAAATGCCATATACACTCAGCTAAAGCTTAACACAGGTCTATTCAGGTGCAACCTTGATTTTGTGGGACAAGCTTAGCACAAGCTGTTCACGCAGCCCTCTATTTTAGGGTTTTTTTCCCCCCAAATCTTAAAGAAAATCTTTTTTTTAAACTTGCTAGCCATATGCTTTGAAATTGCATTGGGATACATCTGGGGATCCCTAGAGCTTAATTTGTTTAAGAGGTACTGGTGCTGCGTTTTTGTTTTTCTTTCTTTCTTTTTTTTTTGTTGTTTTTTGTTTGTTTTTGTTTGTTAAGGCTTTTGTCTACCTCTTCTGCAGAACTTAGCTTGTTTTCAAACATAGTAGTTATGTAGCTTGTGGCAGGAGTAAACAAAGTTGTTCACTAAGTAGTTATACTGTGCATCCCTGATTTTCAACAAATTTTGTAATCTGGGTACTTGTTGGCTAATGCATGCATTTTTATTGATCATATTGATAACACATTTTAGACTTCTTCACCAAAAAGTCCAGCAGATTCACCTGAAACTTGGTAAGGGCGTATCTTGGGTGGGTCACTAACAACTGTATTCAAATGGGCATGCTCCATTGATTTTTAAATTTTTTACTAATTTTTTGTATATCTTTTTTTCTTTAGTTTTTTTTTTTTTTTAAATCCAAAGGAAAAAATAGAGAACTCTCTGAAACTACTCGGCCAATCATGCCAACTGCTTTGAAGTTGTATAGGGGTGCCTCTGGTGACCCCCAGACCATAATTTGCACCAAGCTAGACTAAGCTTATGATTCCCCTGAGCACAGGATCCTCCTGATCCTCTAGTTGATTTCTTCTCTGAAACTGTCAGCCCATTATCTTATATCTTGGGAGGGTCTCTACCATGTTTTTTCAAATGGGCATGCTCCAGTGATTTTTTATTTGTTATGATTCATTTTTCTATTTTTTTCTTTACTTTTTATTTATATATTTATTTATTTATTTTGTTTGTTTGTTAAATCTTAAACAGTCTTCTCCAAAACTGCTTGCCCAATTGCTCTGATATCACAGAGGAACACTCCTGGGGATTCCTAACACTTAATTTGGTCTTGATGCCTGAATATTTTTTTTTTTCTGAAAATTCGGGAGCTTGCTGGTTGATGCATGCAATCTATTCATGCAAGTGAATGGGGATTGCAATGAAAATTTACATTTTTGTCTTATCTTGAAACCTGGAGGGATATACTTTGGAAGAGTCTCAACCAGATTTGTTTAAATGGTCATGGGCCAGTGAATTCTAGATTTTTAATGAATTTTGTTAATTTTTGGCAAAATGTTAAAAAATCTTCTTATTGAAAAAACTACCCTGGCAACTGCTTCATACTGCATAGGGACACTTCTGGGGACCCTAGACCTTAATTTGTTCAACAGGTGGTGCAGCGATTTTACTGTATTTTTATATGATCTGCAAGGGGATGTGTACGTGTGAGCAACAGTGATCCTCGTCTGAAACGAAGGTGATCTTGATATCATAGTGCACAGGACTGTCACACTTCTCTTGTTCAGATTTCAGCCAATGTCATATTTGCTGAGTCAGCGCAAAAACAAAGGGCAGAAAAAGAACTTGACTGCTGAGACAAAGGAAAGCGAGACAGGGAGATACTTTACTGTAAGGAAATGTGCTGGACTATGTCTAGAGTATCTGCTCATACAAACATATTCTTGTCTTCAAATTAGTTCTGGCAAATGATGAAGAAAAGAAAACATTATACCAATATTTAACAGTTAGCAATCATCGTCCTTTCAATGTGTCATACAGCAAACCTTTTGTAGTTGGAATCAGTTTGTGGTTTTGACATACCCAATATACAAAACATGTCAGACTAAGTGTTTTTACACTAGCTTGACTCATTCTAAGATTATAAAAAGAAAAAGGGCCACAAGTTAAGGTTTTCTTATTAAGCACATATGGGTACTTGAATTTTGTGAATAATGTGTATTGATATCAAATAAATTTAGGATCTCTTCAGTAGGCTTTTAGCCATTGACTGCTCAATGTGATATAAAACTTCTAGCACCAGCACAGTGATTCATGATAAAATTCAATCTGACAAGCAGCAGTAATGAGAAGATAATTTATGATTTCAGGCACATTTAATTGTTTCCAAACATGTATATCATATTGTGAAAAAGAAACCTCAATTAATGCCAAGCTTTGTTTGAAGAAAAAGAAAAGATAAACTTGAAGCCTTTGAATTTGTCTTTACCATATAATGTTTGGATAATTATTTACCTACAAAGCAAACAGTATCTCTTATCGTTTCTGATGTAGATGTTCTTTGTGTAGGGTAAAAGGTTGCCTGCATAACTGCCTCTTGAGCCATTTTTTGTGTGTCTGGTGGCCTCAGTCCAGAAGTCAAAGGCCCTAGGTCTGCTCATCAGACAAAATACAAGGCCACTTAAATGCAATTGTAATACGGGGGAGCAACATTTATTTATTTATTTATTTATTTGTTTGTTTGTTTATTTGTTTATTTATTTATTTATCAAGGGTTGCAGTTGTGTGATTGTGAAATATACAGGTACATGTACAGCTTAGAGCTGATAACATGAGAACCAATCCTAATCAAAGATTTTGAGTAATATGTGGACTTGAAATCAACTACCTTCAAGAATCAAGAGTCCCATGGGCTTAATGCTCTGCTGGCAGCATGGCTATATTGCATCTGCATCTTCATTTCAAAGTTGAGCTAACTGTTAATGACTGGGCAAGTAGCTGTGGATGGTGGAAAGGAAGTTCCACTATTTTTGATGCGCTGTGCATCTCATCAGGGACTGATGAAAATAACACAAGTATCCTGCTTATATACTCTGTGTAGCTACCGTGGTTTCTATGTAAAAGCACGTGCATGTGTTTACGTAGAACAATAGCCCCACGTCCATATCTTAGTTGATATGACATGATCTTTTTTTGAAGTGGCCTGGCTTTCCTAATTAAGAAAGTCTTTTTCATTTCAAAGTTGTGAGTCCTCAAGTGGCTTCTGAACATAAAAAGCTCATGTACATTTAGTGTATAAACTGTCCACCAGATGGCACTTTGCTCCACACATAATCATAACTTATTTGTGCAATTCCTGTGATGGATTCTGTTGCATGTGCCAATACAACAATCAGTGAATCCTTCATTTAATTTCCTCAGTGACCTTGGGACAGAAAATCAAGGTCACCCAGATTATGTAATACAAGAGGCCCATAGGCCTGGTTCTGGCCTGACATTGCCATTGATGTCCAAACTAGGCCCTGCCATTACAAAATCACCTCTTTTAACTTTACAGGAATGGTGACCTCACAAAAATAAGTCAAGCTCATTCATATTATAACAATCTAGCACTGGACACGGTCTATACATCCTATAAATTTGGCAATTTTAATACAATTACTTTTCCACATATGAAATTTTATATCTTAAAACACATTTTGACTCATAATTTCAGTCAAATTATAGGTGGCGCCACTAGTGTCATTAGCAGCTGAGACTTTGACCTCCTCCACAATCACACCAAATTTGGTGAAGATCCACCACAAATTAAAGAGGCTAGAGTGTAAACAAGGTTTTCACATTTTGACCCCTATATTGCATAATATTGTAGGTGGCACCACCAATATCGAAAGTAACCTACATTCATACACCCTATAATTCCTGAAAGTTATATTGGGTTGACTTGAAAACTGTGGACAATATCAGTCACAAAATGTTCACATTTTGACCTGAATATTACATAATACTATAGGTGGTGCCACCAACATTGATGTCGACGAAGATTTTCATACACCCCATAACTTCTAAATGTTATATGGGCCTAACTGATAAATTGTGGTGTGCAGAACATTCACCAGATGACCCCTATATTTAAACTGGCCATTTGACCTTGACCTTCAACTTGGATTAAAAAATTTTTGCTATTCAAAATATGCACCCCACATGCAGCTTTCCGTATAGGGTCTGTTTGATCAAATCGGGTAATAACTTTTCCAGTTATTGAAGAATAACAATAAATTTGGACAAGCGCCAAACTCCATAATAACCGGGACATGGTGACCAAAAAAATTGGTCAGCAAGTACAGTTTTAAGTACCATATAAGCAATTGCAATTTTGATCTGCACACTCAATTCTCTTTGCCATTGATGTCCAAGCTAAACCCTGCCATTACAAAATCACCTTTCTCAACTTTACAGACATGGTGGCCTCACAAAAATAGGTCAAGATCACTCATATCATAAAACATTCTAGCATTGGACATGGTCTCTATTTCCTAGAAATTTGGCATGTCTATTCCAATTATTTTTTCAAATATGGAATTTTAAATCTTAAAACACATTCTGGCTCATAATTTCAGTCAAATTATAGGTGGCACCACCAGTATCATTAGTAACTTAGACTTTGACCTCCCCCACAACCCCACCAAATTTGGTGAAGATCCACCACAAATTAAAGAGGCTACAGTGTTCACAAGATTTTCATATTTTGACCCCTATATTACATATTATTGTAGGTGGTGCCACCCGTATCGATAGGAATTTAGATTTTCATACACCCTATAAGTCCTGCAAGTTATATTGGGCTGACATTTTTTTTTTTAAGTAATCGCGCTCACAACCTTAAAGTCTATGGACAGACATGAGTGATGCTATGAGCTCTGTGACCTTGTGGTTAAAAAAAAAGAGGCTGTCTAGCTGGAGCATTGTAGCAAAATTTTGCTCCTTAAAATTGTTACAGATTTTCTCCAAAAAAAGTGTTTCCTATGTAAAGAAGTGGAAAAAATGCTACAAGTCAAGAAAATTTTGCTACATATATTTTCAGCTGGACAGCACTGAAAATGTTCATAGCTGACTCTTGAGCCATTTTGGCATGTGTCTACTGTCCTCAGTCCACAGGTCAAAGGCCCTAGGTGTGCTCAGCAGGCAAAATACAAGGGTCCAGTGAAGTGAAAAAAAAATGTCAGTGGATGTATATTTCTACAGTCTGAAACATATGGGTCCAGGAGCCATGTTCCCTGCTTCACTATGTGATCTTACTGGGGTACTTTTATTCCTCCTATCATAATTGGTTGCATGTGTTTCAGGGGTTGGGATTGTCTCATATTGCCACATTCCTTTCTCCCACATTCATCAGTCATTTCCAGATATGTGACCACCTACATGTAACATACACCAGCGCAGTCAGGGAGTGTCCTGGCTGGCAGCATGATGGGGGCAGGTTCAACCATTGACTGTGTATGTATATGGTGAGGTTGTCTGCAAAGGAGGCCTTTCCCCTTCCCCTACCCCCACCCGAGTGAAAGACATCTGGGGGAAAAAAACAATCTGATCAGCAGGCAAATGGTGAGGAAGTGTGTTCAGGAAAACCTGGATAGATCAAAAGTTCAGTACCAGTTTTTGTCTTGGAAAGGAACCTTTGTTGACATTGAGTTTTTGATGAACAACAATGTTTTGGTTTAGCAGGCAATTTAATCAGTGCCTATATAAATACAAAATCAATCAAAAGGGGCGGGGGTAGATTGTCAAGCCTTTAGAGCTTTTCTGCTATTTCATTATTTTGGCTGTGCCTGTAAATTAGGAGCAAGATTAGAAAAATTAACACAGTCCTGGCCACAGTAAAAAATTTTACCACTTTTTATACACTGTTCACCCGATTCTCTTCCAAATTTTCAGATCTGCAGCAGCAGTTACAGTTGAAAAAAAAGGTTGTGATTCACAAACTGATCAAGTTGCAGAGCTGCCTGACCACAAAGTACCCAGTGATGCAAGTGAGGCCTGATTTACAAAGAAATAAAGAAATTGTACAGTGTTAACTGCATTCCCATTTGTTTTTTTTTTTTTTATTTTGTGTCTTAGAGCGGTGTTTTGTGTGAGACTATGTATCATACCACACACATTTCAATGTGCAGAAAAACAGTGTATATGTACTCTGGGTCCTGTTATTATTACCCCTACCTGCATGCATGCATGCATGATGTACAGTATAAGAGCAGGATAACATATCACATAAAGGCAGGTGGTCTCTCATGACAGGTTCTACTGTATTACACAGTCTTGGGGACACTGATGAGGCACCTGTCATGAAAGACCACCCTCATGAGAGACCACCTGCCTTTTAAGACCACTTTTTGATACACTTTTCTTAGTACTTTTCTTGTTATTTTGGTCATGGATCAGTACATGCACATTCCGTTTATAACAATCAATGAAATGAGTAAAACAGACATACCTGCATATATGCATCCCATTTGTCCAAGAGTGATGTTTGTAATTTTCCCTTTGACCGGATGACCATTTTGAATCAGAAATAAAAAAGACTCCATCACATTCAATTGACAAGGTATCAGTGCATATCTATTTCTTTGAAGATCTCTCCATGTCACATCAGTTAAAGTATGCTGACCCAAGACTCCTTAGAGTTGGATAATGGTCCTACTCAGACTTGCAGGGCATGTGCACCAAGTTTGCTACTGTTCACAAGTTGGATGTCTCTGTGTGACTACCATGAAACCTGATCCTGTAGCTGTGGGTCATACTTGGGGGCTTGGTTCACTGCTGCACTGCAGCCAATCTGCTGCATTTTCTCCATGGAGTAGTCTGCCTTACACACACCAGCTGATGATTTGAATTCTTTTATTAGCCCAGTACACATGTAGGTACATACATGAATTAGCTAGCTGGCATGAATTAGCTAGCTGGAAGTTTTGGTTTGTTTGTTTTCCCATCTTGGAGCTCAGAGTTCAGTGTTTTTGATCAGGACTTTTCAATACAAGCATCATGTTGTGATCATCATAAAAGTGTACTGCATGATGGTGGCCTCCGTGAATGATGCACAAAACAAGAATGGAAGATGTACCACTGCACCATCAGGATATACAAATTAGTTGGACATATATTGGCTCCTTGGGAACTAAAACTGTGAAGGTATGACACTTTTTCTTTCATAATAGTTGAGCTATGAAATTAATGTGGAAAAATAGGTGCCGAAAATATAAGTGGTAACTCTTAGTTCTTTTTAATGCACATCATAAAAAGTATGCCAGATTAATTTATCATCATATAAACCTATTTTTGGCTTACATTTCCACTTATTTTTAGGAAATGTGTTTTTCCTTTGAACTTTACCTTTAAACATTAACCCATTCAATACCAGTCTCCAGTTTTTCCACATATATTTACCTAGATTTTAAATAACACTGCATATTTGTATTCTTCATAGACAGAGCTTTTATTCTAATCTTCAGTCAGTGGTTTTTGCACTGCCTGGTAAGTCATGCTGCAGCTGCCACAAGGGCAGCTGCAGCATGACTTACATACAAGCAGTGCAAAAACCACTGACCAAGGCCTTTACCACTGTAGTATGCAGTGAGTTAAAACCTAATAAGAAGCTTTTCATATTTTAGCTGGCAATTAGGGCATGATGATGATGATGATGATGATGATGATGATGATGATGATGATGATGATGATGATGATGATGATTTTATTTTGCAAGGATTTGAACTTTATTTACTTGGCAATTGTGATCACTAATTTTTTTTTTTTTATGCATTCAATTTATTCTTTTTTCCTGATACAGACAACATGGAAAAAGTGACATTAAGCCCAGATATTTCAACAGAAGATACTTGTGTGCAGCAACTTTTAATGAACCTGCAGTGCAAGTAGCCACAAAGAAAAGAAAAAAACCACATGTTTTTGTACATGTGACAATGAGGTACTCTTGGAGATCTGGACACCTCACTTCCTGGCACTTCATCTACAAAGCCACTGGATTTGGGAGAATCACTTTGTGAAGAAGGGATTGTGAGATGTACATCATCAAAAAAACATACACACTCTGTGTACAATGTATATGACCCTCCAGCAGACCAGTTGATTATTTAAGATAGTGTCAGTGATATAGACCCACTTTTGTCCCCAGTGTCAGAGACAGAAATTGTACATCACAGTGAAGAAAAGGCTGGAGATGATGTGAATGAGACCAATTCTGACCATGATATGCCAGAAGAGCTTGAAATTGTAAAATGCTGAACAAAATCATCTAGATCCAGAAAAAAAGCTCAGCAGGTAAGACAGAATTCTTTTAGCAATTGTGTTCTGTTCACTGTGGAACTTGCTCTTTCTTGGTATGCACATTTGATGAATATGTCTACTCTCAATTAGTGCACATGTTACATTGTAGGACCATGCAAGTTTAATTTTTGATGACTTAATGTGTAGTGACTGGTCAGATTTTTGGGGAGGGGGGGGGGGGGTAGGGGCTAAAAAATAACTTAACACTGGGCTGGACTGTCAACCCTTGGAGGCCCTGAATTTTCCAGTAAGGAAAAGGGGTTCCTGCTAAAAGAAAAAAAAGAAAGAAAAAGACCGTAGGTTTTATGCTCATATTATGAAACCTCACATGGTACTTCATCAGTCCTTAAGGATTATCTATAGGTATCTAATGAAATAAATGATAGGTATACATTTGTGTTCCTAACAAGTGGTTTCTCCATCCCATTATTTGTTTGAGTGGACTGACACACTGTGACACATATTTAATATCTAAAGCCCGACATACACGGTACGATTTTCTGCTTCCAACTCCCTCCAACTTGGTTGTATACGATTAATTGGAGCCAGTTGGATCGTGTAATACCCCTTCCAACACAAACGGATCCGATATCCAACTCCCTCCGATTAGTCGGACCAGAATAGGAACATGTTCTATTTTTCAGCCCACATCGGATGTAATTGATACTAATTGAACCCATTCACCCCATCTTCACCCCTGAGGTCAGCATCCTCATCAGCACATGGTCCTGTGAAGATGGCCACCAGAAAGGGTGATAAATGGAGCAACAGTGATATTGAAAAAATGGTAGAGCTTTATGAGGAGAGAGAAGTATTATACAATACTACTCTGAAAGAGTATTGAGATAGGGATGTAAGGACAAAGAAATTTGCATACATCACATTACATATATAGGTTAATGACTGGCTGACCAGTTCCTCCCAGAAGAGACGGAGGAAGTCGGAGGAAAAAGTTGGCACAAGACTGACCATGTGTGCAGCTGTGTCGTATCCATCAAATGTTGGACCCAACACATCTCCTGTCCTATCCAACTTTCTGTCGTACCGTGTATGTCAGCCTTAAGGGGGAAGGGGGCAGGGGGCAAGGGCGGTTACTAACAGTACCACAGAAGAGGTACTTAGTGTGAAGCAAAATATACCATTTGGTACAGACCCCCTGTTTGGTTAAAAATAAAGACAGGAAGAAACCATGTGGAGATACCAAAATACAATGATACAAAGTACACAGTGATGTACTGACATAAGCTAGCTATAAGGGAAGAAGGCATGCAGCATACATATACTTGTATTTGGAGTCAGAACACAAATACATTTGTTACACAAGACATACTAATCCATGTGTTTTAAAATAATGAGTATCATACTCATTACAGAAGATGCTGACTAGTTTAGGGTGAAATTGTTCCAATGCTTTCTTATGAGTTTACTCAAAATGGACATACATGTACAGTGGTCCCTATCTTGAGAGACTGCCCCTGGGGCAGGTGTAAATGTGCTCTCTGAAAACAGGTGGTCTTTCATTAGAGGTGCGATAACAGGGAAAAGTAAGAACAGTGTTCTCAGAGGGTGGTCTTAAAAAGATATGCCGTCTCTCATTGGAAAAAAAACTAATGGAATATTAAAAACTCTAATGTTATATATGTTTTAATTTCAGGTCATCGTGGTTCACAAGAAAAGAAGGGCAGAATCCACCATGACAGCAGGATCATCTACGCCACACGCCAGATGAACAATGAGAAAACTGCTGAGCAGCTGTTACAATTACAATTTTAGCTATGCTGACTTTTCAGTCAAATGAGCTAATACAAGATGGCCTATTGCCATTGGGTAATATAGGATGTTAGTCAGACATGGAGTAGGCCTAAAATTTATTCATGACATGTGGTAAAACTGTGTCATTAGGTCATGTTAAGGTCACAATGATATATCCACAAAATATTAATCTCAGTGTTTCAATGTCCATGAGGGCTTATATTTATTTCCTTACATAAACACATATATCAAGAGAGAGAAACATTAGATCTTTGATGTAAGAATATACAAGATATATTCCAAATTCAGGGTAAAAAAGGATATCATTCCAGAAATTAAATTTTCATTTTGGAAAGTGTTAAATTGGTAGAAAAGTATGTAGATCTCATACAAAAGTAGTAGGATTGGCAACACTGTGTCAATGTTGTGGACTCGACAGGAAAGGACACATTGAGCACTGAACAAAGTTAAGCCATGTGCTGTTGTCTTAGTACATGACACTGGTAAGCATGTATGCCATACTGGACTTAAGAAGTTGCAATGATTTCTGTTAACTGAAACTAATAAACTATGATATAAGCCTCGCAACTATGTATACTGAGTTTTTAAGAAACAAATCATATTGATTATATACAGACACTTCTTGCAACCTATGTATCAGGGAAAAGGTTTAATAAGTGGACAAATTGTCAGGCTTATTATAATACTTCCTGAAAGTGTCCCAAAAAGTGTCAATATCATATTCTTCATACAATATAGGTTTAAGGAGCTTTCCTTAAACTGGCATATTATTGGAAAAAACATGGCAGTTCCTTAAAGTATCAGGTTTACTTTCCTTAAAGTGGTCTATCATCAGATATAAGGAATGTGTGTCATTATAAAGGAATATAAAGTGTCAAACTTATGTCCTAAGGATTTGAAATGGCTTATCATTAAAAAAATATGGAATGTTTCTTAAGTGGAATATCAAATTTTGTGCATTTAAGGAACTTTCCTTAAACTGCTGGTTTATGTGAAAGAAATAAGGAAAGTTCCATAAACTGGTCTGTCATTATAAAGGTGACATGAAGTGTCAAAACTTATATTCTAAGGATTTAAGGAACTTTCCTTAAACTAGTCTCTGTTAAAGAAATAAGGAAAGTTCCTTAAATTATCAAAAAAAACCCACTTTCTGTGGATTTAAGGAACTTTCCTTACATTGACCTTTCATTTTAAAAGGAAAGATACATGAAGTGGCCAAAAATCACATTCTGAACATTTAAGGAATTTTCCTTAAACTGATTTCATATCAAAGAAATACGGAACGTTCCTTGAAATGGCAAAATCAAGGTCTGTGTTGTTACGGAACTTTCCTTAAACTGGACTAAGTTAAAGAAATAAGGAAACTTCCTTAAATTATCAAAATTGCATTGCGGATTTAAGGAACCTTTCTGAAACTAGTCTAACATTCAAAATATAAGAAAAGTTCCTTAAAATGTCCAAATCTTGTGTAGATTTGAAGAATTTTCCTTAAAACTGGTCCATGTTAAAAGAGAATAAGGAAAGTTCCTTGAAGTGTTGAAATCACATATCTGCAGATTTAAGCAACTTTCCTTAAACAAGTTCATCATTCAAAGAATAAACTGTCAAAATAACATTCTATAGGTTTAAGGAACTTTCCTTAAAGTGGTCTGGCCTGTACATAACACTTGAGGCCAGATTAAGGAAAATTCCTTAAAGTTTATTGAAATTGCATATAGGGTGACTAATATTTATAGTTTATACCCATGAAAAATGGCCTAGCTTTTAAGGAACTTTCCTTAGATCAGAAGTGTGTTTCTGCACTTACAGTCATCAAATTCAGCAATTCATAACATGCAAAATTCAAAAATAGATGCATTCAAAATGCAAAATTCAGGGTAAAAAAAGGTAATGATCCTGGAAATTACCTTTTTATTTTGGAAAGTGTAATAAACAAATTAAACTAAATATATACAAAGCAGGGACTGATCTAGACCCTCAAAATCCTTAGTCAAATTGGAGAATCACTGCAAAAAAATAAAATCAAGAAAAAATAAAAAATTCAACCATGGCTTTCAATATTAAAATAAATTAGCCATTTACAAATTACATGAGCCAAATTTAAGAAATCTTAGCATTTGGCTAATGGCTAGAGCAGTCCCTGCAAAGTACTACAGAGGGACCCGACAAATGTGGCCTCTCAAAGGAGGTGGTCTCCCAAAGGAGTGGTCTTTCAAGGGAGGGACTACATGTACTGTAACAGCTTTGGATAAGGAAGTTGCAAAAGCATTCAAACACACAAATTGCATAAAGAAAGGAAAAAATTCGCAGCCCCACTGGTTGAACAATTCAAGGTTTAGAGGTTCCCACAAGTGTGCCTATGCAATTTCAAAGCAATTGGCCAAACAGTTTCAGACACGAACATTTGTTCAAATTTTGGCCAAAATATTCATTAAAAAAAAAGAAAAATCACTGGAGTATCACCATTTGTACAAACTTGCAATTGGTAAAGGCCTACTTGAAGTACATGTCCCATTAAGTTAGAGGAAGGACAGGGTCTGAAATTAACTTTTATTGGAAGTTGTCCTGGAGGGCTACCATGTCTAATTGTGTGGTAGCGGTACCAGGCTTTTGGTTGCCCCTTGCAGATCAAAACGAGGTCATGACTAAGGGGGTCGAGGGGCATGCTCCCTTAGAAAATTTGGAAATAGGAAGAGTAAAATGGTGTTATTTGGCATATTCTGGAGCTTTAATTTCATAGTTCTATCTCCATATATTCTTGTATATCTGTGGGGTTTCATAAGGCTTTTTATTTTTCATTACTTGGTTCACGAATTTTTGGGGCTGCTTTTGTGGTGTGGGGGTCAAAATAAAAATAAAAATAAAACTGGTCTTTACTCATTTTTTCATTATTTTTCCAAGCAACATTTCAAATTCGGAGGAAAGAATAAAAATAAAAATTTACAAATTTATAAAGTTAAAAATTCTTTCTGGGAGTGTTAAACCTTGGTATTTTTAGGATATCATTTCAAATACTGACTGACACATTTTGCAGAAGTCAACATTGAAATTGGTATTTTTTAACCAGATGAGCACATTGACAGTGCATTTTTAAACGTATTCTCCCCAGACAAATTTTCAGTTCTTCTGATTGTACGAGGATGTGGCCACAAGTAAATTCTCTGGAAAGAATTAATACCGGCATTGACAAGTCTTTTCTGTTAGTTCCATTCTCATTTCCATTCTCCCTGGCAGTGAAAGACTTTATAACTCTCAAAGAGTCACATTAATTTTTGTTGACATTCATTGTCGCTGCCAAATTAGTTTTCTATCGACACAATTTTTGTAATGTTTGACATTCCCAGGAAAACATAATGCCTAAACTAAAGAAAGAGCATTATGATCGACAAAATGTTGTTGTATTTTCAAGTTGGTATCTTACTGCCACAAAAAAATATTAAACTTAATTAAACTGATTGTGGTGGCAAATGTACCTTGCATGATGTTTTTTTAGCACTTTCACAGTTAAAAATTGGCAAAACAATGTAAAAACAGCAGTAAAATTGCACTCTTTTCTGCCCTCTGTAGGACTGGATTACTTCCGGTAAACACCACGTTTGGTACCATTGAAAGTTCAGAACTTCATCTGCATCAGTAAAATGCTTTCTTGTTGGCTAAATGTGACTGCAATGCAGTTTATTTATGCCAAATGTCGCTATGTCGAAGGTTAGAAATGTTATTCAGACAATCATTTCTATTGGCTGATGATGATGTAGTCAGATCGTCATATGACCTTTTTGAATAAAGATTAGTCACGTGGACCAATAGGAGCATGCAGATCCTCTCAGACCATCACTGCCTCAATGCTCTTCCAGCCAGGACTCAACAACATTGTGTGGAAGCTGGGCACAATAAAAGCACCAAATCTGGCTCTTCTCTTGCTGTTAAAGTGTAAAAGCATTGGATTAGGACTCACATGGTTCTTCTGAAGCTTCCTGTTACGATTGCAAGACATACGGAAGGATATTCGTTGTACATTTAGTACCAATGATTATGAAGGCAACATCATGTGCCCGGACTCCATTTGCTCATCACAAGCATCGTTTTTCCAAACATATTAGTTTTGCCTTCAATAAAACTAACCACTAGTTGTAAATAACTTGTAAAATAAGCAAAATAATAAGATTTGACGCTCTGGAAATTAATCACATGTGGTAACAGTCATAGATCAATATATTGCAGCTTTGTTGTATGTATGCCTATCTGGAGACAAATTTTAACCATACAAACATGGGAAATTGCTAGAAAAATAAAAGTGCTGTTTCGCTCATCCGCGGACTGAATAATAATAAAAAAAATGTCACACTTAATTTCATTACTCTGTCAAGGGCGGGGGGGTCAAAATCTTTGGAGGATCCATAAACCATGGAATAAAAAATGAAGGGCCTGATGGATTTGAAGAAATAACTTTATTTTACCCTAATTAAATTATCTGGTAGCCCATCGGGCTATATTAGGAAAGACAAATGGTAGGCCGCATTATTTCCAGGTAGCCCAGGGCTACCGTTAATTTGGAGCCCTGAAAGATCGGGCCAATGGTTTTTGATTGCATCTAGCATTTGTCTAGGCTAGTATTAAACCTCAATGACAGGTTCCACTGTATATGTAAATTACTCACCTCATTTTCCATTGCTTCATATATATTCTGCATCATATCAACAAACTGATGAATTGCATCTGGTATATCTTCCTCATTTAATTCCTGCCCTGGAAATTCCAAGGGCAAAGGCTCCTGCTCTTCTGTTGGTGATGCAGGCCAGTTAAATGTATCAAATTCTTCCATAGGCTTCATGGCAGCTGGATTTCCATCTGGAAAGACTTTTTCAAATCCAAGGCCATTTATTGGACTGAATTCTGATATTCCATCACCAACTCCTAATGCAGGAAGCTTCCCATCATGCCTATATGTATCACAAAAAAAGTTCTCAGTAGTACATGATTGTATGCACATTCAATTCCTTCCACAGGTACTCATAACGCAATTTAATATGGAAACATGATCAAGCATTGCATTGCAATTACTTAGTCCCCCACGAGAGAATTGGTAATACAGTTGTAACATAGGGCAGTTAAGGGTTAAAGGTCAACATGGTCAAGATCAAAATCACAATGACCCACTTTCAGTCTGATTTCCACCCTATCTTCTGATTTGTACACATATCAAATTTGGTAGGTATAGGTATTACAGTGCTGGAAAAGTGTCCCATACACCCCAACCTTTATGGGGGTCAAGGGTGAAGGTCATAGCAACCCAACTTTTGCACACAACCAACCCCTATTCAATGAAGCATCAACACACCAAATTTGGTAGGTCTAGGTGTTACCATACATCTCTAGTAACTTGTTTCGGCGTTAGTGGGTGCGTTTTGGCGTTTCAGGGCGGTTCCCGGCATTACACAGCGTTTGCCGGCGTGAGACGGCGTTACAAAGGCCGACAAACACCAAAATCCAATTAAGCCTTTTGGGGCTTGGCGTTTGCCGGCGTTAGTTGGCGTTTGCCACCCTTTCAACGCCGGCAAACGCTGTGAAACACCCACTAACGCTGGCAAACGCTCTGTAGTCCTCTCAACTAGCAAACTCAATGGGATACATGTAAAATTTGAATTCAGTTGAACTGGGATTAGAAAGATCCATGGAAATTTGTGTCTTGTACTTGTACTAATCATTAATGTACTTTTATTTTTTATACTCATGGGCAATACAACATAATTATCTTTAATATTATGATGATGATTTATCAATTGAGGTGTATGTGTAATGAATGACTTTGCTCATGATCACTGATATATATATATTTTGGTCACTCCAATCTTGTTTGCAAAGTAAAGACAAACAAACAACCCTGTTTAAATTTTAACAAGAGGATCATGATGATCCTGTGCTCTGCTGACTGGGATCTGCTTTTACAGTATTGGAACAAATGGACTGCAGTCTAGATTTGTACAGCTGCATACATGTATGTAGAGTGGTAGCAAAGTTTGTCCTTAAAATAAATTTTGCGGAAGGACGGACGGATGGACAGACAGACAACGGACGCAAATGGATTCTATAAGCTCTGCTGATGGTAGTACATGTATTATAAATTGACATACTTTGATGTTTCAATGGCTGTCGGTGTACAGTGGCAGCACTCACTTACAGTCACAAAGTCTGATATTGCATAACCTTGTCAAAAATTAACATATCCACATTATTTTCGCAAACTTTCATTGTCTAATGTCCAACTATATTCTGATAAAATTTTAAGCAATTCTATCGTGCCGTTCTGGAGTAGAAGTCGAAAAAAGCCTTAACTCGCAAAAATTTATAAAAAAAATAGGAAAAAAAATCACAGCGCCATCTGGTGGCCAAAATGAGAACTAGTTGACCCCAGGTGACCCTATGTGCAATATCAAAGCAATTGGCCCGGTAGTTCTTGAGATGAAGAATTTTTTTTTTTCAAAAAAAAAAAATTTAAAATTTAATTAAAAATAGAAAAATTATTGGATCATAATCGCCTTCGCAAACTTGGTAGAGGTTCACCTGGGCAACATCCATGTGCAAAATTAAAACATTCCATACAGCGGATTTTTGAGAAGAAGTCAAAAGGGTAAATACAATAGTGTAATATATGAACTGTATTGTCATATATATATATATATATATATATAAAATGAGAAAACTAGGTGAGTCCAGAGTCTGCTACACCAGACTACCTGAGTAGACATCGGCATCACACAAGCCCGAAGGGCGCGTGTGATGCGGATGTCACGAAGGTAGTCTGGTGTAGCAGACTCCGGACGAGCCTAGTTTTCTTTTTATCCCGTACTTACGTACTATCAATTTTCATTTTTCATTGTAAATTAAAAAAAAACTACTATTAATAATTAAATAAAAGATAACAGACACAAGCTTCCCAATGTAGACATCGCGACCTCATTTTATTTTGCTTCTGGTGTATGAATACATTAAGTTCATAAACAAAGTGAACAGTCAACGTAGTCTGGTGCATAGCCACGTAGTATGGTCAGATCCATGCCATATAAGGGAATGAACACAAGAATGGAAAGAAAGTAGTGCAACACAACGTAGTCTGGTGCATGACCACGTAGTATGATCAGTCAGATTACGTAGTCTGTATTAAGTCCATTTTTAAAGTAATATGACCCTAAGTACTGGATAAAATGAGAAAACTAGGTGAGTCCGGAGTCTGCTACACCAGACTACCTGAGTAGACATCCGCATCACACAAGCCCGAAGGGCGCGTGTGATGCGGATGTCACGAAGGTAGTCTGGTGTAGCAGACTCCGGACGAGCCTAGTTTTCTTTTTATCCCGTACTTAAGTACTATCAATTTTCATTTTTCATAATAAATTTAAAAAAACTACTATTAATAATTAAATAAAAGATAACAGACACAAGCTTCCCAATGTAGACATACGCGACCTCATTTTATTTTGCTTCTGGTGTATGAATACATTAAGTTCATAAACAAAGTGAACAGTCAACGTAGTCTGGTGCATAGCCACGTAGTATGGTCAGATCCATGCCATATAAGGGAATGAACACAAGAATGGAAAGAAAGTAGTGCAACACAACGTACTCTGGTGCATAACCACGTAGTATGGTCAGTCAGACTACGTAGTCTGTATTAAGTCCATTTTTAAAGTAATATGGCCCTAAGTACGGGATAAATATATATACAGCTGCAGCAGTTCCTTACAGTTGCGAAGTTTGATATCCCATAACTTTGCCTACAATTAACATATCCATATTATTTTCACACACTTTCATTGTCTAATGTCAAAACTATATTCTGATAAAATTTTAAGCAATTCTGTTTAGCCGTTCTGGAGAAGAAGTCGAAAATAGCCTTAACAGGCAATAATTCAGAAAAAAAAAAAAAAAAAAAAATCACAGCGCCACCTGGTGGCCAAAATAAGAACTAGTTAATCCCAGATGACCCTATGTGCAATATCAAAGCAATTGGCTTCGTAGTTCTTAAGATGAAGAAATTTTTTATTTTTTTCAAAAAATAAATTAAAAAATTCATAAAAAATAGAAAAATTATTGCATCATCATCTCCTTCGCAAACTTGGTAGAGGTTCACCTGGGGATCATCCATGTGCAAAATCAAAACATTCTATGTAGCGGTTTTTGAGAAGAAGTCGAAAATATAAAAAGTCTAACCACAGACAGACAGACGGACGACGGAGGCAGACAGATTCTATAAGCTCTGCTGACTGACAAGTCAGCAGAGCTAAAAATCCATGGGGGAGATTTGTATTTTAGAATATAATAGAAAATATAAAATTTTTATGTAGGAAATTCTGCCAAATTTGCAAAATTTTGCGAGTAAATAAAAAAATTGGGGTGAAAAAGTGGGAGATTCCCACCTTATGGGGGAAGACTTGACAAGTATGCTAGCCCAAAGCTATACATTACTGACTTCAATATAATACATGGAATTTAATAATAAATCCCATGTATTATATTCACAGGGATTCACATCTATGCTAGCATAAAGCGATGCATTGCATACTTGTGCGGTACAAACAATAAAAAATTGCTGTGCTGTGTTTAAGTAAAAATTGAAAACAGGGTTGTTTGTTTGTCTTTACTTTGCAAACAAGATTGGAGTGACCAAAATATATACATATATCAGTGATCATGAGCAAAGTCATTCAATACACATACACCTCAATGGATAAATCATCATCATAATATTAAAGATAATTATGTTGTATTGCCCATGAGTATAAAAAATAAAAGTATATTAATGATTAGTACAAGTACAAGACACAAATTTCCATGGATCCTTCTAATCCCAGTTCAACTGAATTCAAATTTTACATGTATCCCATTGAGTTTGCTAGTTGAGAGGACTACAGAGCGTTTGCCAGCGTTAGTGGGTGTTTCACAGCGTTTGCCGGCGTTGAAAGGGTGTCAAACGCTGGCAAACACTGACTAACGCCGGCAAATGCCGAGCCCCAAAAGACTTAATTGGATTTTGGCGTTTGCCAGCGTTTGTAACACCCGCAAACGCTGTGTAACACCGGGAACCGTCCTGAAATGCCGAAACAAGTTACTAGTGCATGACGTATGGCCCAAATTTGCTAAAACAATATGCGGGGTTAAAGATCAAAGATCAAGGTCACAGTAACTTCTTATGAAACAGGAAACAATGCACGGACAAGCAGAAACTTCATGTGGGGTCAAACTGCAAGAAATAGGTCACAGTGACTCAATTTCAGTGCATGACACTCTGCCATCCTTGTGTCAAGTCAACCATCCAATGTTCTCTATATGCATGATGTATAAGGATGCAACAGGGAAGCACTTCCCTGGCAGCAATAAGGTTGCTTTCTTACTAGTGCTTGCCATGCCCCTGACTGCTGGGTGCTCCACTCTGGGCAACGATTAATTTCACTACGGGGCGGTTCAAAAATGTCAACATTTTCTCAAGCGTACACAGGGTACGCACAGGGGCCGGGGGTTAAAGGCCTCCGTACGCTTTTTTCAAGCATAGAAAATGTCAATCTGCGAAGTAAAGTCAGCATCGCCCTAGCGGAAAATTCTAGATACAAAACTGTGCAAGCTAGCTTTGTTCACTCGATCAGCTGTGCACAGCGAAAACAACATGGCAGGAGTGTGCAAGATGAAACGCTGAAAATGTGTACCAGTAAATCAAGCATTTGTTAAGGTTTACCCTTCAGGAACAGGTTTCACTGCACTAGATTAGAGGAACACAAACATGGGTCTGAATCTGATAATTCAGGTCTCTGGGAAATCAACCGTGACAGTTTCTTTCTGTACTAATTGAAGGGGGGGGGGGGGGAGGGTAAAAAAAATAGTACCTGGTGTACTAATTGGAAAATGCTAACATTTTTTTATGGTCCCTAAAACATTGCAGTGGTACCTCTTTTGAGAGACCACCCCTACAGCGGGCCAAAATGTGGTCTCTCAAAACAGGTGGTCTTTCATTAGAGGTACAACAACATGGAAAAGATAGCGCAGTGTTCTGAGAGAGCGGTCTTAAAAAGATATGCGGTCTCTCATTAGAGGGGTCTCTCAAGAGAGGTACTACTGTATTTGCATAATTCATTTTGCTAGGAGTCCCTGTGATTCCCTCAGGTAACATCATGCACTCGACTCACTACTTGCTGTCACCGTGTTGCTGGGATATCAATACTGTGTTTTTGTTTATTCTATAATGTGCCACTTTCATGGACTGTCATCTCATGATTACAGCTTATTTTCATTGTTTATAGGGCAGAGATCATCCTACATAAATATAAAAATTTAACATGTTTAAGTAACAAGTTAAATTAATCAAATGTCTAATGTCCATTAACCATTTACAGTCTTAACACAGACAGTCAGACTGACACGAGTTTCCTGTCAGGTGGCTTGCACTTGAGCATTTAAAATTTAATCCCTTAATAGTGGACACTCTAGTAGCTTCTGTTAAGTTACAAGTTCTGTTCACTTACAAGTTCGTAATATAAATATATGCAGTAATGCTTGGGAAATTCCACTGTATGGAATGATAATATTATCAAAAATGACAAAATCAAAATATTAACGGTCACCAGTACTACGACACACTTGCGAGTACAAAACAACTGGGCAAACAACTGTGTGGTGCAGTCTCAAGGCTAAGCAAGACCATGGCGAGATTGACAAACAATTCTTCGTCCACCTCACAAAGAAAACCTTTCATGCATACCTATCTCGACAGAGTTGAACATGAAAATTCTCACTTCTGCCTTCCGCCATGCTTACACTTCACAGCCTGCGAAAGCGGCACACTGCTCTCAAAATGTTTCGCTTTCTTACCTCCAAAACAAGAGATGACAGTGTCGAGTGTGACGATGTGTGCGTATTCAGTCTGTTCTCGGGGGTGGCGGGGGGGGGGAGGAGAGAGAGAGAGAGAGAGAGAGAGAGAGAGAGAGAGAGAGAGAGAGAGAGAGAGAGAGAGAGAGAGAGAGAGAGAGAGAGAGAGAGAGAGAGAGAGAAAGAGATTCTGAATTTTGTTTTTTGTTTTTTTTTGCTCTTTACTTTCTTTAATTGTTCTTTTTCAATAATGGTCGATTTCCGACAAAGGGACGGATCCAGGAATTTGTGTCAAATTGTGAAGGCGGGTAAGTTGTTTTATTCCATAGGCTACTCATTAAATCTCTTGCGATTAGGCCTACTATGTGTTGTTTTCTCCCGTTTAATCTGAAGAGCCATTCTCAACTTGTTGAATCTGGTCTCCAGAAAATTTTGAAAATTAAAGGTGTGAAATGGTGCATCCTGGGCCATTTGAACCTAGGCCTGAAATATAGGAAATTTATGCATCAATGAAAAGTCACCCGCCCCCCCCCCCAAAAAAAGTTGATAAAAGAATAAAAAATGGGCAGTGGGCTGGAGGGGGGGGGGTGACTCCTTGCCCCCCTCCTAAATCCGGCTCTGAGAGTTCAATGGTCAAACTTCTTAAGGGTCAAATTGGCCCGTTTTCCCAATTTACATGTGCCAAGACATGCCTGATAAACCTTTCCGATAATTTAAAATCGGCTGTATCAGACAGATGGAACATGATAAAAGGTAAACCTAGTTCAGAAAACAAAACACATTACAAAAGACTAAATGAAAGATAGCAAAACATGTGGAAAAAAAAAACCACCGAAGGCCTGTGGGGCTACTGGATGATACAGATGCGTCCCGATTACCGGTACTTCTGTATTATTGATAAATATTCTTATCTATCTTAACTGGTTGAAAATAGTACTCTGTAACTGACAGGAGTGCCATTTCAACATTTATGATAAAGTTATTATGTTTCTTCTAACCACCCACGGTGCATGTAATGGATTTGGAACACAGTCACAGCAATGCAAGGATATACACTGGTAGTGCCCTGCTAATAATTAGGCCGCCACGGGGGTGGAGGATACTATTTTCGATCAGCGTCATTTGGGGGCTTTATTAAGCGTGATTCCTGATTGGCGTGCACTAGTTAATGACAGGTCTATATGAAATCTAATTTAATTTTTTCTTGACACACGTGTACATGATTAGGCCTACCATTCAAGTTTCCTATCACTGTGATTGGTGATGCATCATTGGCCTGGTATCATTTTCAAGTTGGTGATTCGTGATTCAAGGGGACATCGCCTATATACATATATGTAACCAAGAAAGATCGCGTTTAAAGTCCTTTAAAAGTATGCATACATTTGCTAAAAGCTGGTATATATATCTGGGATATGATTCCATTTTTGTTGTTGTTTTCATACTCAACTCTGTACAACACTTACACATGCCCTGTATAGTGTCATTCAATTGTATCCCTGGCCCTTTTTCAACATCAAATTGACGTCAAACTTTCCCAATTTCAACCGTATCAAATCTTTTTATATGGGTCTTCCGAGACAGATTACACAATATATGATTATCCAATAAAACTACAAATCACTTCTTTTTCGATAACTGATATGAAAGCTTCAAAGATATCATATATCTATATATATATATATATATATATATATATATATATATATATATATATATATATATATATGTGTGTGTGTGTGTGTGTGTGTATGTATATATATATATATGTATGTATGTATATATCTATATATATATATAATTCAGAGCCTTCACTTGACATAGTGTTTGAAGCATTTGTTCAAAAATTATGGAAGTTGTCTTACTTTTTATAGCCTGATGATGAGCCGAAAACATACTCCATTGTAGCTCTACGCGACTATATATATATAATAACTAAAGATTTTCTTAAAACACCACTGAAATGTTGAATTCGTCATTTCTCGCGAAATATAAAGACCTATTTTTGCACATGTCATTTCAAAACTTCCTGACTTTTTTCAAATTGGCAAAATACTGGCGGGGCACTGCAATACAGTTGTGTCGTCCGTACTGCTAATTGGGGGCATTTACAATTTTAAATCTTAGGTTAGTTCAACAATGCATGCTCTTTTGGTACAGGTGTCAGTTGCCAGTGTCCTGGACGTGGAACTTTCTATGTCAATGTACCGAACATCCAAAACAGATTGAAGTATTTTTACAAGTTTTTAAAAACTAAGACAACTACATGTGATTAAATTGACTCTAGTTTGGGATAACTGTTTGCCTTTTTGGTTTTTACTACTGTCCCGATTCGACTATTCAAGCTTCTAACTACCCATGCCTTTTCACGTTCTTTTGCTAATAGCTGTTGTGGCCTTTCCGATCAGGAAATATTTTGAGCGAGTATGGAGATGAACTGCCAAGTGAAAAATAACACAAAACATTGTCATTGCTTTCATGTTGTGAGAGCAAAAATCTTTAAACAAAAAAAAACTCGTCTCTCTCTCTCAAAAAAAAATCCCACTTGATACTAAAAATGTCAAAAAAAGTTCCCATGAGAGTAAGAAACTACTTGAGTTTTTTGTTTGTTTTGTTTTTGTTTTTGTTTTGTTTTGTTTTTTGTTGGTTTTTGTTTGTTTGTTTTTTGATTTTGCTTTTCGTTTTTATTTTTTTTGCTACTTTTCTCCTGATTCAGTTATAATACCATCTGTGTGTTCATTTAAAATGCGCTTCCAACCAGTCAGAAAACTATTAAACATGATGAGCACCGAGTAAAGTGGTACGAGTCACTTCTAGATAGGCAGAAAGAGGATCTACATGGGGCGGGGGATACTTGGTCTCGAAAAGGGTATGTAGGCGTCCTGGAAGGGTGAAACCATGGAGGAATAACCTAGTTTATCCCTCCATGGTGAAACCCTATCTTCTACATGCGATTTTTACCCAAAATAGGGGGTCAAAATTCGGCATTTACATTTAAGACATGGTCATTTTCCACAATTACAGTGCAAAAATCGGTCAGAATCAGCATTTTTCAACCTTTGCGTGAAGAAAATCCGGTAATTTTTCTCACTTTTGAAAAACGAGGGGTCAATATTCGAACCTGAGTTCATAAAATGGGGGGGGGGGGGTCAAAGCTCTACAAGTGGTGGAAAATAGGGGATCATTCCCGCGGAGCCTATATGCCTACCACTATAGCTGGAGTACCCTCCCTTCCCCCGATCTACATATGTGTTACTGTACATGTATAGATTGAAAGATACGAGTACGTATCACGCATGAGCCTCTGTACAAACCTGTATCATCTGTGAACAAGCGCTGCTTCGATCTTCATGAAGTAAAAATGACGAGGAGTCTTGAAGATATCCGGGGTAGTTCATCAGTATAAATCTTCGGCTGGTGCGGTCCACTTGCTTCACATTTCAAGGGCTGGCATTCAGACTACTGTGGCGAGACAAGCGCCTCATAAATTTGTCTGTTTGTCATTGTACCTACCCTGGCTGCACTCCCAGACTCCACTTTAAGCCTAAAAGGTACTGGTGTCCTGAACTTAGCCAGTTGAATAAGAAAAAGAAATTCTGGTTGTTTATCTGGGTTGAAAATGGTCGTCCCAAGACAGGGGCAGTGTATCAGTGTTATAAAGGGGTGAAGAAAATGTTCAGGAAACTTTCTTGACAATGTATGAAAAGTGAGTTGGCCATACATTATGACAAGCTGAATACTATGTTCCGTGAACGTAAATTGAGTTATTTTTGGAACAGCATTAAGAAGTTAAAGCGTAAGAAGGTTAACTCTGCCCTTCGTGCTGAGGAAATGGCATGCACTCTTCATGAAGGCACGCTACCATGCAACAATTACATGCAAAGTTCCCAAACATTACTGCATTTGTCTGCAGCAGTGAAGTGTACTACATGTAGCAGAGAACGCAAGCACAGACATGTTGCATTACAATAACTTGGAATCCATAATATATCACACACCCTGAAAATTGGTCTAACGTAAAGGTGCCTTTCAAAGAATGTGTAGTGAAACCTCCCAATACCGAACGCCCTTGGAACCGGACAAAAGTGTTTGGTATAGAGAGGTGTTCAGTATTGGGAGGTTTGTTTATGATTAGTGAATTGACTTCGAGAAAAATATTGGAACCGGGCACCCGAGTCGGATCTTGAGTTGGAACCGGGTACCCGACTCGGGTACCCATCAGGAAAATACCCTGTAGGGTACCCCATGATAAGACTATAGACATAAGATTTACTGACTTACATGTAATTGGCAGCATTTCTAGTAGCCTTTCTAACATTTCAAACGTGACACACTCATAGACAAGAATTTTTGTTTGGCTAAAAAGTGCGAAAGAAAAAAAAGACTCAATGACGCTAACACTTTACAGTTTGAGTCAACAGCTTTCCTCGGTGCTCTCTGCGCGCAACGCAACTCCTTCGTCGAGCATGGGCTAGTCTTGCCAATCCTCCATGGTGTCGGGCATCGTTTCACGTCCAGCCATGACCAGACGTGATCAAACCGAAGGGAGATGTACCCTGCCTTTTTATTTTACTCCCTACCCTTTTTCTTTGTTCCCTGCCTTTTTCTTTGGCTCCCTGCTCTTTTCTCCTATATTTTCCATATTTTGGACAATTAGCTTCTTTTTGTCATGAAAATTCAAAATATTTTAGATTAATTGAGAAAATAAGTATCAATCTGTCTATTCACCATCAGTAAATTAACCATGAGATAAACATTCAGAACTATTTCCCACAAAAATTGCTTTGACAGCCTTTGTTTTTTTTCGGCCACTTTTGGGTGCCCTTTTTGGTTACCAACCGATGCTTCAAAGTCCTTTTTAGATGGAAGATGCCCTGCCCTCTTGAAAAGCTACAGATAAGACTGCTTGATATCCTGGCCGAGATGAAGCCCTTGCACGATTACTGGATTGAAATCAGGCAAGATATAAACCTCTATTTTGTAGCAATCTGTCATTCTTCATGCGTTTAACAAAAGTGATCTCTGATTACAAACGAATGTCCGTGGCCCGGGTCTGTGGAAGCCATCTGCTCACTCAAATTACCAGCGGCCTGAGAAAGTAGCATAAATATGCCACATGGCTGGTACCAATGCATACCAATAGCACATGATACCAGTGTGAAAAAAAAGATATATGTAAAGGGCGGTACCAGGAACTTGAGGACTGTAACGAATAGGGTCATTCATAGTGATTCCCCGCCTAAAATAACAATGTACTATCTCCTACGGAGTTCGCTGAAAAAAAAAAAAAAGATTGATGCCGTACCAATCATGGGACCAAGGGGTCAGCTTCAGGTCGACGCGACGGGATTATGTTTGATGGGGATGTACATGGTGGGTGTATGTGGGTGGGGGTTATGGGTTCGTTCATCATAATTCATTACCGAAGAACAGCTGGAGAACATTCCGGCCAGATTGGTGGGAACAACCCCAAACGAACTGCAACAATGGTTCGCCAACAAATGCAATTGGCATACGAAAAACAACGGCTGGCACAGATAAATGGTTCACATCACACAAATGAACATAAACTGCGGACATACTGTCAGTTCAAAACTGCTTTTGAAAGCAAACCTTATTTAGAAAAAAATCACAATATTGTATTTCGTGAAAATTTTACTAAATTAAGAATCAGTGCCCATGGTCCTGCTATTGAAACTGGAAGGTGCACGCGACCAAAAACACCAGCTGACCAGAGATTTCGCTTGATGTGTTCCAACAACAAAATTGAAAATGAGAAACATTTTGTCCTATACTTCAATACATTTGCATCACCGAGGCAAGACCTCTTTCATGACTTAAGTTCCATTGCTACAATTTTTGTTTTAAATTCATTACATGCGCAATGGTCAACAACTCCCTAGTAGAAGTTGAAGTGACATCTCTATCTATAATAGTTTTGAAGATATTCAAGTTTTAAAATTTTAAATGCTGCTAATTAGCATAATTTAAATGGCTACAACTTTTGTTTTAAATGCATTAGATGCGCACTGGTCAATAACCCCCTAGCAGAAGTTAGAATGACATCTCTATCTATTATACTTTTGAAGATATTCAAGATTTAAAATTTCAAATGCCCCTAATTTGCATAATTTGAAACATCTTCTTTCCTTTGTATAAAACGGTCAAACTCCTTGTATAAAGGTACAATCATGCCAGGTTTGGAGTTTCTATGTATAATAGTGTTCGAGAAAAGTGTCGGACAAATTTGCTGGTAAAGAAGAAAGAAGAAAGAAAGAAAGAAAGAATTTCAGGAAAAACTGAAAAGTGTGTGTTGACACACACACTTTAAATATCACCGTTTAAGACATGTGTATAGGAAATGTAATTAATAATGTATTTTTACTTGTATTTTTTCGCGAGAGGGGCTTATATAGGCAAGGCCTGTTCCCCAATCGCCTTGGAAATAAAATATGTTTAAACCAAATGTAATTAATACCGAAGTATTTAGCCATTCATCTTGTATCATTATAGTTACGTTTTGGGGTGGCCCTCATGATAGCGACATGAGATTGCCTTAATGAGTGTCATACATTCATGTGATATGTTTTGTACGTGTATAATGACTTGTGCATTTCTTTGTATAATGGTCAATAAAATTATCCTGAGTACTGAGTCCTCAAGTGAAGTTTCCATTCTGTCTTGTTATCAATCCAGGTCACTACGGTACCACATGAGACTTGAAAGCCTTAATGGCATTAGGAAAAGCATTCAACTACATGGTTGGCAGGTTTTATTGAACCATATAATCAGTTTGCATGCTTTATCAGGCATTGAAATGAGTATGGCGATAGTTTAATATATATGCACCACAGTGGTACATACTGCATTGTGGTAGCTCATTCAATTGTTTGTAACACTGCAGCTGGGAAAGCCCCTGATGATATACAGTTTATTTGAAAGGAAATGTCTAAAAAACTTTAGCTATACATCTTTATAACTATTTAACTTTAAGTCGTGTCCTGGCCCCAGGGAATGTAAGCATAACTAGGAAAGATGATTTGCTGCATAGCAAAGCAGTGTGTGTGTCTTCGAAGCATATTGGTATGGCAATGTACAACTATTCCATAACATGGGTAGAAGTTGGAAGGGCGTCTCTATCTTTCATTACTTTGGAGTTATTTAACATTTAAAATTTCTAATGGTGCTATTTAGCATAATTTGAATTGATACAACTTTTATTTGTAATTCATTAGGTGCGCAATGGTCAACAACCCCCTACAAGAAGTTGGAATGACATCTCTATCTATTATAGTGTTAAAGACATTCAAGATTGAAAATTTCGAATACTGCTAATTAGCATTATTTAAATTGCTACAACTTTTGTTCTAGATTCATTACATGCGCAATGGTCAACAACCCCCTAATAGAAGTTGAAATGACATCTCTATCTATAATAGTTTTGAAGATATTCAAGATTGAAAATTTCAAATGCTGGTAATTAGCATAATTTAAATTGCCACAACTTTTGTTTTAGATTCATTACATGCGCAATGGTCAACAACCCCCTAGTAAAAGTTGAAATGACATCCCTATCTATAATAGTTTTGATGATATTCAAGTTTTAAAATTTCAAATGCTGCTAATTAGCATAATTTAAATTGTTACAACTTTTCTTTTAAATTCACTGGATGTGCACTGGTCAATAACCCCGTTGTAGAAGTTGGAATGGCATCTCTATCTATTATACTTTTGAAGATATTCAAGATTTAAAATTTCAAATGCCCCTAATTTGCATAAATGTTTGAAATCTTCATTCCTCTGCATAAAACGGTCAAACTCCTTGTATGGAGGTACAATCATGCCAAGTTTGGAGTTTCTATGTATAATAGTGTCCGAGAAAAGTGTCGGACAAATTTGCTGGTAATGAAGAAAGAAGAAAGAAAGAAAGAGAGAAAGAAAGAAATAAAGAACTCGAGGAAAAACAGAAAAGTGTGTGTTGACACACACACTTTAATTATCAGTGAAAAGATCTAAACGCGTGCACTTCAAATATTGATTATCATGACGTCAGTGTCAGGCTAATATGACGTATGTGCTAAATTTGAAAATTTGGAGTTATTTATCAAATATAAAACTACATTCTATGGTGCATCATCTGAGACTATTTTTATGCCTCAAGGTCACTTGGTTTTTTATAAGGGCCATCTGTAATTGGACGTGTGTAGTCGTATTGGCGTAATATGACGTATGTAGAGATGTGACAAGTCCTGTGCGAGTTATATGACGTACGTATGTGCTCTAGATTATTAAACAAGTATTACTCCAAAATTAATCAATATTTATCACCAATTTTAAGTTAGGATCACCCAGATGTGATCACCGTATACAATTCATACAAAAAACGAGACTAAAGGACAAAATAAATGCACAATAATACTAGCGAAATGAAAGTACTGGTTTACATACGTCTCTTGCAACGACAACAATTACTTAGATCCTTTTCCTGACAAAAATGCTTTGTACTTGTTCTCAAAATGCTATTGCCGTTACTTACGTGTTTTTACTCTGACAGCGACGATGAGATAAAAAGATTGCATGTTTCAATATGCCAGTGAAAAACTGCTGCCTTTTAATGAAATGTAGCTATTTGAAAATAAACGCAAACCCTCCGCTCACTAATGAAAAATTAATTCAGTAAATGAAACTACCTTGCTAAACATATTTTGCAGAGAGTTGGAAACAAAGCTTCAAAAATTATATCTGTCCCTATGTAATAGAAAACCGTATATATATATATATATATATATATATATATATATATATATATATATACAATATACACACGTCTTGGGTGGTTTATGGGCAATTATACACTGCCCACAAAAAATATACAATGGAATAGGTCCTGCAGCCGGTTTGTATATATATATATATATATATATTATATATATATATATATATATATATATATATATATATATATATATATATATATAATATAGATAGTTTGTTTGCTTCAATTTTCTCTGCGAACATCTGCAAAAAAAAAACAAAAAAACAATAAATAGACCCATGCTGGGGACTGCTAGATGCAACATAAGTTGTAATGGACTTTAAAATACTGTTAAGAAAACTGTATTGTAAGAACTCGATGCTGCTTTGTTCTTTTAGATGTATATAACATAAATATTGTTCTAAATTGGAAGAATTTACAACTGAATCAGAGCATGTGCCCTGTCTCTCCAGCAGACAATATGTTCTTGTAAAAAATAAAGTTTTGTATTGTATGATAGAAGACAATTTCATCTATATGCGTACGTCATCAAAAGCTCATCACGTATCAGGTTTTGACATCATGTACAAATAATTATTTTTCTCGGGAGTCTATTTCTTACAACCGAAAATTAGTTCCCGCATGAATGTCTATCATTTGTCATTTTTACAAAATTAAAACCGTGCACCAATCTGTGCATGTGTAGGACACATGTGAGGCATACATATTCATGCTCATATTGGTATATATGCTATTGGCAGGAGTTCCAAGGTTTTCATAGGAGGACACTTGGGACAAGCAGCACAACCGAGCACCTAGCCGCAGCATGGACGTGACAGCACAATCGCCAGTCAGTAACAGAAGTAAGTTACTTAATGTCATATTTGGGAGTTCTGGTTGTTTGTTATATATATATATATATATATATATATATATATATATATATATATATATATATATATATATATATATATATATATATACTCATGTATATAAATGCATCTATATGGTATAAGCCGTAGGTGTCTTCTCAAAAAAAAAAGGAAATATCTGCCGCAAAAATGTGCGTTTGAGCCTTTTTGTTACATGCATGTACCTCATCTCTTCATGCACGTGATGCTATTTTTATAAGGTCTCTGGGCTTCTAGACATGAGGTTTCACATTGAAACCTTTTTTATTCTCAGTCAGCCACATGTAGCGCATGATATATATATATATATATACACGACTGCTGGTTTCCCGCCAAAAATGTCAGGATGAAGTAAGAATACGTACGTATTTTGGTTTTTGTGTGGAACTACGTACGCGTTTGAAGTAAGTTGTTGTAATCATATGAACGTATACGGTTTCTTGTCAGGCAAAAAAACCAAAATTATGTGATATTGAATCTAACCTGGCACATTCAGTGAAGTTTTAGCGCGCATTTATTGAATATTAAGATCCATCGTATGGTCAGCATCCTTACAGTTATCAGCGATAAATGGGTTACAGTCATATTATTTTACCATGCATTGTTGTGGTATGCGCCTGCAGTTTTTCACACAAGAGTTTCTTACAGTTTGAAGGAAAACTAATTATAATTTGCTGTGATACGTGGAGGTTGTAGTGAGTTCAACTATATAATACAATAGTTTTTGTAGCCCCTCAGAATATTCTGCTGGAAGTGCAACTTTTACCTCTTGCTGTCCCGGGGTCCTGTGCTCATCATCATGGTGTAGAATACCCATAAAGCTGTACATTTTTTTCACTTTGTCCTGAAATGTAGTTTATTCTGATGTCATCTTATATATTATTGTGATTTGGGTTTGAAAAGGTTTACAGGCAATTCATTGGAGGGGTCTCATTTGATATCAGAGCAAGAGCCTTCAAAGTTTGTGCACTATAATATATATATATATATATATATATATATATATATATATATATATATATATATATATATATATATATATATATATATATATATATATATATATATAGTGTAACTAGGTTCAACACTTTAATTTTGGTCGAGATTTTGATAGTTTATATTTCATGCAGTGATCTTTGTCAGGTTGTTCATACTTTAAGCTCCAAAGTTCATATGTAAAAGAACGCAATCTTAAAACAAAAATGTGAACCAACTGTAAGATGCTGGTTTTACTAATGATCTGTTGATCCAGGTTCAAGTTCTGCCTGTTCAAAACTGAGACCAGGAATACTGTCGCAGTACAAAATAAAGACAACATTATGTTCTAAGATATTCAGTCATATGTATTTGTGTTATTACAAGCTGACATCTGGACTGTAGCCACTACAGTGGATCAATGACCATTCAGTTATATTAATCTTCTGCGCTGCCCCCAACACGGGCTGGTTAGACTGAGGCTATTTGCAAATGGTACGACATTATGCCTTCATTTGGGAATACGAGTGACGCAAGCATTAAACAAAATTAAGAAATCATCCGTGGAGGATCTCATATATATAAAGATGTGGCACATCAAATATGTCTCTTCGGGCACACAAATTTGATTTTGCCTGAGATCGGTACATGAGATTCCGATCTGAGATTTTGCACATACCAAGATCATGTGCAGCGAGTGAAAATTATGCGACAACAATGACCAACATTTCTACAAAGTGATTCCATATGCGTATGTAGTAGTAAGCGGTGTCACTTGCATCTTGTATAAAGCCATATACACAATGTGATTACCAACTTTTAATGTTGGGTATAGCCTGGGTTAAATGTAACCACACGATCTTGTGTGTCTGACTCTGCTATGCAAAATAAACTACATGTATTAATTTTTGGCTTATAATTGTCATCTGTTGTTTTCTCGCGCATTGATTTCGCCGGTTGAACTGAAGCCCATTTAAAGCTATTTTCCTGATCACACATGCATTGTGGACTTAAGAAAGCGCGTGGTGGCTTTGACTTGAAGCAGGGAACTGCCACGGAAACTCCCTGCTTGAAGGGTTTGGCAAGCCTCGTTGGAAATGGTACAATAGCACAGTTTCATGCAATCCTCATCGAAGTTACATTGGTGCACGTAGTGGCATGTCTCTGGTTCCATGTTCCGGCTTTTCGGATAAAATTTATTTTTCAGCTTCAAAGTGAAGATCTACATGCAAGTTCTATGTCTTTGCAGAAAAGGTACACGGCAGCGGAACCTTGTAATATTAATGCACTCATTGGAACAATATAGCCGTACATTCTATCCCAGTCACATGCGCGCGCAAGGGAAATTCGTCTTTTTTTCCGGGCATAAATTTGTAACAAATCCCAGCAACCATGCCCTCTCGTGCATTGCTGACGTTGCTTGTTACGTCAGCAGCCAGCACATCGTGTTTCATCGATCTTGCTTTCATAAACAAAGTATAACGTGAAGTCTGCTCTTAGAACAGCACGCGCCGCACGCACTGCGTGATAACCAAAGTTGCAAAGCTTATTTCCGTTAAAAAAATAAAAGGGAGGATGGGTCTGTCACTTTAGGCTTTTTGGATATTTCAGTTGATCAGGTTTGCTTGTTTGTCTGTTGCAACATTACTATGTTGTCGGAAACTGGGATAGAATGGGGTTTAACTACTTCTGGGGAGGATTGGACGTTCAACTAAGCCCGCACCATGAAGGCTTGGCAGCCGTCCATGCCCTCCTTCGTCGGGCATGGACTAAACCTGCCAAGCCTTCATGGTGCGGGCTTAGTTGAACGTCCAATCCTCCCCAGAAGTAGTTAAACCCCCAATTAAATCAGGGACGTCTACTGTACGACGAATTCGAGCACAGGCATTTGACGCTCGTGCTGTGCCCGCATGTTGGCGCGGAATGCATGTCGCTTGTCTGCGCGTGCACAATAATGAAAGGTTTGAAGGCGTCCACACAACACAACGTCATTTTAGAATCAAAATAAAAAAAACATATGCTAGAACTTTTTTCACATTCAGTCAGCAGCCTCCGTCTTATTGTATCATAGGGTATGTTAGAGTACAAAGATACAAACATGTTTTTCCCTTGGCACCCCGATAAAACAGCTTTTACCACGGGCAAGAGTTGATTTCAGCACTGAAGCCGGACGACATGTATTCCTTGTCCCCTGTTTCGTTGATGTGTGTGACCAGTTGAATGCAGTTGTGTAAGCATGAATTCGACGTTTCAAAAAACAAAAGTCAGGTGGTCACACATTTAAGCCAATACACACAGCAGTGTTTTGCGTGCACAGCTCATTTGACCAAGATATTCTTTTTACAGAAGTAAACCCCCTTCAAATAAAAAGCCACCACATAACACACACAAAGCTACAGACAGGACCAACCACAGAAACTTGATGTGCCCAGTTTATGTGCCTGTTTCCGAATGAAGTGTTATTTAAAGGGCAAGGTTTTGTTTTGTCATGGTACAAGAGGACAAACGAACTGTGCAGTATAAACCGTAGGAATAATCATTCGTAGCTGGCTCGGACCTACAGCTGATGGGGCATTGTCCAGAGTCTTTAACTTTCCCTGGTATTTTTATTTTTACCCCCTCATACCCATTAAACTATGTACTTATGGTTGATAAATACTATAGTCTTAAACGCCCCAATGGAGTCTGCTTAGCAAACCCCGAGGACAAATATTTGAAATCCGTCCAATGTCCATAATATTACCAAAAGCAATTTGTAATCCTTACAAAGATCAACAAATTTGCTGGGCAGTTGCGAACTTTCAAGTGCTGCTTACCAGGATAGGAGTTTTTCTTTTTCTTCTGTTAACATTGTGTTGTTTCTCCATGTTATTTCAATTTGCGCGAACAATATGTCACTGAAAACAGTCTGTATTTCGATTGTCATGCCTGGACTTTATAGTGCCAAAAATTGTGATAGAACCATATAAAAAGGGTAACTAGCTCACACATTAAACTAGATAATTTATAACTGTTATCAAGCAGTTTTATTTGCGACGCAAGTGAATTCATTGGACGGCTCTTCGACCGCATTCTGCTCAGTGTCCAAATTTTAAACCAGGGCAGCAAATATTGTACATTTTCCTGGTCTGGGATTGCACAGGGGTAGCTTATATTCAAGATGCACTATGTGCATGCATGGATTAAGATGCGTGGGATTCTATAACAACCCCTAAATTTGTATACACGTACATGTGTTGATATATACTGTCGGATATGTTTTATGCAACGCAGAATATCACCTCATATAAAGTGAAGTACAATAACATGAATCAAGCGAACTGAATTTATTTTGAAATTTGATAGTCCTGTGTGCAGATACACTGTGTTCACACTTCACTGGATTTGAATAAAAACTAGAGTAGCACTAGTCTGAAAAAAAATGACAAGTAGTATCCAAAATTTTGTCAAGAATAAAATCTGTTTCACAATTTGAACACAGTTTTCTTATGGCTGCTGCTTCAGGGATAAGTGGCCACTGTACTTGCAGTTTCCTGGCCAATTTTTCTATAGAAGTAGATGATGTGGGCTAGCATGTCCCAAACATGTTTGATAAGGCGGGACTTGATGACAGCCAGTTCAGGTTTGTGTACTCATCATGACTGTCGTGAAATTCCTGGGGTGGCTCCGTGATGGTACATATATAGCGTGTCATATCATGGGATCACAAATCATAGTTGGAGATTATCAATAATACCCTGGCTGGTCAGAACTACAGAGATGACATTCTCGGTCCCGTTGCAGTCCCTTTTCGCTTACAATCCAGGCAAGGTAACCATAGCGCTCTGGCGTCATGACATCAGGCAATACTTAGTAAGAGGTAAACAACCCGCATGCAATGTATTTTATTCATTGCTTGGTTTATCTATAGAAGCATCGCGTTTTGCTTCATTGTAGAAAAGTATAACTATATTGTATAGCGTAATTCTGAACTGGACTGCTCCTTTAATATGTAAAATGTTATTGGTGACATGGTTTCTATTCTTGACAAAGTTTGGGATCCTAAGTGTCATTCTTTCAAAATTTGTGCTACTTTTTTATTTAAACCCAGTCTGTGTATCTGCACACAGGACTAGTAGTATAAATTTTCAAAGTAGATTCATTTCACTTGATTTATGTTGGGGGTCGTGAAAAAACAACTTTCCAAAAATCCAATAAAAACTCAGAAGGGGGAGGTGGCTAATGACAAAATTGAATTTTCACCATTTTTTTTTGGGGGGGGGGGGTGCATAATTCATTTAATTTTATTTGGTGCTTTTCTGGTTTTTAAGAATTTGAGTATACACTATTAATTTCTTGGTGGATGATAGCATTAAAAGGCATTGTAGCTCGTTCTTTATACTTAATTGATGTGTTCTAACATATTTGTATCCATGTATGGTATGCTATTTGAAAGAACACAATAAAATATGTATGTTCATGCCAATATTGTATAGTAATTCCTATCTTGGACAACGATAGTATGTAACAATTCTTTGTGAAAACCTATTCCAGGAAAATGGGGATCTTGGATATAAGAGGGTATATTTCCATCCATGGTTTTATTGGATAGTCGAAAATTTTGTTTTTGTAATTTTGTTAGTTTTCATATTTGTTTTCATGTTTGTTTTTGTGCACGATCCCTTATCGTACTACACTTTATGTATGTACAGTTATATTCTACGTTGCTTGAAATATGTCCAACTTGAAATCTTGAAAAAAATATAGAATTTATGAACCCATTAAATGAGCCGATCAGTATCCCCTGATGAAACAGTGGACCTTCATAAACTTAACACAGAGATAAAGATATACTTCAATTTTTGCAGATAAACAAGTCGCCAACATGTCTGCAGAGGAGCTGCGTGACATGCTTGCCAAGGCGGTATCTCCTTTGATAGAGAAGAACAAGCAGGACACTGAGCGTGAAAGTGAAAGACAAGAGATCAGGGTAAATATAAATACCAACCTTTTGCTTTTATTACGGCGCATGCATATCAATTTCCCGCCACAAAGCACGGATTTCACGCCTGTCCATCACGGAGGACGCATGGGCACGTCTCTGTTAACGACAGGGCAGGATGCCTTTTTCTCACAAAATTAGTGTGTTTTTGAGAAAACCTATTAAGTTTACAAATGCCAAAGTTCTAAGGCAACCAGGTATGCGGCTGTGGCGGGAAATTAATATACATGCCACACACATTAATCCAGAACCCCCAGTTTAAAAAAAAGAGGCGCTGTCGTTTGGCCTTGTGCACATACTAAGATTGCAGGGGCAAAATTGTCCTTGTAATTGGTACCAAGCATATATATATATATATACAAGTATATATATGTATATATATATATATATATATATATATATATATATATATATATATATATATATATATATATATATATATACGGTCTATTGCCAGCCATATACAAGTTAGTACATAGGCCTAGTGTAAAGGCAATATACATCAGAATAACATACAAGACAGATGCAATTTGAAATAAAATGATGAAGAACATGAAAGGGTATATTGTACCTAAGGAACATGCATGAATACTACCAAAACAATAACATGCTACATATACATATATATATGTGTATATATATACATACATACATACATACATATATATATATATATATATATATATATACATACAGTCACTGCTATGCGTGTATGAGGGGAGCACGGATGAAGCTCCAAATTTCAATTTCCAAGAAATGATTCCTCCACTTACCAAATCTTAGAAAATAATATGGAATCCCAGTTCTCACTATCCTCATTTCCTAAATGCAATGAAATAATCCAGTCATTTCCCCCCATTGCGAGAAAAAACGGAACCTCCACCCTCCATAAAATTACTGTTGTTATTATTATCATCATCATCATCATCATCATCATCATCATCATCATCATCATCATCATCATCATCATCATCATTATCATTATCATTTTTATTATTATTATGTTTGTTTTATTTTAGAATGTAGTTCACACAGCAGTGAGAACTCTCAAGGATCTGGAGCTCCCACTTGAATGGAATTATGGAGAAGCGTAAGTTTTCATGTGCATCCTTTGCTTTTGGCTTCTTTTTTAGTTACAATTTTTGAAGTATCTTGTCACGTTATTTTATCATTATTATGCCAACAATGAGGATTAATAGATTGGTTATTATTTTTGTGTGGGAGCACAGACAGGCCGTTTTTCAAACATTCTCTTCTTTCTTTCTTTCTTTCTTCCCTCCTGGATTGAATGATTGTTATCGAATGATCGATCTTAAGTTCATGTTTTTTACTCCATGCTAGACAGAGAGAGAGGGAGAGGGGAGAAGAGGAGAGTTTTTCTAATAATCATAAATACATTGACTGTAAAGTGAGTTTGTTCTGATTTTCCAAAGTTTTTTCATAGTCCGTAGTTTTCCTGGGATGTGTATGTGTATTTATGATAATAATAAGTTATGCCTGTGTGTGAAAACGAACATACTGTTTTTTCTAATGTTCTTCATTTATTTCCGCTCGATTATTTGTGGCTGCATAAACTCAGACACCCCGTGAGCCAGATTTTGTTGAATATGACTATATAAATAGTCAACAGATTGAAAATTATGCAAATTATGGCCATTCAACAATGCCAATGGCTTCTGGCTTCCAAACTATTCAACAGGTATAGAAACCCAGATGTTTGTTCTCTTCATATGTTTATTGGGTTTGGGCATCAATTGATACATTACCACAGTTGTATAATTTAAATTCATGCTAATTAAAGACACTTGGAAAGTTTGGTAATGTGAAATTAACCTCCAAGCTTTCAAAGAGAAGAGGTACCAATCGACTTCAATTCATAGTTTTGTGCTATAGGAGAATTCAGCGATTCATAAACAAATGTTATAAAATTTTAATTCATGCTAATTAGGGGCACTTGAAAATGTTTAATGTTGAATATCTTCAAAACTCTTATGGGAGGTGCCATTTTAAATTGAATCCAGATGTTTGTGCTATAGGCACATTGAACGAGCCACAAACGACAGTTGTTGAATTTTAATATATGCTATTTAGGGACACTCGAAAAAGTTCAATGGTGAATTTATTGAAAACCTTTGTGGATAGAGTTGCCATTCCAAGCTCAGTTCATAGCGTTGTGGCATAGACACATCGAATGAATAGCGAACGAAGTTGCAGCATTTTCATGTATGCTAATTGGATAAAATTCGCCAAGCTTGAATATTTTCAAAACTGTCCGTTTTATAGAAAGAGATGCTACTCCATTGTCGATGTATATGCTATAGGCACATCCAATGGACAGTGAACTGATGTTGTAGCCGTTTAATTCATAGAGGTTTTGAAGGCACACATACAGGTTTGCAATGAAGCAAATATTGTTTTCTAGTTTTTAATTATGTTTTTATTTGGCCTAGTTCTGAACTGCATAATAGTCTTAAATAAACACATTTGTATACATGTATCTTGATCATGGATTGAATACATAGTATTGATTAATCTGGGGCAGGTGTAAATCTCCCATATGCATGCCGTCATCAAATTAGAACGATTTTAGATATGTTACAACTTAATTTGTGAAAAATTTCCATTATTGTTTGTAGATTTGATTCTGCCCACAATAAATATATTGTTCAAGAAATATCAACGGCTGTGAACAACAAGCTGGGCAGTAGGAATATGGATGTGGTCCGAAGTAGGTTTTTATGTCCGTACAATGTTCAATTACATATTTAGGTCTAATATATAGCGTATTTTGCACACATGGTTTTGGAGAATTTAAGTTGATACGATAGAACATTTGAAATGTTCATGTGCCCCCTATTTGAACTTCGACTAGAGGACCCGCGACTAAATATAAGTTGTATTCAAGCATGCTGTAAGTATACAGGCCTTCAACAGAGATTGGCCGCCAAGAAAGCCAAAGTTACATTTACCACGTTTGCTGAGCTCGATTCTCTCTTGGTATTCAAATGAATACTCAGTTTACAAGTTACATGTATCTATTGACTCATTTGTCTGTTTGTTTGCTTAATTTGTTTGTTTCTTGTATTTTTTTATAATGGTTTTTCGTGCGACTAAACTTGCAATTCTTTTTCATAGAATGGCCATCAAAAGTGTACAATTTTGAATTTCAAAGCCTATTTCTCTCTCTTTAACAGGAATCTGTAAGACATATTTTAAATCAAGGAAGAGACTAGGGCTGAGAAAATCACGGAATAAGCATGAAGGCGACAAGCAAAGGCAGAGAAAAAGACAAAGGCGCACAAATGTGAGTAGTTTTTTTGTGTGGAATTAGTACTTACAGTATTCATTTTCATTACCCTATCCCCTTGTGTGCGAATCGAGCCATCTGCTCCCCGACCAGTCTAATGTACAAATCAGAAACAAGATAGATGTAGAGTTTGTTTGAGGCAACCCGTCCCCTTGATTACTTAAAAATTACGATTTTTAGCCCAGCTGACTTGTCAACTGATCTTATCTTATGGTGCTCTATCTGTCGTCTGTCCGTCAGGCCAGCCGTCAAAAATTCATACTTTCGACTCAAAAACTGTGGGAGGGAATGTTCTTTGGGCAGGTCCTTACCAAATTAGTTAACATGGTCACGCCACATTATTTTTTATGACTGTTGTTGTTTATTTTTTGACAAAGTCTTTAATAAATCTTCTCCGAAGTGGTCGACTAATTGTTCCAAAGTTGCATATGGACACTTCCGTGGACCCAAAGACATTAATTGGTACACCATGTGACACTGCCATATTTTATATTTTTACGATTTCTTTTAAAGTAAAACTATTTAGGACTTCTTCTCCAGCACCAATGCACATATTTCTTCAAAACGTATTTCAAATCTTTATGTTTATAGTTCATTCAAGTTTGTTCATTTGGTAAGGATATACTTCGCAAAGTTATGAAACTTTGAATGTCAATGGCAGCCATCGCCATCGCAGTGTACATAATTAATGTTGCCTTATATCTGGGTGATAATGCTTCCTAACTTACTATTGAACATATGTAGGAACATACCGATGACGTTTCTTATGGTGTTATTACTTATGACCTTGAGTGATCTTGAAAGGTCAATTTAAAGTCAATGCTTGTAAAAATTAACAGATTCGTATTTTTTTTAACCTATCAACCGGATCTAATTCAAACTTAGAGGGGATGTAGTTTGTCAAGGCCACAGGACCCTTCAAGAAAATTGTTTTTATTTTTGATTTTTTTTCTTCTCTGAGATACCTCCGGAAGGATTTTATGGAACTTCATCAAACTTTGTAAGCAGCTAAGACTTTGCTTTGGACTGCCTATGGGTGACGATGACCGTGATGTCAATATCACACGGCTCTTCAATGAATATTGGATCTCTAGGTGATATCTCCACAAGTATTTGTGGAAGCTTACCAAACTTGGTCAAAATATGAATCTAGGTTGGAGTTGGCTTGCAATTCCGTATGGTTAACCCGAATTTCACTGTGAAGAACACATGCCCTTCGAAGGAAATTGGCCTTGGCACGATGTCCACAGGAATTTGTTGGAATTTCACCGAAGTTGATCATAATGATGTATCTAGATAGGGATTCATCCGGGATAATCTCGCTTGTAGGGTGCTCTTCAAAGATCATAGGGTTTTCATCTGATTTTCATCATCTTGGGCTTAAAATGTGGGATTTCTGCAGTAGGAAATTACTGTTATACATGCACGTACACCACTGAAGGTCAAATGTCTAGGCAATTGGCCATTTGAGTACCTTAACTCAGTCAAAATATCTCTATGTTCACAAAGAATTTTGTCTGCGGGAAATCATTTTCTTGTTGTGCTGAGTATGAATAAGATGGATTCTTTCTAACATGACATAGCAACCTGTTTACGAAAAAAAAAAAAAACCTTGTGTGTATGAACTTCATATAATGGGGGAATAGCATGAAGCGGTTGCACACGAAAGTCAAGTGAGAGGTTTGAGTTATTAACCGTGCAACTCAACTGATGTTATGCTGCGTAAAGCACTTTAATGTAGAAAAGTTAGTCTAACAACTTGGAGCCAGTACCAGCAGCCAGAAGCTGTAGTGGTGGTACAAGTCGATCCAACAGCCAGGGCTGGTGTCAGTATACATGGTATAAGTGAAGCACTCAGGCAGCCAGGAACTGGTGGCAGTATAACTCCAGCAGACAGGGGCTAGTGGCAGTATTAGTCAAGTATCAAGGGATTGTTGGCAGCATTGGTGTAAAGGAAAGGGGTTGACGGCAGTAATAGTCTAGGAGCCAGGGTTTGAGTGGGTATAAGTGCAGCAGTCAGAGACTGATGGCAGCATGAAACTAACTGCAAGAGGTTTATTATGAGGCAGTATCAGTCTTGCAGCCAAGAGGCATGTCGCAGCATTTCTCTATCAGCAAGGGGCGGGTAGCAGTATTGCTCTAACAGCCAGGAGCTAACGGCAGCGTTAGTCTAATAACAGCCAAGAGCTGATAACAGTGTACATGTAGCAGCCAAAAGCTTATCAGTAGTCCGGAGCAACAGGCAGTATTAGCGTAGCAGCCTGTAGCTAAAGTCAGTATTAATGTGGCAGCCTGGAGCTGATGGCTGTACGAGCAGTCCAGGGGCAGTCATTCGGGAAGCCAGCGATTTTAAAAAAAATGAAAAATGATGATTTCCCAGTTCAGCTGACAATTGGGGTGAGGGGAGGGGACAGAATTTATAAAAGACCTGTTCCATTTTTGGTTTTGATTTGAAGTATAAATGTACCAGCAAGATTTACTGAGGTTACAATGCAAGTATTCCCAGTCTTCTTGTTAGTATCCAGTAGCAATTACAATATTTGTTTGTAATTAATTAATCATCATTTTATTGCAATAAAAAAAGAGTACAACACCATTGAACACTTCCCCCAGCGAACTGTCTGTCTGTCTGTCTGTCTGTCTGTCTGTCTGTCTCTCTCTCTCTCTCTCTCTCTCTACATATATATATATATATATATATATATATATATATATATATATATACATGTATATATAAATATATAATTGCTTAACCTCTGAATTTGGTCATAGGCTGGTTATTAGGCTGATGTGTGTAGTGCACATTCCTCGCTGATTATGTAATGCAATCAATCAGAATGGTACCTGTTAGTATAAATAAGTGGCGAAATCATAATAAATGAATAAATAAATAAATGAATGAATGAATGAATGAATGAATGAATGAATGAATGAATGAATGAATGAATGAATGAATAAATAAATAAATAAATAAATAAATAAATAAATAAATAAATAAATAAATAAATAAATAAATAAATAAATAAATAAATAAATAAATAAATAAACAAACAAACAAACAAATAAATAAATAAATAAATATTCCCTACAACAAAGTGGCCGATTTGTAGTAACTGGTGTGGGATACTTATAAGATTAATTTCCTGTTCAGTTATTGTGGTAAAGGCTGTCTTGGCAAGTTTAAACAATCATAACTCTTATTACATACCTATTGACACACAATGACAGATGTAATAATTTGCTTCCTCTGAAATAATTTTTATAGGGGAGAGTCCGGCGACTGACTGCCCTGAAAAGATATAAGAAAACGTCGCTGTCGATGCAAGATAGGGATCGACTCAGCTTGGCCCTGACAACAAATGACTACATATCCAGCGAAGAGTCCGAATCACAAGAAGATGATGATGGCGATGAAGGTGAAAATGAAAAAGGGAAGATTTTTGTAGTTAAATCGTTGCCTTGGAGAAGTGCCTTCCTTAACGATTGGTTTCAAGAACTTGACAAGTCAGCTGAGAAGCGTAGAAAAAGTCGTGCATCTGGTGCGACTTTTGTCCAAAGAAAGGTCGGGTCTCAGTCTGATAGAGAGCAGCCAGACGATGCGCCAGAATGGGCTGTTGCTCAATTTGAGGACGCATAAATATATTGTAAGCAGTGTTGCCAATGTTAGGACTTAGTTATGACATTTACGTTATTTTCGATCCATCTATACGTTATACGTTATTATTTTCTAAAAAGTCCAGAATTTATGTTTTTTTCAAAAAAAGTGTCATAGACCTCTTACAAATGTCATATCATTGGCAACACTGCCCCTTGTGAGTGAATTCTTGATCTCAGATTGCACTAGATTGCATCATTTAAGGTGCAATTTTTCAAAAATTTTCTATCCCCCCTCCCGTACCCATCCCCCTCTCACGCTTCGCGGGCCCGACGAAGTCGCTTGGCTCCCTCCTAAAATCTCAGTGATTTTTTTCCTAACTGTTGGCAACCCTTTGTAACTTTGATGTCGGTTTAAACGTCAATATTGTCCAGCAGTTAATATCAGAAAGGAATATGAATTTTGAAACAGCTTTTCAAAAATTTATCAGTGTGATCAATCCCAAAGTTAATAAAAATGCGAGTTGTTTTTTTTTGTTTTGTTTTTTTTTTATTTTTGTTTTTGTTTTTTGTTTTTTGTTTTTGTTTTGTTTTTTGTTTTTTTGTTTTTGTTTTGTTGTTGTTGTTTTTTTAAAGGGAAGAGTCCGAATCACAAGATGATGATGAGGGTGAAGAAAATGAAAAAGGGAAGATATTTTGGTTAAACGTTGCTTTGGCAAAGTGTCTTCCTAAATGATTGGTTTCAATAACTTGACAAGTCAGCTGAGACGCGTAGAAAAAGTCCTACATCTGGTGCGACTTTTAGCGAAACAAAGGCCGGGTCTCAGTCTGATAGAGAGCAACCAGACGATGTACCAGAATGGGCTTTTGCTCAATTTGAGGACGCATGATTACATTTGGTGTCCCCATCTGTGAAGGTCCATGAATATATATGTGGAATCCTTTTCAAAAGGTAAGTCACAATTTGAATTTAGTATTGTTTTCTACCTATAAGTACGAATATTAGTACTGTTTATATATTTACACTGAGTCTTGCCATTTTAGCAAGAATTCAGTTCAATACTATTTACATTTATTTCACGTTCTTAAATTCAAGTGGGTTGTCTTTGCCAAATATAAGCTAAAGACAAGCAGCCGCCATCACAAAAAAGCGTATCCGGGTAAGGCTGCGAAACACGCGTAATGGTTTCCCGCTGATGACCCGTTTATAAATTCATGTGGCTGTTAAAGCCTGGAATTTTTCTAAATTCATATAATGAACGTGATAATAACAATAAACAAAGAAAGAAAAATTGAATTGGTTTAGGCATAGACAGTGACTGGATTGAAAATGGAGTTTAGAGAGATTGGACTGTGGCAATTTTTTGGGCTGTTGCTCAATTTCAGGACCCAAAATTAAAGCAAAGTAGACCGTGTGCAGTTGTTGCGTATTGCTCATATTTGGTAGCATTGGTAAAGCTCTACATCTTCAAGAAGGAAAACTATTGTTGGCCCCACTCTTTAACTTGTAATACTTTTTTGCAGTGCTCCTTTTATACATTTTTGGCATGCATTATTACGGTATTAAGAGAGGCGGATCCAGCCTTTCCTTGAGAGAGGGGTTCACTGAGCGCCGAAGGCTCTCAGCACTGCTAGGGGTGACCGTGGGCATGCTCCTTGGAAATTCTTTAAATTATGCATTCAAATTGGTTCATTCTGTGGGATTTAAAGTTATATTAATCGATTTAAATTCACAAGTTGTCATTACTTTGTCACATGTATGTGATTTTAAACTTTCTTCAACTCTAAGACTAAGTGCAATGTAATATGTTTGACTGACCAAGGAGCTTAGGTAATAGACTCCTTGGTTGCTGAGACCATGCAGAAATATACTGTCTGGGTATTCCTAGCTTCAGGTCAAAATTAAGCTATAATTTACTACACAATAATAGACATAACTGTAGTGTTATACATATGTAATTATCAAAATGATCTTACTTGTCCTCTGCATGTACATTTTGATTTTGCGCATATTAGGGTTGCCAACGTTCAGAGGAAAATATTGAGATTTCACAAGATTCTTGGATGTTTGCTTTGAAACCTTGCAGGAAAGTATTTGAAAGGTCGGGGTTCCCCCCCCCCCCCCCCCACTAGAAAACTTTTGTAAAATTTCAACATGAAATGGTACATTCTAGTGGATTTTGAGTACAAAGCTGACTTTTGGGGAATAACTCTCATATATGACAGACACAAAGTTAGTTACCCTACTTGAAATTACTAGTTACTATATGGTGAATATAGGGACCCGAGGGAGGTATGAACTTCCTAATGCCCCCTCCCTATCTGCTACTGATTAATAACCAAACAACCTTGGTGCTAGTACATTCTATGCTGGCGAAAAACGCGAATGTGTTCAGCGGGTAATATCAGCAATGGTTATGAATTGCGAACCAGCTTCTCAAAATTCACTGGTTTGATCAATCCTGAAGTTAGCGAAGTCAAGTTAAATATATTTTTCCTGGGAAGGCTTTCTATTTTTGATAAAGTTATCTACTCCATTTATTTTAAAGTTTCAAGGTTACCGGTCAGCCAAACAATTGCAAATTTTGTCTGTATGCACGTCCCTGCAAATGGCAAATGTGTAAAACCTTGCATCATGGAAATAATTATGTTAATCATAATTTTTAGTAAGCTTGGAATGGTTTAGAAAACAAGGTGATTTTGACAAGCTATTTCACAATGTTCATAGTGTTTGATGAAATGCCAATGCTGGACAATGTTTAGAGTCATTACCAAAGTTGAATAAAATTACTTTTAAGCTACTTATAGGAAAGGCCAACTGTGTCATATCTAAAATTTATGTGCGAAAGTGTGATGCAAGTCTTTATTCCAAGAGATCTTTGTGCTTTGTACTGTTTGATAAGACGTCTTTCTTCTTCTTGTGCACAGTATATCGGCTCCTTGTACTTGTATTTTTGAAAAAACTCCTACATATTTTGGCATTGTCACAGTCTTATGATCATATATATATATATATATATATATATATATATATATATATATATATATATATATATATATATATATATATATATATATATATATATATATATATATATATATATATATATATATATATATATATATATATATATATATATATATATATATTCTGTAACAAAGCCACCTTGATGTCAGTATATTCAATTCTGCCGAAAAACGCCAATGGTGTCCAGCAGGTAACTTTCAGCAATCAATATGAATTTTGATGTAATATTTTAGAAATTCTTTCAGTCAGATCCATTCTAAAGTTTAATATGTTCTTTCAGGGAGGGCTTTCTTGAATTTTAATAAAGATATATGTTCCATTGGTTTTAAAGTTCCAAGTTGATGTGTGCTGCAAACATTTCCATTTTTTTGTGATTTCATATTTCAGAGTAGCATGGAATTTTTCTTCTAGTCCGAAGGATATCAGAAAGTAAATATATTGCATGCCATGCACTTTTTGTACGACAATAAAGTGATTTGCTTAAATCATTATCATTGTACATTATGTAAAGACTAAAGTTTGTATTGGGCATCCTTTCGGTATTTTTGTGAACACATATAGCCTATCTGTACCGTGTTGGGATCCCAAGTATAAGACAACATGTACATGAAGTTTGGTGTTAATAAAACTCGAGCTTTATATTGCCTTTAAGCAACTTTATCATTGTGTTTGTGTACTGTTTCGCAGACTACCCACAGTAGAATCTTCTACTTAGGACCACCCAAGAAACTGGCACAATTAGGTTAGAATGAGTAACAGGAAACGTGATTGCGAAAAGCAGTGTAATAGCCAGTGGTCTCTTTAAGAAGGGGTCTTGTTGACGTGATTCTATTGTATAGTATTATGTACACATAATACTCGTTATATTTTACCGAACAATATTGTAGTTTTATTACTCCAGCTGACTTCTCTAAAAGCTTTTAGCCGGATCCTCTCCAACTTTGTTTTGCACGCATGCTGCGTGGACCCTATACCAAGTTGTTAAACAGGTCTTGCCTGCTTGGCTGACTCAGATAGATGTTGGTTCTGCTGGCACATGGAGTCAATGGGCCAGCACAATTTACAGACAATTGGGTAGGCTAAGCAGGCAATAATAGGTCACGCTTCCGTTATTTATTTGTTGGTTTGTTTGTTTGTTTGTTTGATTGTTTGCTTATTTAATTATTTATTTATTTTCTCTTATTTTTAAAAATCTTCCTTGAAAGAATCTTGGTCATTATAACTTTATTATAGTTGTTGCCAACTTTTACTCAATGTTACTATTTGTTACATTCATTTAAAACCAGCGGAACAACAGCTTTACGTGCAATGGCAGGGTATCTTCATTCTTCCGGTCCGTTTACACAGAGGCTTGTTCTGTTTGGATTTAGGGCGGATTCAGAAAAGCCTGAGGCACAATATATCCTGGCAGACACAGTGCTGGGAAGGTTACACAGTTATTAGACCTGTTCAATAAAATTGTAGAAGATTCTGTATTTCATCGAGAAACTTATTAACCTGGGTTCATTAATAAGTGTTTGTTGAGAGGTTTTCCTTGATTGGCACGAGGCATAAATATTTCCTTGATTGGCACGAGTCATAAATCTTTGCAACCCTCAAAACTGCTAAGTAATATTAGTGTGTATTTTCTATTCAGCATCAAAATGCATTTACGTTACTGCTTTCGACAAAATTAGGTTGAGCTTCTGAGTTTGATGAAGATTAAAAACATTAAATATTGAATATTTGTTTAAACTATGGCAGGCCAATCTTCTAGTTGCTGCAATTTACATTAGAGATTCAGTAAATCCAGTGTGCCATACACAATAGAAGCTTCCTTAGCAAATCAAGCTCCTTGATATTGTGCGGTGGACAGAATACATGTAAATAACCCAATAATAATATGTTTTATTTTCTTCTCAGGGTCGCTGTTGGGGGGAAAACCCAACCGTGACCAAAGGTCAAACGTTTTCACCTGCTGCCCTCGATTCATCGTGAGAGGAAAGTGGTGTTTCCCTCTGAACCATGGGCAACTTTCTATTTATTCAATACAGGCCTGTAGCCGGCGGGGGTGGGGGGTGGGGGATGGTCACATATGGTTCACGTGAACACCCCCCACCCCACCCACCCCCCATTTCACCAAAGAGTTCCACCCCTTAAAAAAAGAAGAGAGTTGGAACTGTCACTATTGTACTGATCAAGCATGTATGACCATAAATTATGCAAACGCCAGTAGACCATTATCACCCGAACTACGTCACCCTACCCCAATGGTAACCTCCAGTTAGACAATCTTTTCCCTGTCTTACACTGCAGACTTCTGACACAGTCACAGTCAAGTCCATGGAGGTTCTTTATGAGTATGCTAAGAATAGTTGGAACAATGCAGGGTCTCTATTGGTACATTACACTGCAGACATCAGAAACAGGATAAATGTTATCTGGGCTGGGCATGCATGTGCGTGAGAAGTGGCAGCTCAGTCCCATCCACTATGACTTTTCAATTGATCTTGAAGATGATATTGCCTCATTTATGTTCTTGTGGTAGGTTTTATTTACATTTTCATTCACAATGTTTCTCATTACTAATGAGAATAAGTAAAAAATTATGGGAGCAGACGACATTTTACTCTGGTCGCTTTTAGGGGGAAAGGGTTAAAAGGCACAGATTCATATATAGACCTATAATCATGCCTACTTTGGAGTTTCTGAGTGTTATAGTGTTCGAGAAAAAATGACCTTTGTCTTGACATGACCTTTGTCTTGACATGACCTTTGACCTTGAAATGACCTTTGACCTTGACATGAGAAATGACCTCTTGACATCCCCTTTTGACCTTGAAATGCCTTTGACCTTGAAATGACCTTTGACCCTGACATGACCTTTGACATTGATATGGCCTTTGACCTTGGCATGACCTTTGACCTTGACATGACCGTTGACCTTGAAGATTTCAAATGCCTCTACTTTGCATATTAAATCTTCAACATATTTGCTCTTTATTAAAGGCACAAATTCATGTACAGACCTATAATCATGCCAAGTTTGAAGTTTCTGAGTGTACAAAGGAAGAAAACCAAATTTAGCGCTCTATGAAGTTCTGAATATTGAGGCAAGGGTAGTTAAAGTATACATATTGGCATATTGGGTTGGAATGATCATGAGCCTTAGATTGGTGCAAAGATCAACCATTGCCCTTGTATTGCTCAACTGTTCAAATGTTGAAATAAACAGTGATAATTAATTGGTCGATTGTTATGCTGCCCCCCCCCCCCCCGTCTTCTGTTCAATAAATAGTAAACGTGGTTTTGTTTGATGCCAAAGAATATCATAATCAACCGATCTCTTTCATATGCATTTCATCTACACGTGAGTGCTGTAAAAGCTAGAAGGTACAAGGCTTCCTCTTAAGTTCCCTCGCAATACTATGAATATTTGAAGTACATATGTACTTTACAAGATTTGCCACAATGAAGTTCCTCTGTGTCTGGCAGAAGTCCCCAACCAGCTAAGAAGTACATATAATACAAGATTTAGTCAAAATATTACGCACTTCGGCACTAGGTCAACAAATTTTGCGAATTCATTTTTCCCCTCAGCTACTCGACTATGGAACAATCTCGCATTGCATTTTAGGCAAGCGGACCACATTTCAACTTTTCTAGTGCATCTAGATAAAACGTAAAAAAATCCACCGAAAAACAAAAACTATTTTTTTGGGAACCGTTACACATCTATTTTACATATCACGCCTTCGTATGGGCTGCAGTCAGCTGAACAATCATCTCCACAAAGTAGGTTTATGCGAGTCCAGTAGCTGCGATTGTGGTCACATACAAGTGAGGACTCCCTGCACTACTTCTTTGTCTGCCCCAAGTACAACTGCATCCGAGTTGACTAACACGAAACAGTCATTCCAGTGGCTCCGTTTACTTTAAAAACGGTTTTTACGGTAGTGATATGTGTACGGACTCTGAATGAAAACATTTAGAGCAGTTTTTACATAATTGAAAAATCACAAAGGTTTAAATTCTCCATGAACTGGTGGAGTGCGTCTTTACCAAATGGGATCAATTTCTGTACATAGAGGCACACCATGGCTTTCTCCTATCTGCGCGTCCTGTCAGCTTACCTTCTTTTTGTGTGGCCTTTGCCACTGTTATCATTATTTTCTTCGTCAACGTCCGGCTCTTCTCTTTACCTCTTAGTTTTATTTTATTTTTTTTCTGTCTGAAGAGGAGTTCATATAGAGCTTTGCCCTGTTCTTCAATTGAATAATAAAATATGTTTAAACCAAACCAAGTACATATATGTACTTATAATCCGGAAAACTCCTTATACATGGTAAGCACCTACTATACGCTAAGCACATTTGAGGAGGTGTGGTGGTGGTGGTGGGGGGGGGGGGGGGTCTGGATCCCAATTCCCAAGAAATGATATTAGCATTTCCCAGTTCGTGTAAATCCCATTTCGAATTGAAAACTTTGAAATCCCAGTTCCCAGAAAGTTTCATTTCTCATTTCCCAGAAAATAATATCCTCCTTTCCCATTTCCCAGAATATAAATGTGCCATTTCGCAGGCCAGTTCCCAGAAAAAAAAACATCCACAGCGTCACCTCATCCCTATCAAACAGTACCAAGTCCATTATCCTTGCTATATATTATACTCTTTCATTCCCTTGCAATATTATTTTTCCCTAGCTGGCAATAATATTTTGTTCCCTCGCAATAATCTCTTCGTCGCCTCGCAATGATATATCGTTCCCTTGCAATGGTGTTTCCTTCCCTGGAAATAATTATTTCGTTCTCTCGAAATAATATAATGTTCCCTCGCAGTATTATCTTCACATTTTGTGCCAGGCATGCCATAGCTCCATGAGTTTTACATCCCCGGGAAAGTTAGGTAGGGTAAAACCGGAGCTAAGTCTGCTTTGGAGACTTTTTTACTTGATGATAACGATTATTAAAGTTAATTAGATACTTGTAGTATCTATATATTTGAGGACCTGTCTGAAACCATCTCAAAACTCAGCACTAATTGATAGCTTAAATACAATTTCATTAAAACAAGCTTTATGTTTGCCTCCTAAGGAGACCTAGCTCCACGTTATCTCCCAGTAGCTTAAGCTTGGTCTGCTTTGCAGGCAAGCTTTATGTTTCAATCAGCAAAATTATGTATGTGCAGATTTGATCCGTTTGCCCGACAATGCAAAAGAATGCACACTGTTGTAGATAAAAATACTAATGCACATATATATTTAGTGCATTGGTACTGTTCAAGCGTCACACAAACCATGAACATGTACGCACATACGCACACAACTACGACATGTGGATTATGAGAATGTCAAATTATCACAGGATCATCCATCTTCCTGGCTGTCCATAGTGACTGATTATAACATCTACGATTGCAGGTACACAGGCAGTATGGCACGTCGTCCTTGCAGGTAAATAGCCATTATATGTGTACTCAGTTAAATACACAGCCCGACGAACACAATTGAAGTGATCTGAAGTTGGTCATCTTAGATTTGCATGCCAGAATAAAGGTGAATGATCTAATTATTTTGTACGTTACACTTTGATGACTGAATGTAGAAAGCTACCTTCTTAAATTGAAGTACATGTATCATTCTATTTCAACACAGACATTCTGTGCTATCCTTGTTATTTAAATTTCCGGTCCAAGCATACCGGCAGACACAAATATCATGACTACTGATTGTGTTTCTTTCTGACATACATGTATCTGTCTATGACATGGTACTTTATATTACTCTAATTACGCATCACCAGATTCCATTTTCCAGTTTTGTTAAAGTCACGTGACTGATGTTTCTTGACTATCTTTTCCTTTTTTCTACATTTTCCATTTTCAGTTTTTTACATAGGCCTGCCTAGGCATATACATGTGTACTTCTTGTACCATTAACGACATGGTTTTGGACACCATGCTTCTGTTCCAGCACAATAATAATTCCCGTGACCTGAAATTGAACATTTGTTCACGATTTCATGTCAGAATAAAAATAAACTAGAGCTCTCTGATCGCAAGCAATCGATGAAATACCCCCGCGCCAGCAAGATCCTACATGTATACCTCTGATATTCCTTTTCCACTTTGCACTTGGAGATATTTCATGTATCTGAAATTCATGTCTTCATGCACATGTACCCAGCAGTGACTGTGCCAAGTTTGAAAGAAAAAGGTCCAATTGTATAGGAGTTAAGCACACAAGATTGCATTTGAATATACGGGTCGCATCTTGGGCAACAATCACTTTGTACTCTGAGATATCTAATGTATCTATAATTCCTGCCTTCATGCACATCTACCCATCATGCCTAGTAAGGGAAGCCGTCAAAAGATCGATGTTTGCAAAAAAAAAACTAAAGTAGTTTAGTCGGGGGGAGGGGGTTTAAGGTCCGTTTAGTACTCCATCCGACAAAATAGATATAAGCAAAAACTATTGACATTTTCTCCTGCAAACGGGAAAACATCGTTTTGCCGATATATGCGATACGTTTATAACGGTCTTTTTCAAGCATACTGATTACGAAAGAAGAAATCGGGAGACAAATTTAATGGTGAAGTATCTTTTGTATTTGACAGTATTCAGTATCAACCATTCATACATGGATCTGACTAGAAAGGTGAGAACTACTACAGTGATAAAGACTGGGTATATATTACATTCGTGAAGACGGAAGTTTCAGTGTAAAGTCAGCTTTAGTTTTGGGGGAAGGGAGGGGGTCTGAGCCAAAACTAAACAAGTTTTTTTTTTGTTCTGTTTTTGTTTTTGCAAACATCGAACTTTTGACGGCTTCCCTAACTTTGCCAAGTTTGAAAGACACTGGTGCAATAGTATTAGGAGTTGCACACACAAGATTCCATCCGGTAGATGGGGTGCATCACAAGCACAAATCATTCTGCACTCGGAGATATCTAACATATCTAAAATGCCTGTATTTAATGCACATCTACCCATCGTGCCCAGTGACTGTAATTGCAATGAAATTGATGTAATAGAGGAGTTGCACACACAAGATTGCATCTGATAGATGGGGTGCATCACTAACACAAATCGCTTTGCACTCGGAGATATCCAACATATTTGAAATTCCTGTTTTTATGCACATCTACCCATCATGCCCAGTAACTGTACAAAGTTAAAAATTTGTACAACGATGTAGGGGGAGTTACGCACACAAGATTGCGTCTAGAGACGGACGGACAGACAAGCCCATTCCAGTATCGACACTCCCACCCACCCACCCACCCCCAAACTTCTCGTTTGCGGGAGTATAACAATCAGGTTACTTAACATTCTGTGTCAAAGCCTCACTGGATGTGTTTAATTACAGGTGTCCAGATTATCTCTCAGGTGACTGATAACATGGACTTACATACATTATACAGATATACGTCTCTGCTGATAACAACCTCAATTGGACTACACATGCATGTAGGCTATATTGTCTAACCATGTAAAGGACTGAATAGATGTGTAATGTGAGCAAGTAGGCCTACATAGCAGGCCTACCATGCTATCAGCGAATCTCCTTGGTAATTCTTCTCTGTGAACACTGTATCTCAGAATCAAATTTAACAAGACTCATTCAAAACTTGATGGATAAAACTTTGTGAAATCAACTATGTAAAGACAAGAGCAGCCTATTACTAGGTTCGGTTGCCATTTTGGTTTGTTTGCCACACTCAGGGCATTTTCGCATAAAAAAATCATTATTTGGAAGGGGGGGGGGGGTCTTTAAGAGCTACAGGTGGAAGAAAGTGGGGTCTTTAAGAGCTACAGGTGGAAGAAAGTGGGGTCTTTTGAAGTGACAAGTGCCTAAAACAGGGATGGGGGTCTATGGGGCGGGGAGCAGGTCTGATTTAAGTACTTTTTAATTAATTTTTAAAGATATTTATTTTAAATACAGCCAAAAGCCCCCCCCCCCCCGGAATAAAATTACAGTATCTCAACAAGGCCTGTATGCAACTTTCTTAACCTTTTCTCTGAGATGTTGCTCAGAATGGAATACAACCCAATTGCAAGCTTGCTGCTTTCAATTATTAATGAATTATTTGTAGGGCCATTCTAATTTGATGCCGAAATAAACTTGCTCAACAGATTTAAGTGATTCTTTAATCATTATAATGTGCTGGTAAGGTTGATTATTGCTTTTTGCATCTCATCACAAGTCCTGTTCTTGCTGCCATATAAACATTACACTGAAAAAGATGGCAGCTCTGCACTAATATTACGGGGTTATGTACAAAAAAATCTGTCCACTTTTTTCAGAACTTTAGAAACGAACCTGAACTTGAGTTTATCACCTCCTGCTGTGCCCTTTCCAATATCACAATTTGCTAGGAAATTTTCAAAGTAACAATGTTTATTCTATTGAAAAGAGGGAACCAAAACAACAAGTTTTTTCACATATCCCTGTTTCATGATACATTGTATTCAGTTTAAATGACATTGGTCCATGTATGAAAATTCCATTTTTTTTTTGTTTCAAAAATGTAAACAGATAAATGATTTAAAATATCTTGATGTTTTGTTCAAATAGCATACATGCATAATGATCATGATGATACTTGTACCAGCTTGTTATTAAGTATACATGCTAGATTAAGTTTGGTAAGCATGGGATATGAGTGCTTATGCATATTCTTCTGAAAACTGGTAAACAGATTTTGATGAAACTTAGCAGAGGGTGATTTAAAGTCAGCTGAGTACAAGCAGTGGATCTCACCAACAGTTTTTGTCTCTCACCAACAGTTTAAGTCTCGTTGTGCAAGCTGTCTGTGAGACTGAGCGCCATCCTTCCGTCCGTCACTAAAACAAAAAACCTGAGGGTGGCACCATTTCTCACTTGGTATGGCTTTCATTTGTGGCTGCATGATTTATAGTAATGATCCATAAAAATATAATTATGCCATCATTGATCAGGTTATGCTTGATCGAGCATTGGATAAAAAGTTTGGATAGGCATTATCTCACCAGCTAGATAACATATACGGCTTTTATGTTTGGTTACTAGCTGATTAATAGGTATCATTATTAGGGATACTTGACATCACTGTCATATTTCATTGATAAAGTCATGGTTGAGTGAGCATTAGAAGAAAACTGCTAAGTGGAATGTCTCCCTGACAATTGCTGGTGAGACATTGATGCCCACAGGGCTCTGGTTTTAAAAGAATCCTTACTGTAAATTTGTTGACAGGTGGACTACGCCAATCAAAACAGTGGCCTGCTTTTAGCTCAACTGACTGACAAGTCTGCCTACCTTAAATGATCAGTATTTCTATACATGTATATATTTGATTGAGAAACCTCATGAATTGATAATCCAAGACTTCTATTCAAGGGGTTTTCACCAGCTTGTAGAAGTCCTAGAAGTATGAAATAAAAAAGTGATGAAAAGAAAGAAAATATTGGTATTGTATATATTATTTGTGGCACACATCTAAGGTATGACATGCATGATCTCTCTCACTCAAAACCCATACTAGGGTACACACACTAGGAGTATATCATGAAAGTTCAGTAAATGTCACTCTTCCAGGTGGCCATTCAGCTCACCTTCCAAGAAACTCAGCTTTGGAAACCAGTTCTACATTCTCAGAACCCACCAGAGTAAATTATAGGCATACAGTTACTGTTTGATTGTGTTTCAGCTGACTACTTCGCATAATGGTGGCACTACTCTCATTACATGCATGTATCTTGGAAGATGAGTTGATGTTGCAAATCACTCAAGAGGGAAGAGTAGGATGAGTAAGTTAAGAAATAAGGAAAATAAAGTGACTTTGATACAGAGTCTTATTTTTTGTTTTGTTTTTGTCAGCTAAATGGATTAGCCCAAGCTCCCCCTTTCATATTTACCTCTGGCTTCCTCTGTGTCTGATAGTTTTTCCATTGCTCCCAAACATTAAAGTGCTTATTTTGACAACCATGCAACAGTTCCAACAACAGACCGACACATTGATGCTTGGAGAAGCCAGTGGTAAATCTTGATAAGCAATGTTCTACTTTTGTAGTTGTTAAAGGGAATCAGGTCAACTGAGCCTCGTGTTTTAGCATTGTGGGGCTTAATACAAATTCCGTTTTTGCAGTGGAGGGGTGCATACTGTTTTTAGCTCTGCTGACCAATGGTCACAGAGCTTATACGATCACTCGTCTGTCTGTCCATCCGTCCGGAGACTTTTCTTGTGGACGCAATACAGTCTATACTTTTCAAGCAAGCCCCATATAACTTTCAGAACTTATAAAATGTATGAAAATCTAGGTCAAGTTCGATATTGGTGGCGCCACCTATACTATTATGTAATACAGGGGCCAAAATTTTGAGAATGCTGTTTTTCAAAGAGTGTTTCATGTATCATCACGAAACTTGGCAGGAATGTCGATCAGGCAAAAAGACGAAAACATGCCGAAATTTGGTTGCGCCACCTACGGTATTACAGAAGTTATGGACCGAAATGTGTTATAAAACATACTGAATTCAAGATCTTGAGAAAGAATTTTGTAAATCACACCAAATGTGCCACACATGTGTATCATGTGGAAGTTTGATATGCATAATATGGATGACCTTGACCTATTTTCTCAAGGTCACGGAGGGAACACATTTCAGGAAATAATTTTTTTGTGATGGTCATTAAACTTAAACTTGCATACATATATCCATGTACTATTACAGGAATATTATACAGACGAAAGTCTATGACATGTGGAGTCAAGGTGGCACCATCAGTGTTATTTAGTGCAACTGGCATCATGGGTGTCAAAAACACATTAAATTCATTATTGTAATTATAAATAGAGATGGAACTACAGAACTCACACCAAATATGCGTTAGACCAATAGTCAAATTGTGTAAAATTTTGGGTGACCTTGACCTATTTTCCAAGGTCATTTAGGACGTTAGTAAATATAAGCAAATTTGGTATTTTGAAAAAAAAAGGCTAATGGTACCAAATGTACCACAAATGTGTATCATGTGTGGAAGTTTGATATTGCATAATATCTATGACCTTGACCTATTTTCTCAAGGTCATGGAAGGAACACATTTCAGGAAATGATTTTTTGTGATGGTCGTTACACCTTAACATCCATATATGTATATATATATATATATCCATGTACCATTATAGGAATATAATACAGACAAAAGTCTATAATGTATGGAGTCAAGGTGGCGCCACCAGTGGTGTAGAGTGGAACTAGCATCATGGGTGTCAAAAACACATTAAATTTATTATTGTGATTCTAAATTAAGGTACAACTACAAAATTTACACCAAATATGCATTAGGCCATTAGTCAAATTGTGTAAAATTTTGGGTGACCGTGACTTATTTTTCAAGGTCATTCAGCACTTGAGTAAAGGACAACCACCTTTAAATCCAGACATCAGAGAGCTGAGCTGGCCACCACCCTATAGGGATTGAAGACCATGTCAGAAATTTAAAATCCTGTATAATGTGATCGACCTTGACCTGCTTTGGAAGGTCACTGGAGCTATAAATTTGAAAATGCAAATTATGTAATAGTGATGAGCCTCATTCATTTAATTGTAAATATACATCAATGTAACATTACAGGTATAGTATAGAGACAAAAGGCTATGACATATAAAATATTGGTGGCTCCACGTGTTATCCGATGCAGATTTATTGAAAAGGTGGAAGACACATTAACTTAAGTGTTTATGTCTAGTGTTCATTAGGGCAAGGCTCAAGTTTTATTATAATATGAATGACCTAGACATTTTCTCAAGGTCAATGCTTGAGGAACAGAGGAATCATTAAAATCCAGATGAAACTGCAATATAGCCATGGTGACAGCAGAGCATTAGGCCCATGGGCCTCTTGTTATTTCATGTGGTAATGCAAACAAATTTTTGGAATGAGGTTCAGTTTCAATTACGTATTATATCACGTGATTGCTAGAGTATTTTAAATGCACATATGGTTTTCTGCCATATTTTTTTCATAGATTTATGGCAAAAAGCTGTATCTGCAGGAAAAGAATGTCAAGGGTTTTGATTTCCCTTTGCAAATATGCCCTATATTTTTAGTTTCTAACACACTCATATTAACCAGGAAAGCAAAATAAAATATTGTTGATATTTCACTTTCAATCATTCAAGAAAATGAACTTAATAAAATTTTTATTTGAAGTATAATTTCTGACAGGTTTAATGCAAAAGCCCGTATCGTTACAGAGACGAACAGCTGAAGGAAAGAAAGATGCATTGAATAAATTAGTTCGTGCCCGAATTAGAGACAAATTATATCCAAATCTCACATTATACCTGTTTCGTTGCCTGACGGAAGTTAGCAATAAATCGATCAAATATGGGGGTGCATCACCCTCGAGAATTTTGTAAAACATGATAAGTTTACTTTTACTTCTATCTGACAATTTTACAAAACCAGGTTCCTGATAGATCAGATCATGACTTGTTCCAGCTGTCGCTCCTGTAACGACTCTTGCTGCTTTTAGATTGACTTTTCTAGTTCTTGACAGTCGCTAGTTGTGCACCCATCCCACACGACAGACCCATGCTCTAAAAATGGCCGTATAAAGGAGAAATTAAGAGTTTCCAGAGATTTCCTGTTTAAACGATATTGTAGATGCTTCAAAATATTTGTCATCTTCATGCCTTTGGTGGTTAGCTCATGAATATGACTTGCCCAGCTTAAGTCTGATCGTATCAGCAATCCCAAATGCTTATGTTCTGGTTCGTTTTGTAAAGATTTCTTCATGAAAACCAAGTCCGGATGATGACGCGGAAGTCGTTTTCTTGATAAAATCATGCTACTGGTTTTAGAAGGATTGAATGACACTAGCCATTTATATGCCCAATTACTTCGTGTAAGTCAGAATTCAATGAATTTGCTGCTTCTACAGGATCTTCGACAGTAATAAAAAGAACTGTATCATCGGCAAATAGTCGAATGGAGGAATTTACAACATTAACAATATAATTGATATATATCAAGAATAAAAGGAGGCCAAGTACTGATCCATGAAGGACGCCTGCTTTGACTCGGCTCCAAGACGACGTTCCGCATTACATAACAACACATTGCTGTCTTCCGTCTAGGTAGTCGGCAAACCAGCCAAGTAGGGGACCATCACTTCCTGCATTACGTAGTTTGGAGAGTAAGCCTGGATGGTAGACACGATCAAAGGCTTTGATAATCTCACACACACACACACACACACACACACACACACACACACACACACACACACACACACACACACACAAAACAATTCTGATTTATTTTTTCAGGTCCACAGCCTCGCAAAAGTGATGGTACAAGTAAATTAGTTGGTTAACTGGACTATCCCCAAGAATAAATCCTGACTGATATTCGGGCAAAACAGCTTTGTCCCGGAAAATGTTAAAAACGTGTTTGAAGACTACTTTTTCAAAGACTTTGCTAACAATATTAAGTAAGGAAATAGGTCTGTATAGTTGTGACAAGAGCTGGGACATTTTCTTTTTTTTTTTTTTTGAAAATTGTCACCACGTTTGTTCTTTTCCATTGAGACGGAAAAGTTTGACAATCCAACGAGAAGTTAAATAATTTACTTAGCGACTTAAAGATTACTGGGGCCCCTTCCTTCAACAAACGTGCGCTTATTCCGTCAGGGCCACTGGCTTTGCTAACGTCAAGGCTTTCCAATCTGTTTTGTACTTCAAATTCACGAAAGTCGTGTTTACACAGCCCGATTTTTTCATCCGACGCAAAAATCGGCCTGCGAATTCGGGCTGGTCGGTGTGTGTAAACACGCACGTCGGTGCGTCGGGCGCCGATATCGGTGCCCGACAAAAGTCTGGCATGTCAAGGATTTATCGGGCGACGCCATCGGCAGACGTCACCATCGGTTGGTGTGAACACGGGACCGATTGAGTAGGCCGACTTTTGTACGGACATGTGAGCCGTGATGGTGACCTTGGCTAGGTACAAGAACCATCGGTGACCGCTACCGCTGTAGGGTCAAGTGGGAGATCGGTGTGTTTAAACACATGTGCATGTCGGCCGACAGAAATCTGCCCGACGTCGTGGGTCGACGGCATTTTCGACCGACGGGAAAAACTCGGGCTGTGTAAACACGGCTTAACAGAGATAGCTTCTAAAAGATTAGAATTTTTCTTGTCAGAAGGAGGAAGCAAGAAATTTGAGTCATCTTCTGCATACTGGGATACAAAGAACTAGTTGAAAAGTTGTGCTTTAGGTTCATTATCCGTCACTGTTTGATTTCCGTGACAGAGTGAGGGGATATCGAAATCTTGGTGTTTGTTCAAAAAGAATTTTACAGTCTGCCACCAACTCGTTTTCTTTTGCGTTGCCGAACTTACAGAATCTTAGAGTAGCTGGTAACATGATTTTTCTGCCGATCTCAATTCTTCGATGTAAGTATTTCGTAACTGTCGAAAATAAGGCTACATGTGTCGGTTCTTTTCTGCTTTTTAATGGATTCGAAAAGTCTTGCGAGTTTTAATTAGCATTTGACTTTTAATATCTACATGATTATTCATGTAAAACAGCTTGACTATGTTTTGTAGTTAAGTCACTAATCAAACCTGGAGAAAATGACGTACTCTCTGTGTTTTGATTAAGCCTTTCAGAGACTAAAGTCGAACTACTCAAGTCAAACTGCTCTGAATCATCATAGCACACCACATTCACTTTTCTTGTAACAAGAGCTTTCATTCAAGTATCAGCATGCCTGTAGCTCCAGTGAAGATAAGAACAGTCGGAAAGAATAGCCTAGGACAACACCTTTCCTTGGTGTGCTTTGGCTGTTGACTCAGTCCAGAACTTGGTAATGGAAGCCTTAATTTCTCCTAAATACAACTGAACCTGAAACAAAAATGAAATGAGGTATGTTTCTTACATATCTGATCCAAAGGGCACGTACACGTCTTGAAAAGAAACAAGATAAAATGAAAAAGTAACATTTCCATAGACACCGTTGTTTTCATCATCACGATAATTTACTAGCATGATTTTAGCTAACCTGTAGTTTAACATTATAAAGTTATGAATTCTTGAGGTATGTGATTCTATCAGTTGTATTTGTTCAGTTAGTCCTTGTACTAACAAACTTGTCTCCATTTTGGGAAAATAGTTTACCTATTTTTACTTTTTGTGGTGCAAATGTAACTTTCATCAAGCCCATGGCACTAAAGAACTTAAAAGGATCAAATACAGAAATAACATATATTTCTTGGCCAAATCTCGACAGGAAATAAAAAATCCCAGAGTAATTTATGTAACAAACCTATCACATACACGGATCCCGATGTAGACCAGTGTGATTCTGGTTAATTACTATAGACTTACATTCTAAATTGATCTGTCAGTGCCTTAATTTGGTTCATTATACTCGATCATTTTATAGAAATGTTTGAAATTTTCTTGTCACCTTATCTATAAAACTGCTCAACCATAGTTAATTGTTGTGTATGTCTTAATGTTTATGGTGCAAACGTAACATAATAGAGAGGGAGAGTAAAACCAAAGCACTTTAGAAATAGTGTTTGGTACACGCCAAATTTGAATTCAAGTAAAAATCGCGAGCTTATTAATTTTTTTAAAGGAAATACTTTATCAATTTATGTTAAACAAACAATCTGATATCATTCAAAATATTGTGTCCATGCAGAATCGATAACTTGCCAATCTTAACTGTTGGAAAATTATTACTATCTCATGCGTGATATCCGTGATGGGTCCGTGACTTCAATCATAGGACATGGGCTAAACTGAAACAAATGGTAGGCCTATATACATGTATATCTGCAGCAGGGTGTTTGTTATTTGGCCAAGTGCCTATGTCATTGTTTAATTATATGGACCCATTTTGATCCACAAATATAGTGTCATTTAAACCTACATGGTGATCCCGGACATTATCTAACCCTTTTCCATGGACATTCCAGCCCTTTTAGTCTCACAGATTTGTGAATCCACAGGCTGGAATGGAGTCCGAATGCTGCAGCTTCTGTCCATGGACATAATTTTCATGGAAGTTCCATGGAAAAAAGTATACCCAGGCTTGGTTCATAAATTACAGAACATACAAGGAACTCAACCCAGGTAAATACACTCAAGAAATCATGAAGGTTGCAAGGCGTTAAGTTGGACAGAAACACCGTGCAAAGAGGGGGCAGTGGGCTAATCAACAGCCGAACATGGCAGTGAATTGCGTGTTCAAGAAGGATTAATATAGGGCAAAGCCCTGATTCCCAATTGAATCAATAAAATAAGTTTAAACCAAAAGCCTAGGTGACCTTGAAAAATAGGTCAAGGTGACACATCTGCAATCGCAAGCAAGGTCTTATAAAGATGCATAATTCCACAATATTTCAACCTCTTGGTCAAATCCCTCTTGACCTATCACGTCCCAAGTGACCTTGAAAAGTAAGTCAAGGTCACCCATCTGCAATCCCAAGGAAGGTCTAAAAAGGTACACAATCCCACAAAATTTCAACCTCCCAAGTCAAATCCTTCTTGAGTTATTGTGTGCACAGCGATTTCAACGAAATGCCTGGGTGACCTAGAGAAATAGGTCAAGGTCATCCATCTGCAATCCCAAGCAAGGTGTTATAAAGGTACATTTAATCCCACAAAATTCAACCTCCTAAGTCAAACCTTCTTGAGTAATGGCGTCTGAAGCGATTTCAAAGAAAGACCTTGAAAATTAGGTCAAGGTCACCCATCTGCAATCCCAAGTAAGGTCTTATAAAGGTACATTATTCCACAAAATTTCAACTTCTTAAACTTAAATACTTTAAGACTTATTGTGTGCACAGTGATTTCAAGGAAATGCCTGGATGACCTTGAAAAATAGGTTAAGGTCTTCCATGCAATTTCAACATGGGTCTTCGTTACATGCATCATTCTACCAAATTTGATTAAATTTGGTGAAATCCTTCTTGAGTAATTTTACATGAACCAACTTTCACTTAAGGGACCCTGTGACCTTGAGAATTAGGTCAAGGTCATCCATCTGCAATCCCAACTTAGATCTTTGCAAGTGACATTATCCTAGCAACTTTTATTAAATTGTGTGAAATACTTCTTGAGTTATCGAGTTTGCACCAAATTCCGTAGAAGTGACCCCATGACCTTGAGCCTTACGCCAAGGTCAAGTTTATCCAATCTGCTATTCTAACCAATGTCTTCATATAATGCATGATCCTATCAAGTTTAATTAAGATTGATGAAGTCCTTCATGACACTAAAAAACCAATTTTCAATTTAAAGTGACCCTGTGACCTTGAGAATTAGGTCAAGGACACTGATCTGTAATCCCAACATGGGCCTTGCTTAGATGCATTATCCTACCAAGTTTAATTAAATTTAGTGAAATCACTCTTGAATTATCGTCCGAAAACTAAAATGGCAGTGTGACCTTGAAAAAAGTCAAGGTCACTCATCTACAAGCGTAACCCACTTCTTATACTTTCATATAATCATACAAATTTTCAACCTCTTAGGTCAAAGTTCTCTGGAGTTTTCGTGTCTGTAATTATTTTCAAGGAAATACCTGTGACCTTGAAAAATAGGTCAAAGTCATCCCATCTACAGTCTCAACCTAGCTCTTATACAGATACATAATCACACAATTTGAAGCTGCTACCTTAAGTCAGCAACTTTAAGGAAGTGCTGGTGACCTTGAAAAATAGGCCAAGGTCAAAACATCTGCAATGACCAGCAAGGTCTGAAACGTTGTATAATAAATCATTCCAACTTTGAAAACATAAACAGAGTCTTAAAAGAGGCTCCTTGGGACACAGGGTTTGCAATCTTTTATTCTATTGAGGAAGTGGCATCTTATTGGTATGATCGACCTACGTGTAGTCCTAGATATCTGCAAACACTCTACCCCATTCCGTGACGAACCCTAAAAACAAACCTTTGATAACCTGCAACACTCAAATATTCATGCGACGCGCTTTTAATAAAGTGACTTACCCTACAGCCCCATGATACCCTGATTGTACCCTCCGATTTTTAACATTTGTTCCAATTTACAAGAGAAAGCGCAATATAACTGTATTGGTTATTTTTTTAATTTGAAAAATAATTGTCAATTCCTCGGCTCCAAAGAGATTACTCCCCCCAAAATTGTGGCGCCTCAATAATTCGATCATTGAAAACAAACTTCATTAATCCCGTACTCCAGTTTTTGGGCTTTTCACAGAGCACTCTTGTTTCTTACCGGACGCCATGGACGTCATACTGCAGATGCACCATAACATAAACAAGAGCTCCACAAATACAATGGTTGTGAAATTTACTGATAGAAACCCTGTCCCAGGAAAATGAACATACGAGGGGGTATCAAAATTTTTCGCGGCCTCTCCCAGTTAGTGAAGCGTGGCTTGGTCTGGATTAATAAGTGAATTAATAAGTTATCAGTTTTATAAGGCTTCCCCAACTAAGTTAAAAATTGCATTCAAAAAGATACATATATATATATATATATATTGGAACGCCATTTCTCCTTTTATTCAGTATTTGAATATATGATCCAATATTTAATGATATTATCAATTCTATTTAATGTTATCGTTAAATATTTGACCATAACATTTATTATCTAAAGATATCATCAAAAGTTTAAAGATAACATTAATTAGATTTAGTCTTATCAGGAAATGTATTTGAAGATATGTCTAATTCTGGAAAAAGCTTTCTTTTATTTAGTCATATGACCGAAACAAATGAAATGATATCAATTTAATTTAATGATATCACTAAATCGATTTATTGTTATGAATAAATATGTTATATTTAAACATGGTTCTAAATGTATTTAGTCATATCATCAAATTGATTTGATCATATGTTGAAATACCCAGATAAGTATTCTTATCACTAAATAGAATTAATGATATGTTCAATTTGATTTGAACGTAAGACCAAAAAAGTCTATTTAATTATAATAATAAATCGATTTAATGTTATCATCAAATAGCTTATGTGTAAATAATTTACCATTTAGACTTATCATGAAATCGTTTTGATGATATCATTAAATGCAATTGATGATAATACCAAAATGCATTTAGTCATATCATTAAAAAACAAATATTTCAAAATAACAATAAATGCAGTAACAGGAATTCGATTTAATGTTATCATCAGATATTTAATGATATGTTCAAATACTGAATAAAAGGAGAAACGGCGTTGCATAATATACATATATATATATATATATATATATATATATATATACATATATATATATATATATATATATATATATATATATATATATATATATATATATATATATATATATATATATATATATATATATGGGTAAACCCTCTGAGACTTCTAAACTTATAAATAAATCATATTATTATATTTGCCTATTCTATCTATGATCATTAATGTATTACACAATTGCGTCTCAGCTGTTTTGCTAAAATGATTGTTTTGTGTACCAAAAATCTCGAATATTTAGAAGTACCAGAAGTAGCGTCATTTTATAAAATGTTCAAAATTGTATATAAGTGTGTTAGTTTGCAATTATAGACCCAAAATGCTTGGCGACGCTATCAGCACCAAATAAACATTTTTTATATACAAGATTTTAAAATGTTTAATTAAAAATACATAAAATATTGTATTTTTGAACACCCATTTGATAAGAATAAGAAATATATTTCTCCGAAATAAAAATTTGGATCATTTAAATCAGCTTATTAAAGAAGAACATCCTTCTTCACAATTTGACGCAAAAATAAACATTTTCAGACTCCATGAAATTCAATGACAGATCTTTGATAAATGTACTCTTCACTGGAAGAAAGCCAATGCTCCTGGACAGTGCATGAAGTTGTTTCAGAAAATAAAATTAAAAAATATACAAATTGTATTCTATACACAGGTTCTTTGCATGTGATCATCCACGGACTCAGAACTCAGAGTTGTTTTGCCATTATTATGTTTTAATATTCACCTTTCTGACTTTCTAGACTCACATGTAAGTGTACATTTTCACAATTTGGCTGTCCCACATTAGGGCCGGGAGTCAGCCATAGGCTGTCCTGAGCACTTGGCCAGAAATTGGCAGTATTTACTCAATTGTCACAAACTTGAGCCATTCTTTAGAAACATTAACTACAGGGTCGGGAGTCAGTCATAGGCTGTCCCAAGCACTTAGCCAGAAATTGGCAGGGTTTACTCAATTATTCATTCTTTTGTAACAGTGACTAAGAGTTTATAACTGAATAGAACTTGATTTCTTGGAGACTTTCATAGCGAGGAGTAGGTGTCATCATGGAGTTTGTTTTACATTTCTGGTACAGGATGTCCATTGTGAGGGTACTTGTTAGGAATTCCCCAGGTTTATACAGGTGTCTGGCTGTAACTGTCTATTTTGTAATCACGGGGATTGAATATATAACCCCAGTTTGTTTTTACCTCAG
>CAXHWN010000755.1:0-60000 GCA_964020975.1 Hermodice carunculata | reverse complement strand
TTTATCATTATTATGCCAACAATGAGGATTAATAGATTGGTTATTATTTTTGTGTGGGAGCACAGACAGGCCGTTTTTCAAACATTCTCTTCTTTCTTTCTTTCTTTCTTCCCTCCTGGATTGAATGATTGTTATCGAATGATCGATCTTAAGTTCATGTTTTTTGCTCCATGCGAGACAGAGAGAGAGAGAGGGGAGAAGAGGAGAGTTTTTCTAATAATCATAAATACATTGACTGTAAAGTGAGTTTGGTCTGATTTTCCAAAGTTTTTTCATAGTCCGTAGTTTTCCTGGGATGTGTATGTGTATTTATGATAATAATAATAAGTTATGCCTGTGTGTGAAAACGAACATACTGTTTTTTCTAATGTTCTTCATTTATTTCCGCTCGATTATTTGTGGCTGCATAAACTCAGACACCCCGTGAGCCAGATTTTGTTGAATATGACTATATAAATAGTCAACAGATTGAAAATTATGCAAATTATGGCCATTCAACAATGCCAATGGCTTCTGGCTTCCAAACTATTCAACAGGTATAGAAACCCAGATGTTTGTTCTCTTCATATGTTTATTGGGTTTGGGCATCAATTGATACATTACCACAGTTGTATAATTTAAATTCATGCTAATTAAAGACACTTGGAAAGTTTGGTAATGTGAAATTAACCTCCAAGCTTTCAAAGAGAAGAGGTACCAATCGACTTCAATTCATAGTTTTGTGCTATAGGAGAATCCAGCGATTCACAAACAAATGTTATAAAATTTTAATTCATGCTAATTAGGGGCACTTGAAAATGTTTAATGTTGAATATCTTCAAAACTCTTATGGGAGGTGCCATTTTAAATTTAATCCAGAGGTTTGTGCTATAGGCACATTGAACGAGCCACAAACGACAGTTGTTGAATTTTAATATATGCTATTTAGGGACACTCGAAAAAGTTCAATGGTGAATTTATTGAAAACCTTTGTGGATAGAGTTGCCATTCCAAGCTCAGTTCATAGCGTTGTGGCATAGACACATCGAATGAATAGCGAACGAAGTTGCAGCATTTTCATGTATGCTAATTGGATAAAATTCGCCAAGCTTGAATATTTTCAAAACTGTCCGTTTTATAGAAAGAGATGCTACTCCATTGTCGATGTATATGCTATAGGCACATCCAATGGACAGTGAACTGAAGTTGTAGCCGTTTAATTCATAGAGGTTTTGAAGGCACACATACAGGTTTGCAATGAAGCAAATATTGTTTTCTAGTTTTTAATTATGTTTTTATTTGGCCTAGTTCTGAACTGCATAATAGTCTTAAATAAACACATTTGTATACATGTATCTTGATCATGGATTGAATACATAGTATTGATTAATCTGGGGCAGGTGTAAATCTCCCATATGCATGCCGTCATCAAATTAGAACGATTTTAGAGATGTTACAACATAATTTGTGACAATTTCCATTTTTGTTTGTAGATTTGATTCTGCCCACAATAAATACATTGTTCAAGAAATATCAACGGCTGTGAACAACAAGCTGGGCAGTAGGAATATGGATGTGGTCCGAAGTAGGTTTTTATGTCCGTACAATGTTCAATTACATATTTAGGTCTAATATATAGCGTATTTTGCACACATGGTTTTGGAGAATTTAAGTTGATACGATAGAACATTTGAAATGTTCATGTGCCCCCTATTTGAACTTCGACTAGAGGACTCGCGACTAAATATAAGTTGTATTCAAGCATGCTGTAAGTATACAGGCCTTCAACAGAGGTTGGCCGCCAAGAAAGCCAAAGTTACATTTACCACGTTTGCTGGGTTCGATTCTCTCTTGGTATTCAAATGAATACTCAGTTTACAAGTTACATGTATCTATTGACTCATTTGTCTGTTTGTTTGCTTAATTTGTTTGTTTCTTGTATTTTTTTTATAATGGTTTTTCGTGCGACTAAACTTGCAATTCTTTTTCATAGAATGGCCATCAAAAGTGTACAATTTTGAATTTCAAAGCCTATTTCTCTCTCTTTAACAGGAATCTGTAAGACATATTTTAAATCAAGGAAGAGACTAGGGCTGAGAAAATCACGGAATAAGCATGAAGGCGACAAGCAAAGGCAGAGAAAAAGACAAAGGCGCACAAATGTGAGTAGTTTTTTTTGTGTGGAATTAGTACTTACAGTATTCATTTTCATTACCCTATCCCCTTGTGTGCGAATCGAGCCATCTGCTCCCCGACCAGTCTAATGTACAAATCAGAAACAAGATAGATGTAGAGTTTGTTTGAGGCAACCCGTCCCCTTGATTACTTAAAAATTACGATTTTTAGCCCAGCTGACTTGTCAACTGATCTTATCTTATGGTGCTCTATCTGTCGTCTGTCCGTCAGGCCAGCCGTCAAAAATTCATACTTTCGACTCAAAAACTGTGGGAGGGAATGTTCTTTGGGCAGGTCCTTACCAAATTAGTTAACATGGTCACGCCACATTATTTTTTATGACTGTTGTTGTTTATTTTTTGACAAAGTCTTTAATAAATCTTCTCCGAAGTGGTCGACTAATTGTTCCAAAGTTGCATATGGACACTTCCGTGGACCCAAAGACATTAATTGGTACACCATGTGACACTGCCATATTTTATATTTTTACGATTTCTTTTAAAGTAAAACTATTTAGGACTTCTTCTCCAGCACCAATGCACATATTTCTTCAAAACGTATTTCAAATCTTTATGTTTATAGTTCATTCAAGTTTGTTCATTTGGTAAGGATATACTTCGCAAAGTTATGAAACTTTGAATGTCAATGGCAGCCATCGCCATCGCAGTGTACATAATTAATGTTGCCTTATATCTGGGTAATAATGCTTCCTAACTTACTATTGAACATATATAGGAACATACCGATGACGTTTCTTATGGTGTTATTACTTATGACCTTGAGTGATCTTGAAAGGTCAATTTAAAGTCAATGCTTGTAAAAATTAACAGATTCGTATTTTTTTTAACCTATCAACCGGATCTAATTCAAACTTAGAGGGGATGTAGTTTGTCAAGGCCACAGGACCCTTCAAGAAAATTGTTTTTATTGTTGATTTTTTTTCTTCTCTGAGATACCTCCGGAAGGATTTTATGGAACTTCATCAAACTTTGTAAGCAGCTAAGACTTTGCTTTGGACTGCCTATGGGTGACAATGACCGTGATGTCAATATCACACGGCTCTTCAATGAATATTGGATCTCTAGGTGATATCTCCACAAGTATTTGTGGAAGCTTACCAAACTTGGTCAAAATATGAATCTAGGTTGGAGTTGGCTTGCAATTCCGTACGGTTAACCCGAATTTCATTGTGAAGGTCACATGCCCTTCGAAGAAAATTGGCCTTGGCACGATGTCCACAGGAATTTGTTGGAATTTCACCGAAGTTGATCATAATGATGTATCTAGATAGGGATTCATCCGGGATAATCTCGCTTGCAGGGTGCTCTTCAAAGATCATAGGGTTTTCATCTGATTTTCATCATCTTGGGCTTAAAATATGGGATTTCTGCAGTAGGAAATTACTGTTATACATGCACGTACATCACTGAAGGTCAAATGTCTAGGCAATTGGCCATTTGAGTACCTTAACTCAGTCAAAATATCTCTATGTTCACAAAGAATTTTGTCTGCGGGAAATCATTTTCTTGTTGTGCTGAGTATGAATAAGATGGATTCTTTCTAACATGACATAGCAACCTGTTTACGAAAAAAAAAAAACCTTGTGTGTATGAACTTCATATAATGGGGGAATAGCATGAAGCGGTTGCACACGAAAGTCAAGTGAGAGGTTTGAGTTATTAACCGTGCAACTCAACTGATGTTATGCTGCGTAAAGCACTTTAATGTAGAAAAGTTAGTCTAACAACTTGGAGCCAGTACCAGCAGCCAGAAGCTGTAGTGGTGGTACAAGTCGATCCAACAGCCAGGGCTGGTGTCAGTATACATGGTATAAGTGAAGCACTCAGGCAGCCAGGAACTGGTGGCAGTATAACTCTAGCAGACAGGGGCTAGTGGCAGTATTAGTCAAGTATCAAGGGATTGTTGGCAGCATTGGTGTAAAGGAAAGGGGTTGACGGCAGTAATAGTCTAGGAGCCAGGGTTTGAGTGGGTATAAGTGCAGCAGTCAGAGACTGATGGCAGCATGAAACTAACTGCAAGAGGTTTATTATGAGGCAGTATCAGTCTTGCAGCCAAGAGGCATGTCGCGGCATTTCTCTATCAGCAAGGGGCGGGTAGCAGTATTGCTCTAACAGCCAGGAGCTAACGGCAGTGTTAGTCTAATAACAGCCAAGAGCTGATAACAGTGTACATGTAGCAGCCAAAAGCTTATCAGTAGTCCGGAGCAACAGGCAGTATTAGCGTAGCAGCCTGTAGCTAAAGTCAGTATTAATGTGGCAGCCTGAAGCTGATGGCTGTACGAGCAGTCCAGGGGCAGTCATTCGGGAAGCCAGCGATTTTCAAAAAAATGAAAAATGATGATTTCCCAGTTCAGCTGACAATTGGGGTGAGGGGAGGGGACAGAATTTATAAAAGACCTGTTCCATTTTTGGTTTTGATTTGAACTATAAATGTACCAGCAAGATTTACTGAGGTTACAATGCAAGTATTCCCAGTCTTCTTGTTAGTATCCAGTAGCAATTACAATATTTGTTTGTAATTAATTAATCATCATTTTATTGCAATAAAAAAGAGTACAACACCATTGAACACTTCCCCCAGCGTACTGTCTGTCTGTCTGTCTGTCTGTCTCTCTCTCTCTCTCTCTCTCTCTCTACATATATATATATATATATATATATATATATATATATATATATATATATATATATATATATATATATATATATATATATATATGTACATGTATATATAAATATATAATTGCTTAACCTCTGAATTTGGTCATAGGCTGGTTATTAGGCTGATGTGTGTAGTGCACATTCCTCGCTGATTATGTAATGCAATCAATCAGAATGGTACCTGTTAGTATAAATAAGTGGCAAAATTATAAAAAATGAATAAATAAATAAATAAATAAATAAATAAATAAATAAATAAATAAATAAATAAATAAATGAACAAATAAATAAATAAATAAATAAATAAATAAATAAATAAATAAATAAATAAATAAATAAATAAATAAATAAATAAATAAATAAATAAATAAATATTCCCTACAACAAAGTGGCCGATTTGTAGTAACTGGTGTGGGATACTTATAAGATTAATTTCCTGTTCAGTTATTGTGGTAAAGGCTGTCTTGGCAAGTTTAAACAATCATAACTCTTATTACATATCTATTGACACACAATGACAGATGTAATAATTTGTTTCCTCTGAAATAATTTTTATAGGGGAGAGTCCGGCGACTGACTGCCCTGAAAAGATATAAGAAAACGTCGCTGTCGATGCAAGATAGGGATCGACTCAGCTTGGCCCTGACAACAAATGACTACATATCCAGCGAAGAGTCCGAATCACAAGAAGATGATGATGGCGATGAAGGTGAAAATGAAAAAGGGAAGATTTTTGTAGTTAAATCGTTGCCTTGGAGAAGTGCCTTCCTTAACGATTGGTTTCAAGAACTTGACAAGTCAGCTGAGAAGCGTAGAAAAAGTCGTGCATCTGGTGCGACTTTTGTCCAAAGAAAGGTCGGGTCTCAGTCTGATAGAGAGCAGCCAGACGATGCGCCAGAATGGGCTGTTGCTCAATTTGAGGACGCATAAATATATTGTAAGCAGTATTGCCAATGTTAGGACTTAGTTATGACATTTACGTTATTTTCGATCCATCTATACGTTATACGTTATTATTTTCTAAAAAGTCCAGAATTTATGTTTTTTTCAAAAAAAGTGTCATAGACCTCTTACAAATGTCATATCATTGGCAACCCTGCCCCTTGTGAGTGAATTCTTGATCTCAGATTGCACTAGATTGCATCATTTAAGGTGCAATTTTTCAAAAATTTTCTATCCCCCCTCCCGTACCCACCCCCCTCTCACGCTTCGCGGGCCCGACGAAGTCGCTTGGCTCCCTCCTAAAATCTCAGTGATTTTTTTCCTAACTGTTGGCAACCCTGTGTAACTTTGATGTTGGTTTAAACGTCAATATTGTCCAGCAGTTAATATCAGAAAGGAATATGAGTTTTGAAACAGCTTTTCAAAAATTTATCAGTGTGATCAATCCCAAAGTTAATAAACATGCGAGGGTTTTTTTTTTTGGTTGTTTTTTGGTTGTTTTTTGTTTTGTTTTTGTTTTTGTTTTTTGTTTTTTGCTTTTGTTTTGTTTCTTGTTTTTTTGTTTTTGTTTTGTTGTTGTTGTTTTTTTAAAGGGAAGAGTCCGAATCACAAGATGATGATGAGGGTGAAGAAAATGAAAAAGGGAAGATATTTTGGTTAATCGTTGCTTTGGCAAAGTGTCTTCCTAAATGATTGGTTTCAATAACTTGACAAGTCAGCTGAGACGCGTAGAAAAAGTCCTACATCTGGTGCGACTTTTAGCGAAACAAAGGCCGGGTCTCAGTCTGATAGAGAGCAACAAGACGATGTACCAGAATGGGCTTTTGCTCAATTTCAGGACGCATAATTACATTTGGTGTCCCCATCTGTGAAGGTCCATGAATATATATGTGGAATCCTTTTCAAAAGGTAAGTCACAATTTGAATTTAGTATTGTTTTCTACCTATAAGTACGAATATTAGTACTGTTTATATATTTACACTGAGTCTTGCCATTTTAGCAAGAATTCATTTCGATACTATTTACATTTATTTCACGTTCTTAAATTCAAGTGGGTTGTCTTTGCCAAATATAAGCTAAAGACAAGCAGCCGCCATCACAAAAAAGCGTATCCGGGTAAGGCTGCGAAACACGCGTAATGGTTTCCCGCTGATGACCCGTTTATAAATTCATGTGGCTGTTAAAGCCTGGAATTTTTCTAAATTCATATAATGAACGTGATAATAACAATAAATAAAGAAAGAAAAATTAAATTGGTTTAGGCATAGACAGTGACTGGATTGAAAATGGAGTTTAGAGAGATTGGACTGTGGCAATTTTTTGGGCTGTTGCTCAATTTCAGGACCCAAAATTAAAGCAAAGTAGACCGTGTGCAGTTGTTGCGTATTGCTCATATTTGGTAGCATTGGTAAAGCTCTACATCTTCAAGAAGGAAAACTATTGTTGGCCCCACTCTTTAACTTGTAATACCTTTTTGCAGTACTCCTTTTATACATTTTTGGCATGCATTATTACGGTATTAAGAGAGGCGGATCCAGCCTTTCCTTGAGAGAGGGGTTCACTGAGCGCCGAAGGCTCTCAGCACCGCTAGGGGTGACCTTGGGCATGCTCCTTGGAAACTCTTTAAATTATGCATTCAAATTGGTACATTCTGTGGGATTTAAAGATATATTAATCGATTTAAATTCACAAGTTGTCATTACTTTGTCACATGTATGTGATTTTAAACTTTCTTCAACTCTCAGACTAAGTGCAATGTAATATGTTTGACTGACCAAGGAGCCTAGGTAATAGACTCCTTGGTTGCTGAGACCATGCAGGAATTTACTGTCTCGGTATTCCTAGCTTCAGGTCAAAATTAAGCTATAATTTACTACACAATAATAGACATAACTGTAGTGTTATACATATGTAATTATCAAAATGTTCTTACTTGTCCTCTGCATGTACATTTTGATTTTGCACATATTAGGGTTGCCAACGTTCAGAGGAAAATATTGAGATTTCACAAGATTCTTGGATGTTTGCTTTGAAACCTTGCAGGAGAGTATTTGAAAGGTCGGGGTCCCCCCCCCCCCCCCACTAGAAAACTTTTGTAAAATTTTAACATGAAATGGTGCATTCTAGTGGATTTTGAGTACAAAGCTGACTTTTGGGGAATAACTCTTATATATGACAGACACAAAGTTAGTTACCCTACTTGAAATAACTAGTTACTATATGGTGAATATAGGGACCCGAGGGAGGTATGAACCTCCTAATGCCCCCTCCCTATCTGCTACTAATTAATAACCAAGCAACCTTGGTGCTAGTACATTCTATGCTGGCGAAAAACGCGAACGTGTTCAGCGGGTAATATCAGCAATGGTTATGAATTGCGAACCAGCTTCTCAAAATTCACTGGTTTGATCAATCCTGAAGTTAGCAAAGTCAAGTTAAATATATTTTTCCTGGGAAGGCTTTCTATTTTTGATAAAGTTATCTACTCCATTTATTTTAAAGTTTCAAGGTTACCGGTCAGCCAAACAATTGCAAATTTTGTCTGTATGCACGTCCCTGCAAATGGCAAATGTGTAAAACCTTGCATCATGGAAATAATTATGTTAATCATAATTTTTAGTAAGCTTGGAATGGTTTAGAAAACAAGGTGATTTTGACAAGCTATTTCACAATGTTCATAGTGTTTGATGAAATGCCAATTCTGGACAATGTTTAGAGTCATTACCAAAGTTGAATAAAATTACTTTTAAGCTACTTATAGGAAAGGCCAACTGTGTCATATCTAAAATTTATGTGCAAAAGTGTGATGCAAGTCTTTATTCCAAGAGATCTTCTTTGTGCTTTATACTGTTTGATAAGACGTCTTTCGTCTTCTTGTGCACAGTATATCGGCTCCTTGTACTTGTATTTTTGAAAAAACTCCTACATATTTTGGCATTGTCACAGTCTTATGATCATATATATATATATATATATATATATTTCTGTAACAAAGCCACCTTGATGTCAGTATATTCAATTCTGCCGAAAAACGCCAATGGTGTCCAGCAGGTAACTTTCAGCAATCAATATGAATTTTGATGTAATATTTTAGAAATTCTTTCAGTCAGATCCATTCAAAAGTTTAATATGTTCTTTCAGGGAGGGCTTTCTTGAATTTTAATAAAGATATATGTTCCATTGGTTTTAAAGTTCCAAGTTGATGAGTGCTGCAAACATTTCCATTTTTTGTGATTTCATATTTCAGAGTAGCATAGAATTTTTCTTCTAGTCCGAAGGATATCAGAAAGTAAATATATTGCATGCCATGCACTTTTTATACGACAATAAAGTGATTTGCTTAAATCATTATCATTGTGCATTATGTAAAGACTAAAGTTTGTATTGGGCATCCTTTCGGTATTTTTGTGAACACATATAGCCTATCTGTACCGCGTTGGGATCCCAAGTATAAGACAACATGTACATGAAGTTTGGTGTTAATAAAACTCGAGCTTTATATTGCCTTTAAACAACTTTATCGTTGTGTTTGTGTACTGTTTCACAGACTACCCACAGTAGAATCTTCTACTTAGGACCACCCAAGAAACTGGCACAATTAGGTTAGAATGAGTAACAGGAAACGTGATTGCGAAAAGCAGTGTAATAGCCAGTGGTCTCTTTAAGAAGGGGTCTTGTTGACGTGATTCTACTGTATAGTATTATGTACACATAATACTCGTTATATTTTACTGAACAATATTGTAGTTTTATTACTCCAGCTGACCTCTCTAAAAGCTTTTAGCCGGATCCTCTCCAACTTTGTTTTGCACGCATGCTGCGTGGACCCTATACCAAGTTGTTAAACAGGTCTTGCCTGCTTGGCTGACTCAGATAGATGTTGGTTCTGCTGGCACATGGAGTCAATTGGCCAGCACAATTTACAGACAATTGGGTAGGCTAAGCAGGCAATAATAGGTCACGCTTCCGTTATTTATTTGTTGGTTTGTTTGTTTGTTTGTTTGATTGTTTGTTTATTTATTTATTTATTTATTTTCTCTTATTTTTAAAAATCTTCCTTGAAAGAATCTTGGTCATTATAACTTTATTATAGTTGTTGCCAACTTTTACTCAATGTTACTATTTGTTACATTCATTTAAAACCAGCGGAACAACAGCTTTCCGTGCAATGGCAGGGTATCTTCATTCTTCCGATCCGTTTACACAGAGGCTTGTTCTGTTTGGATTTAGGGCGGATTCAGAAAAGCCTGAGGCACAATATATCCTGCCAGACACAGTGCTGGGAAGGTTACACAGTTATTAGACCTGTTCAATAAACTTGTAGAAGATTCTGTATTTCATCGAGAAACTTATTAACCTGGGTTCATTAATAAGTGTTTGTTGAGAGGTTTTCCTTGATTGGCACGAGGCATAAATATTTCCTTGATTGGCACGAGTCATAAATCTTTGCAACCCTCAAAACTGCTAAGTAATATTAGTGTGTATTTTCTATTCAGCATCAAAATGCATTTACGTTACTGCTTTCGACAAAATTAGGTTGAGCTTCTGAGTTTGATGAAGATTAAAAACATTAAATATTGAATATTTGTTTAAACTATGGCAGGCCAATGTTCTAGTTGCTGCAATTTACATTAGAGATTCAGTAAATCCAGTGTGCCATACACAATAGAAGCCTCCTTAGCAAATCAAGCTCCTTGATATAGTGCGGTGGACAGAATACATGTAAATAACCCAATAATAATATGTTTTATTTTCTTCTCAGGGTCGCTGTTGGGGGGAAAACCCAACCGTGACCAAAGGTCAAACGTTTTCACCTGCTGCCCTCGATTCATCGTGAGAGGAAAGTGGTGTTTCCCTCTGAACCATGGGCAACTTTCTATTTATTCAATACAGGCCCGTAGCCGGCGGGGGTGGGGGGTGGGGGGTGGTCACATATGGTTCACATGAACACCCCCCACCCCACCCACCCCCCATTTCACCAAAGAGTTCCACCCCTTAAAAAAAGAAGAGAGTTGCAGCTGTCACTATTGTACTGATCAAGCATGTATGACCATAAATTATGCAAACGCCATTAGACCATTATCACCCGAACTACGTCACCCTACCCCAATGGTAACCTCCAGTTAGACAATCTTTTCCCTGTCTTACACTGCAGACTTCTGACACAGTCACAGTCAAGTCCATGGAGGTTCTTTATGAGTATGCTAAGAATAGTTGGAACAATGCAGGGTCTCTATTGGTACATTACACTGCAGACATCAGAAACAGGATAAATGTTATCTGGGCTGGGCATGCATGTGCGTGAGAAGTGGCAGCTCAGTCCCATCCACTATGACTTTTCAATTGATCTTGAAGATGATATTGCCTCATTTATGTTCTTGTGGTAGGTTTTATTTACATTTTCATTCACAATGTTTCTCATTACTAATGAGAATAAGTAAAAAATTATGGGAGCAGACGACATTTTACTCTGGTCGCTTTTAGGGGGAAAGGGTTAAAAGGCACAAATTCATATATAGACCTATAATCATGCCTACTTTGGAGTTTCTGAGTGTTATAGTGTTCGAGAAAACATGATCTTTGTCTTGACATGACCTTTGTCTTGACATGACCTTTGACCTTGAAATGACCTTTGACCTTGACATGAGAAATGACCTCTTGACATGGCCTTTTGACCTTGAAATGCCTTTGACCTTGAAATGACCTTTGACCCTGACATGAGAAATGACCTCTTGACATGGCCTTTTGACCTTGAAATGCCTTTGACATTGAAATGACATTTGACCCTGACATGACATTTGACATTGATATGGCCTTTGACCTTGGCATGACCTTTGACCTTGACATGACCGTTGACCGTGAAGATTTCAAATGCCTCTACTTTGCATATTAAATCTTCAACATATTTGCTCTGTATTAAAGGCACAAATTTATGTACAGACCTATAATCATGCCAAGTTTGAAGTTTCTGAGTGTACAAAGGAAGAAAACCAAATTTAGCGCTCTATGAAGTTCTGAATATTGAGGCAAGGGTAGTTAAAGTATACATATTGGCATATTGGGTTGGAATGATCATGAGCCTTAGATTGGTGCAAAGATCAACCATTGCCCTTGTATTGCTCAACTGTTCAAATGTTGAAATAAACAGTGATAATTAATTGGTCGAGTGTTATGCTGCCCCCCCCCCCCCCCCCGTCTTCTGTTCAATAAATAGTAAACGTGGTTTTGTTTGATGCCTAAGAATATCATAATCAACCGATCTCTTTCATATGCATTTCATCTACATGTGAGTGCTGTAAAAGCTAGAAGGTACAAGGCTTCCTCTTAAGTTCCCTCGCAATACTATTAATATTTGAAGTACATATGTACTTTACAAGATTTGCCACAATGAAGTTCCTCTGTGTCTGGCAGAAGTCCCCAACCAGCTAAGAAGTACATATAATACAAGATTTAGTCAAAATATTACGCACTTCGGCGCTAGGTCAACAAATTTTGCGAATTCATTTTTCCCCTCAGCTACTCGACTATGGAACAATCTCGCATTGCATTTTAGGCAAGCGGACCACATTTCAACTTTTCTAGTGCATCTAGATAAAACGTAAAAAAATCAACCGAAAAACAAAAACTATTTTTTTGGGAACCGTTACACATCTATTTTACATTCACGCCTTCGTATGGGTTGCAGTCAGCTGAACAATCATCTCCACAAAGTAGGTTTACGCGAGTCCAGTAGCTGCGATTATGGTCACATACAAGTGAGGACTCCCTGCACTACTTCTTTGTCTGCCCCAAGTACAACTGCATCCGAGTTGACTAACACGAAACAGTCATTCCAGTGGCTCCGTTTACTTTAAAAACGGTTTTTACGGTAGTGATATGTGTACGGACTCTGAATGAAAACATTTTGAGCAGTTTTTACATACTTGAAAAATCACAAAGGTTTAAATTCTCCATGAACTGGTGGAGTGCGTCTTTACCAAATGGGGTCAATTTCTGTACATAGAGGCACACCATGGCTTTCTCCTATCTGTGCGTCCTGTCAGCTTACCTTCTTTTTGTGTGGCCTTTGCCACTGTTATTATTATTTTCTTCGTCAACGTCCGGCTCTTCTTCTCTTTACCTCTTAGTTTTATTTTATTTTTTTTCTGTCTGAAGAGGAGTTCATATAGAGCTTTGCCCTGTTCTTCAGTTCAATAATAAAATATGTTTAAACCAAACCAAGTACATATATGTACTTATAATCCGGAAAACTCCTTATACATGGTAAGCACCTGCTATACGCTAAGCACATTTGAGGAGGTGTGGTGGTAGTGGTGGTGGTGGGGGGGGGGGGGGGTCTGGATCCCAATTCCCAAGAAATGATATTAGCATTTCCCAGTTCGTGTAAATCCCATTTCGAATTGAAAACTTTGAAATCCCAGTTCCCAGAAAGTTTCATTTCTCATTTCCCAGAAAATAATATCCTCCTTTCCCATTTCCCAGAATAAATGCAGGCCAGTTCCCAGAAAAAAAACCATCCACAGCGTCATCTCATCCCTATCAAACAGTACCAAGTCCATTATCCTTGCTATATATTATACTCTTTCATTCCCTTGCAATATTATTTTTCCCTAGCTGGCAATAATATTTTGTTCCCTCGCAATAATCTCTTCGTCGCCTCGCAATGATATATCGTTCCCTTGCAATGGTGTTTCCTTCCCTGGAAATAATTATTTCGTTCTCTCGAAATAATATAATGTTCCCTCGCATTATTATCTTCACATTTTGTGCCAGGCATGCCATAGCTCCATGAGTTTTACATCCCCGGGAAAGTTAGGTAGGGTAAAACCGGAGCTAAGTCTGCTTTGGAGACTTTTTTACTTGATGATAACGATTATTAAAGTTAGATACTTGCAGTATCTATATATTTGAGGACCTGTCTGAAACCATCTCAAAACTCAGCACTAATTGATAGCTTAAATACAATTTCATTTAAACAAGCTTTATGTTTGCCTCCTAAGGAGACCTAGCTCCACGTTATCTCCCAGTAGCTTAAGCTTGGTCTGCTTTGCAGGCAAGCTTTATGTTTCAATCAGCAAAATTATGTATGTGCAGATTTGATCCGTTTGCCCGACAATGCAAAAGAATGCACACTGTTGTAGATAAAAATACTAATGCACATATATATTTAGTGCATTGGTACTGTTCAAGCGTCACACAAACCATGAACATGTACGCACATACGCACACAACTACGACATGTGGATTATGAGAATGTCAAATTATGACAGGATCATCCATCTTCCTGGCTGTCCATAGTAACTGATTATAACATCTACGATTGCAGGTACACAGGCAGTATGGCACGTCGTCCTTGCAGGTAAATAGCCATTATATGTGTACTCAGTTAAATACACAGCCCGACGAACACAATTGAAGTGATCTGAAGTTGGTCATCTTAGATTTGCATGCCAGAATAAAGGTGAATGATCTAATTATTTTGTACGTTACACTTTGATGACTGAATGTAGAAAGCTACCTTCTTAAATTGAAGTACATGTATCATTCTATTTCAACACAGACATTCTGTGCTATCCTTGTTATTTAAATTTCCGGTCCAAGCATACCGGCAGACACAAATATCATGACTATTGATTGTGTTTCTTTCTGACATACATGTATCTGTCTATGACATGGTACTTTATATAACTCTAATTACGCATCACCAGATTCCATTTTCCAGTTTTGTTAAAGTCACGAGACTGATGTTTCTTGACTATCTTTTCCTTTTTTCTACATTTTCCATTTTCAGTTTTTTACAAAGGCCTGCCTAGGCATATACATGTGTACTTCTTGTACCATTAACGACATGGTTTTGGACCCCATGCTTCTGTTCCAACACAATAATAATTCCCGTGACCTGAAATTGAACATTTGTTCACGATTTCATGTCAGAATAAAAATAAACTAGAGCTCTCTGATCGCAAGCAATCGATGAAATACCCCCGCGCCAGCAAGATCCTACATGTATACCTCTGATATTCCTTTTCCACTTTGCACTTGGAGATATTTCATGTATCTGAAATTCATGTCTTCATGCACATGTACCCAGCAGTGACTGTGCCAAGTTTGAAAGAAAAAGGTCCAATTGTACAGGAGTTAAGCACACAAGATTGCATTTGAATATACGGGTCGCATCTCGGGCAACAATCACTTTGTACTCTGAGATATCTAATGTATCTATAATTCCTGCCTTCATGCACATCTACCCATCATGCCTAGTAAGGGAAGCCGTCAAAAGATCGATGTTTGCAAAAAAAAAAACTAAAGTAGTTTAGTCGGGGGGAGGGGGTTTAAGATCCGTTTAGTTCTCCATCCGACAAAATAGATATAAGCAAAAACTATTGACATTTTCTCCTGCAAACGGGAAAACATCGTTTTGCCGATATATGCGATACGTTTATAACGGTCTTTTTCAAGCATACTGATTACAAAAGAAGAAATCCGGAGACAAATTTAATGGTGAAGTATCTTTTGTATTTGACAGTATTCAGTATCAACCATTCATACATGGATCTGACTAGAAACGTGAGAACTACTACAGTGATAAAGACTGGGTATATATTACATTCGTGAAGACGGAAGTTTCAGTGTAAAGTCAGCTTTAGTTTTGGGGGAAGGGAGGGGGTCTGAGCCAAAACTAAACAAGTTTTTTTTTGGTTCTGTTTTTGTTTTTGCAAACATCGAACTTTTGACGGCTTCCCTAACTTTGCCAAGTTTGAAAGACACTGGTGCAATAGTATTAGGAGTTGCAGACACAAGATTCCATCCGGTAGATGGGGTGCATCACAAGCACAAATCATTCTGCACTCGGAGATATCTAACATATCTAAAATGCCTGTATTTAATGCACATCTACCCATCGTGCCCAGTGACTGTACTAAGTTTCAATGAAATTGATGTAATAGAGGAGTTGCACACACAAGATTGCATCTGATAGATGGGGTGCATCACTAACACAAATCGCTTTGCACTCGGAGATATCCAACATATTTGAAATTCCTGTTTTTATGCACATCTACCCATCATGCCCAGTAACTGTACAAAGTTAAAAATTTGTACAACGATGTAGGGGGAGTTACGCACACAAGATTGCGTCTAGAGACGGACGGACAGACAAGCCCATTCCAGTATCGACACTCCCACCCACCCACCCACCCCCAAACTTCTCGTTTGCGGGAGTATAATAATCAGGTTACTTAACACTCTGTGTCAAAGCCTCACTGGATGTGTTTAATTACAGGTGTCCAGATTATCTCTCAGGTGACTGATAACATGGACTTACATACATTATACAGATATACGTCTCTGCTGATAACAACCTCAATTGGACTACACATGCATGTAGGCTATATTGTCTAACCATGTAAAGGACTGCATAGATGTTTAATGTGAGCACGTAGGCCTACATAGCAGGCCTACCATGCTATCAGCGAATCTCCTTGGTAATTCTTCTCTGTGAACACTGTATGTCGGAATCAAAGTTAACAAGACTCATTCAAAACTTGATGGATAAAACTTTGTGAAATCAACTATGTAAAGACAAGAGAAGCCTATTACTAGGTTCGGTTGCCATTTTGGTTTGTTTGCCACACTCAGGGCATTTTCGCATAAAAAATCATTATTTGGAAAGGGGGGGGGGGTCTTTAAGAGCTACAGGTGGAAGAAAGTGGGGTCTTTAAGAGCTACAGGTGGAAGAAAGTGGGGTCTTTTGAAGTGACAAGTGCCTAAAACAGGGATGGGGGTCTATGGGGCGGGGAGCAGGTCTGATTTAAGTACTTTTTAATTAATTTGTAAAGATATTTATTTTAAATACAGCCAAAAGCCCCCCCCCCCCGGAATAAAATTACAGTATCTCAACAAGGCCTGTATGCAACTTTCTTAACCTTTTCTCTGAGATGTAGCTCAGAATGGAATACAACCCAATTGCAAGCTTGCTGCTTTCAATTATTAATGAATTATTTGTAGGGCCATTCTAATTTGATGCCGAAATAAACTTGCTCAACAGATTTAAGTGATTCTTTAATCATTATAATGTGCTGGTAAGGTTGATTATTGCTTTTTGCATCTCATCACAAGTCCTGTTCTTGCTGCCATATAAACACTACACTGAAAAAGATGGCAGCTCTGCACTAATATTACGGGGTTATGTACAAAAAAATCTGTCCACTTTTTTCAGAACTTTAGAAACGAACCTGAACTTGAGTTTATCACCTCCTGCTGTGCCCTTTCCAATATCACAATTTGCTAGGAAATTTTCAAAGTAACAATGTTTATTCTATTGAAAAGAGGGAACCAAAACAACAAGTTTTTTCACATATCCCTGTTTCATGATACATTGTATTCAGTTTAAATGACATTGGTCCATGTATGAAAATTCCATTTTTTGTTTTTGTTTCAAAAATGTAAACAGATAAATGATTTGAAATATCTTGATGTTTTGTTCAAATAGCATACATGTATAATGATCATGATGATACTTGTACAAGCTTGTTATTAAGTATACATGCTAGATTAAGTTTGGTATGCATGGGGTATGAGTGTTTATGCATATTCTTCTGAAAACTGGTAAACAGATTTTGATGAAACTTAGCAGAGGGTGATTTAAAGTCAGCTGAGTACAAGCAGTGGATCTCACCAACAGTTTTTGTCTCTCACCAACAGTTTTTGTCTCGTTGTGTAAGCTGTCTGTGAGACTGAGCGCCATCCTTCCGTCCGTCACTAAAACAAAAAACCTGAGGGTGGCACCATTTCTCACTTGGTATGGCTTTCATTTGTGGCTGCATGATTTATAGTAATGATCCATAAAAATATAATTATGCCATCATTGATCAGGTTATGCTTGATCGAGCGTCGCATAAAAAGTTTGGATAGGCATTATCTCACCAGCTAGATAACATATACGGCTTTTATGTTTGGTTACTAGCTGATTAATAGGTATCATTATTAGGGATACTTGACATCACTGTCATATTTCATTGATAAAGTCATGGTTGAGTGAGCATTAGAAGAAAACTGCTAAGTGGAATGTCTCCCTGACAATTGCTGGTGAGACATTGATGCCCACAGGGCTCTGGTTTTAAAAGAATCCTTAATGTAAATTTGTTGACAGGTGGACTACGCCAATCAAAACAGTGGCCTGCTTTAAGCTCAGCTGACTGACAAGTCTGCTTACCTTAAATGATCACTATTTCTATACATGTATATATTTGATTGAGAAACCTCATGAATTGATAATCCAGGACTTCTATTCAAGGGGTTTTCACCAGCTTGTAGAAGTCCTAGAAGTATGAAATAAAAAAGTGATGAAAAGAAAGAAAATGTTGGTATTGTATATATTATTTGTGGCACACATCTAAGGTATGACATGCATGATCTCTCTCACTCAAAACCCATACTATGGTACACACATCAGGAGTATATCATGAAAGTTCAGTAAATGTCACTCTTCCAGGTGGCCATTCAGCTCACCTTCCAAGAAACTCAGCTTTGGAAACCAGTTCTACATTCTCAGAACCCACCAGAGTAAATTATAGGCATACAGTTACTGTTTGATTGTGTTTCAGCTGACTACTTCGCATAATTGTGGCACTACTCTCATTACATGCATGTATCTTGGAAGATGAGTTGATGTTGCAAATCACTCAAGAGGGAAGAGTAGGATGAGTAAGTTAAGAAATAAGGAAAATAAAGTGACTTTGATACAGAGTCTTATTTTTTTGTTTTGTTTTTGTCAGCTAAATGGATTAGCCCAAGCTCCCCCTTTCATATTTACCTCCGGCTTCCTCTGTGTCTGATAGTTTTTCCATTGCTCCCAAACATTAAAGTGCTTATTTTGACAATCATGCAACAGTTCCAACAACAGACCGACACATTGATGCTTGGAGAACCCAGTGGTAAATCTTGATAAACAATGTTCTACTTTTGTAGTTGTTAAAGGGAATCAGGTCAACTGAGCCTCGTGTTTTAGCATTGTGGGGCTTAATACAAATTCCGTTTTTGCAGTGGAGGGGTGAATACTGTTTTTAGCTCTGCTGACCAATGGTCACAGAGCTTATACGATCACTCGTCTGTCTGTCCATCCGTCCGGAGACTTTTCTTGTGGACGCAATACAGTCTATACTTTTCAAGCAAGCCCCATATAACTTTCAGAACTTATAAAATGTATGAAAATCTAGGTCAAGTTCGATATTGGTGGCGCCACCTATACTATTATGTAATATATGGGCCAAAATTTTGAGAATGCTGTTTTTCAAAGAGTGTTTCATGTATCATCACGAAACTTGGCAGGAATGTCGATCAGGCAAAAAGACGAAAACATGCCGAAATTTGGTTGCGCCACCTACGGTATTACAGAAGTTATGGACCGAAATGTGTTATAAAACATACTGAATTCAAGATCTTGAGAAAGAATTTTGTAAATCACACCAAATGTGCCACACATGTGTATCATGTGGAAATTTGATATGCATAATATGGATGACCTTGACCTATTTTCTCAAGGTCACGGAGGGAACACATTTCAGGAAATAATTTTTTGTGATGGTCATAAAACTTAAACTTGCATACATATATCCATGTACTTTTACAGGAATATTATACAGACAAAAGTCTATGACGTGTGGAGTCAAGGTGGCACCACCAGTGTTATTTAGTGCAACTAGCATCATGGGTGTCAAAAACCCATTAAATTCATTATTGTAATTATAAATAGAGATGGAACTACAGAACTCACACCAAATATGCGTTAGACCAATAGTCAAATTGTGTAAAATTTTGGGTGACCTTCACCTATTTTCCAAGGTCATTTAGGACGTTAGTAAATATAAGCAAATTTGGTATTTTGAAAAAAAAGGCTAATGGTATCAAATGTACCACAAATGTGTATCATGTGTGGAAGTTTGATATTGCATAATATCTATGACCTTGACCTATTTTCTCAAGGTCATGGAAGGAACACATTCCAGGAAATGATTTTTTGTGATGGTCGTTACACCTTAACATCCATATATGTGTATATATATATATATATATATATATATATATATATATATATATATATATATATATATATCCATGTACCATTATAGGAATATAATACAGACAAAAGTCTATAATGTATGGAGTCAAGGTGGCGCCACCAGTGGTGTAGAGTGGAACTAGCATCATGGGTGTCAAAAACACATTAAATTTATTATTGTGATTCTAAATTAAGGTACAACTACAAAATTTACACCAAATATGCATTAGGCCATTAGTCAAATTGTGTAAAATTTTGGGTGACCGTGACTTATTTTTCAAGGTCATTCAGCACTTGAGTAAAGGATAACCACCTTTAAATCCAGACATCAGAGAGCTGAGCTGGCCACATTCCTATAGGGATTGAAGACCATGTCAGAAATTTAAAATCCTGTATAATGTGATCGACCTTGACCTGCTTTGGAAGGTCACTGGAGCTATAAATTTGAAAATGCAAATTATGTAATAGTGATGAGCCTCATTCATTTAATTGTAAATATACATCAATGTAACATTACAGGTATATTATAGAGACAAAAGGCTATGACATATAAAATATTGGTGGCTCCACGTGTTATCCGATGCAGAATTTATTGAAAAGGTGGAAAACACATTAAATTAAGTGTTTATGTCTAGTGTTCATTAGGGCAAGGCTCAAGTTTTATTATAATATGAATGACCTAGACATTTTCTCAAGGTCAATGCTTGAGGAACAGAGGAATCATTAAAATCCAGATGAAACTGCAATATAGCCATGGTGACAGCAGAGCATTAGGCCCATGGGCCTCTTGTTATTTCATGTGGTAATGCAAACAAATTTTTGGAATGAGGTTCAGTTTCAATTACGTATTATATCACGTGATTGCTAGAGTATTTTAAATGCACATATGGTTTTCTGCCATATTCGTTTCATAGATTTATGGCAAAAAGCTGTATCTGCAGGAAAAGAATGTCAAGGGTTTTGATTTCCTTTTGCAAATATGCCCTATATTTTTAGTTTCTAACACACTCATATTAACCAGGAAAGCAAAATAAAATATTGTTGATATTTCACTTTCAATCATTCAAGAAAATGAACTTAATAAAATTTTTATTTGAAGTATAATTTCTGACAGGTTTAATGCAAAAGCCCGTATCGTTACAGAGACGAACAGCTGAAGGAAAGAAAGATGCATTGAATAAATTAGTTCGTGCCCGAATTAGAGACAAATTATATCCAAATCTCACATTATACCTGTTTCGTTGCCTGACAGAAGTTAGCAATAAATCGATCAAATATGGGGGTGCATCACCCTTGAGAATTTTGTAAAACATGATAAGTTTATTTTTACTTCTATCTGACAATTTTCCAAAACCAGATTCCTGATAGATCAGATCATGACTTGTTCCAGCTGTCGCTCCTGTAACGACTCTTGCTGCTTTTAGATTGACTTTTCTAGTTCTTGACAGTCGCTAGTTGTGCACCCATCCCACACGACAGACCCATGTTCTAAAAATGGCCGTATAAAGGAGAAATTAAGAGTTTCCAGAGATTTCCTGTTTAAACGATATTGTAGATGCTTCAAAATATTTGTCATCTTCATGCCTTTGGTGGTTAGCTCATGAATATGACTTGTCCAGCTTAAGTCTGATTGTATCAGCAATCCCAAATGCTTATGTTCTGGTTCGTTTTGTAAAGATTTCTCCATGAAAACCAAGTCCGGATGATGACGCGGAAGTCGTTTTCTTGATAAAATCATGCTACTGGTTTTAGAAGGATTGAATGACACTAGCCATTTATATGCCCAATTACTTCGTGTAAGTCAGAATTCAATGAATTTGCTGCTTCTACAGGATCTTCGACAGTAATAAAAGGAACTGTATCATCGGCAAATAGTCGAATGGAGGAATTTACAACATTAACAATATAATTGATCTATATCAAGAATAAAAGGAGGCCAAGTACTGATCCATGAAGGACGCCTGCTTTGACTCGGCTCCAAGACGACGTTCCGCCTTTCATAACAACACATTGCTGTCTTCCGTCTAGGTAGTCGGCAAACCAGCCAAGAAGGGGACCATCACTTCCTGCATTACGTAGTTTGGAGAGTAAGCCTGGATGGTAGACACGATCAAAGGCTTTGATAATCTCACACACACACAGACACACACACACACACACACACACACACACACAAAACAATTCTGATTTACTTCTTCAGGTCCACAGCCTCGCAAAAGTGATGGTACAAGTAAATTAGTTGGTTAACTGGACTATCCCCAAGAATAAATCCTGACTGATATTCGGGCAAAACAGCTTTGTCCCGGAAAATGTTAAAAACGTGTTTGAAGACTACTTTTTCAAAGACTTTGCTAACAATATTAAGTAAGGAAATAGGTCTGTATAGTTGTGACAAGAGCTGGGACATTTTCTTTTCTTTTTAATTTTTTTTTTTGAAAATTGTCACCACGTTTGTTCTTTTCCATTGAGACGGAAAAGTTTGACAATCCAACGAGAAGTTAAATAATTTACTTAGCGACTTAAAGATTACTGGGGCCCCTTCCTTCAACAAACGTGCGCTTATTCCGTCAGGGCCACTGGCTTTGCTAACGTCAAGGCTTTCCAATCTGTTTTGTACTTCAAATTCACGAAAGTCGTGTTTACACAGCCCGATTTTTTCATCCGACGCAAAAATCGGCCTGCGAAATCGGGCTGGTAGGTGTGTGTAAACACGCACGTCGGTGCGTCGGGCGCCGATATCGGTGCCCGACAAAAGTCTGGCATGTCAAGGATTTATCGGGCGACGCCATCGGCAGACGTCACCATCGGTTGGTGTGAACACGGGACCGATTGAGTAGGCCGACTTTTGTACGGACATGTGAGCCGTGATGGTGACCTTGGCTAGGTACAAGAACCATCGGTGACTGCTACCGCTGTAGGGTCAAGTGGGAGATCGGTGTGTTTAAACACATGTGCATGTCGGCCGACAAAAATCTGCCCGACGTCGTGGGTCGACGGCATTATCGACCGACGGGAAAAACTCGGGCTGTGTAAACACGGCTTAACAGAGATAGCTTCTAAAAGATTAGAATTTTTCTTGTCAGAAGGAGGAAGCAAGAAATTTGAGTCATCTTCTGCATACTGGGATACAAAGAACTAGTTTAAAAGTTGTGCTTTAGGTTCATTATCCGTCACTGTTTGATTTCCGTGACAGAGTGAGGGGATATCGAAATCTTGGTGTTTGTTCAAAAAGAATTTTACAGTCTGCCACCAACTCTTTTTCTTTTGCGTTGCCGAACTTACAGAATCTTAGAGTAGCTGGTAACATGATTTTTCTGCCGATCTCAATTCTTCGATGTAAGTATTTCGTGACTGTCGAAAATAAGGCTACATGTGTCGGTTCTGTTTTTGCTTTTTAATGGATTCGAAAAGTCTTGCGAGTTTTAATTGGCATTTGACTTTTAATATCTGCATGATTATTCATGTAAAACAGCTTGACTATGTTTTGTAGTTAAGTCACTAATCAAACCTGGAGAAAATGACGTACTCTCTGTGTTTTGATTAAGCCTTTCAGAGACTAAAGTCGAACTACTCAAGTCAAACTGCTCTGAATCATCATAGCACACCACATTCACATTTCTTGTAACAAGAGCTTTCAGTCAAGTATCAGCATGCCTGTAGCTCCAGTGAAGATAAGAACAGTCGGAAAGAATAGCCTAGGACAACACCTTTCCTTGGTGTGCTTTGGCTGCTGACTCAGTCCAGAACTTGGTAATGGAAGCCTTAATTTCTCCTAGATACAACTGAACCTGAAACAAAAATGAAATGAGGTATGTTTCTTACATATCTGATCCAAAGGGCACGTACACGTCTTGAAAAGAAAACAAGATAAAATGAAAAAGTAACATTTCCATAGACACCGTTGTTTTCATCATCACGATAATTTACTAGCATGATTTTAGCTAACCTGTAGTTTAACAGTATAAAGTTATGAATTCTTGAGGTATGTGATTCTATCAGTTGTATTTGTTCAGTTAGTCCTTGTACTAACAAACTTGTCTCCATTTTGGGAAAATAGTTTACCTATTTTAACTTTTTGTGGTGCAAATGTAACTTTCATCAAGCCCATGGCACTAAAGAACTTAAAAGGATCAAATACAGAAATAACATATATTTCTTGGCCAAATCTCGACAGGAAATAAAAACTCCCAGAGTAATTTATGTAACAAACCTATCACATACACGGATCCCGATGTAGACCAGTGTGATTCTGGTTAATTACTATAGACTTACATTCTAAATTGATCTGTCAGTGCCTTAATTTGGTTCATTATACTCGATCATTTTATAGAAATGTTTGAAAGTTTCTTGTCACCTTATTTATAAAACTGCTCAACCATAGTTAATTGTTGTGTATGTCTTAATGTTTATGGTGCAAACGTAACATAATAGAGAGGGAGAGTAAAACCAAAGCACTTTAGAAATAGTGTTTGGTACACGCCAAATTTGAATTCAAGTAAAAGTCGTGAGCTTATTAATTTTTTTAAAGGAAATACTTTATCAATTTATATTAAACAAACAATCTGATATCATTCAAAATATTGTGTCCATGCAGAATCGATAACTTGCCAATTTTAACTGTTGGAAAATTATTACTATCTCATGCGTGATATCCGTGATGGGTCCGTGACTTCAATCATAGGACATGGGCTAAACTGAAACAAATGGTAGGCCTATATACATGTATATCTGCAGCAGGGTGTTTGTTATTTGGCCAAGTGCCTATGTCATTGTTTAATTATATGGACCCATTTTGATCCACAAATATAGTGTCATTTAGACCTACATGGTGATCCAGGACATTATCTAACCCTTTTCCATGGACATTCCAGCCCTTTTAGTCTCACAGATTTGTGAATCCACAGGCTGGAATGGAGTCCGAATGCTGCAGCTTCTGTCCATGGACATAATTTTCATGGAAGTTCCATGGAAAAAAGTATACCCAGGCTTGGTTCATAAATTACAGAACATACAAGGAACTCAACCCAGGTAAATACACTCAAGAAATCATTAAGGTTGCAAGGCGTTAAGTTGGACAGAAACACCGTGCAAAGAGGGGGCAGTGGGCTAATCAACAGCCGAACATGGCAGTGAATTGCGTGTTCAAGAGGGATTAATATAGGGCAAAGCCCTGATTCCCAATTGAATCAATAAAATAAGTTTAAACCAAAAGCCTAGGTGACCTTGAAAAATAGGTCAAGGTGACACATCTGCAATCGCAAGCAAGGTCTTATAAAGGTACATAATTCCACAATATTTCAACCTCCTGGTCAAATCCCTCTTGACCTATCACGTCCCAAGTGACCTTGAAAAGTAGGTCAAGGTCACCCATCTGCAATCCCAAGGAAGGTCTAAAAAAGGTACACAATCCCACAAAATTTCAACCTCCCAAGTCAAATCCTTCTTGAGTTATTGTGTGCACAGCGATTTCAACGAAATGCCCGGGTGACCTAGAGAAATAGGTCAAGGTCATCCATCTGCAATCCCAAGCAAGGTGTTATAAAGGTACATTTAATCCCACAAAATTCAACCTCCTAAGTCAAACCTTCTTGAGTAATGGCGTCTGAAGCGATTTCAAAGAAAGACCTTGAAAATTAGGTCAAGGTCACCCATCTGCAATTCCAAGTAAGGTCTTATAAAGGTACATTATTCCACAAAATTTCAACTTCTTAAACTTAAATACTTTAAGACTTATTGTGTGCACAGTGATTTCAAGGAAATGCCTGGATGACCTTGAAAAATAGGTTAAGGTCTTCCATGCAATTTCAACATGGGTCTTTGTTAGACGCATCATTCTACCAAATTTGATAAAATTTGGTGAAATCCTTCTTGAGTAATTTTACATGAACCAACTTTCACTTAAGGGACCCTGTGACCTTGAAAATTAGGTCAAGGTCATCCATCTGCAATCCCAACTTAGATCTTTGCAAGTGACATTATCCTAGCAACTTTTATTAAATTGTGTGAAATACTTCTTGAGTTATCGAGTTTGCACCAAATTCCGTAGAAGTGACCCCATGACCTTGAGCCTTAGGCCAAGGTCAAGTTTATCCAATCTGCTATTCTAACCAATGTCTTCATATAATGCATGATCCTATCAAGTTTGATTAAGATTGATGAAGTCCTTCATGACACTAAAAAACCAATTTTCAATTTAAAGTGACCCTGTGACCTTGAGAATTAGGTCAAGGACACTCATCTGTAATCCCAACATGGGCCTTGATTAGATGCATTATCCTACCAAGTTTAATTAAATTTAGTGAAATCACTCTTGAATTATCGTCCGAAAACTAAAATGGCAGTGTGACCTTAAAAAAAGTCAAGGTCACTCATCTACAAGCGTAAACCACTTCTTATACTTCTATATAATTATACAAAATTTCAACCTCTTAGGTCAAAGTTCTCTGGAGTTTTCGTGTCTGTAATTATTTTCAAGGAAATACCTGTGACCTTGAAAAATAGGTCAAAGTCATCCCATCTACAGTCTCAACCTAGCTCTTATACAGATACATAATCACACAATTTGAAGCTGCTACCTTAAGTCAGCAACTTCAAGGAAGTGCTTGTGACCTTGAAAAATAGGCCAAGGTCAAAACATCTGCAATGACCAGCAAGGTCCGAAACGTTGTATAATAAATCATTCCAACTTTGAAAACATAAACAAAGTCTTAAAAGAGGCTCCTTGGGACACAGGGTTTGCAATCTTTTATTCTATTCAGGAAGAGGCATCTTATTGGTATGATCGACCTACGTGTAGTCCTAGATATCTGCAAACACTCTACCCCATTCCGTGACGAACCCTAAAAACAAACCTTTGATAACCTGCAACACTCAAATATTCATGCGACGCGCTTTTAATAAAGTGACTTACCCTACCGCCCCATGATACCCTGATTGTACCCTCCGATTTTTAACATTTGTTCCAATTAACAAGAGAAAGCGCAATATAACTGTATTGGTTAATTTTTTAATTTGAAAAATAATTGTCAATTCCTCGGCTCCAAAGAGATTACTCCCCCCAAAATTGTGGCGCCTCAATAATTCGATCATTGAAAACAGACTTCATCAATCCCGTACTCCAGTTTTTGGGCTTTTCACACAGCACTCTTGTTTCTTACCGGACGCCATGGACGTCATACGGCAGATGCACCATAACATAAACAAGAGCTCCACAAATACAATGGTTGTGAAATTTACTGATAGAAACCCTGTCCCAGGAAAATGAACATACGAGGGGGTATCAAAATTTTTCGCGGCCTCTCCCAGTTAGTGAAGCGTGGCTTGGTCTGGATTAATAAGTGAATTAATAAGTTATCAGTTTTATAAGGCTTCCCCAACTAAGTTAAAAATTGCATTCAAAAAGATATATATATATATATATATATATATATATATATATATATATATATATATATATATATATATATATATATATATATATATATATATATGTATATATATATATATATATATATATATATATATATATATATATATATACATATATATACATATATATATATACATATATATATATATATTGGAACGCCATTTCTCCTTTTATTAAGTATTTGAATATATGATCCAATATTTAATGATATTATCAATTCTATTTAATGTTATCGTTAAATATTTGACCATAACATTTATTATTTAAAGATATCATCAAAAGTTTAAAGATAACATTAATTAGATCTAGTCTTATCAGGAAATGTATTTGAAGATATGTCTAATTCTGGAAAAAGCTTTCTCTTATTTAGTCATATGACCGAAACAAATGAAATGATATCAATTTAATTTAATGATATCACTAAATCGATTTATTGTTATGAATAAATATGGTATATTTAAACATGGTTCTAAATGTATTTAGTCATATCATCAAATTGATTTGATCATATGTTGAAATACCCAGATAAGTATTCTTGTCACTAAATAGAATTAATGATATGTTCAATTTGATTTGAACGTAAGACCAAAAAAGTCTATTTAATTATAACAATAAATCGATTTAATGTTATCATCAAATAGCTTATGTGTAAATAATTTACCATTTAGACTTATCATGAAATCGTTTTGATGATATTATTAAATGCAATTGATGATTAATACCAAAATGCATTTAGTCATATCATTAAAAAACAAATAGTTCAACATAACAATAAATGCAGTAACAGGAATTCGATTTAATGTTATCATCAGATATTTAATGATATGTTCAAATACTGAATAAAAGGAGAAACGGCGTTGCATAATATATATATATATATATATATATATATATATATATATATATATATATATATATATATATATATATGGGTAAACCCTCTGAGACTTCTAAACTTATAAATAAATCATATTATTATATTTGCCTATTCTATCTATGATCATTAATGTATTACACAATTGCGTCTCAGCTGTTTTGCTAAAATGATTGTTTTGTGTACCAAAAATCTCGAATATTTAGAAGTACCAGAAGTAGCGTCATTTTATAAAATGTTCAAAATTGTATATAAGTGTGTTATATTTGCAATTATAGACCCAAAATGCTTGGCGACGCTATCAGCACCAAATAAACATTTTTTATATACAAGATTTTAATATGTTTAATTAAAAATACATAAAATATTGTATTTTTGAACACCCATTTGATAAGAATAAGAAATATATTTCTCCGAAATAAAAATTTGGATCATTTAAATCAGCTTATTAAAGAAGAACATCCTTCTTCACAATTTGACGCAAAAATAAACATTTTCAGACTCCATGAAATTCAATGACAGATCTTTGATAAATGTACTCTTCACTGGAAGAAAGCCAATGCTCCTGGACAGTGCATGAAGTTGTTTCAGAAAATAAAATTTAAAGATATACAAATTGTATTCCATACACAGGTTCTTTGCATGTGATCATCCACGGCGGACTCAGAACTCAGAGTTGTTTTGCCATTATTATGTTTTAATATTCACCTTTCTGACTTTCTAGACTCACATGTAAGTGTACATTTTCACAATTTGGCTGTCCCACACCAGGGCCGGGAGTCAGCCATACGCTGTCCTGAGCACTTGGCCAGAAATTGGCAGTATTTACTCAATTGTCACAAACTTGAGCCATTCTTTTGAAACATTAACTACAGGGTCGGGAGTCAGTCATAGGTTGTCCCAAACACTAAGCCAGAAATTGGCAGGGTTTACTCAATTATTCATTCTTTTGTAACAGTGACTAAGAGTTTATAACTGAATAGAACTTGATTTCTTGGAGACTTTCATAGCGAGGAGTAGGTGTCATCATGGAGTTTGTTTTACATTTCTGGTACAGGATGTCCATTGTGAGGGTACTTGTTAGGAATTCCCCAGGTTTATACAGGTGTCTGGCTGTAACTGTCTATTTTGTAATCACGGGGATTGAATATATAACCCCAGTTTGTTTCTACCTCAGTTGTACACTGGCAAGTGGTTGGACTAATGTGTCTTATCCAGCTAGAAAGGGAACATACTAGTTCAGGGGTAAGTCACTTTATTCTTATCTGAACTTGTTCTATACTATTTAGTATATGTAATTATGTTTGGTTTGATAGGTATTCTGCATTCATATTGAAGCTCTGCATTTATAAGCAAACTCCACTTATTTAGCTAAATCATCAATTGCCACGTTCATATAATATATGAATATATATAATATAAAATATATATTATATATTTTTTCATTATTATGTGGGTTGTCTTTGCTGAATATATAGCTTAGAAAAGGGGCCGCTACTCAGAGAGACATGTACGGGTACAAGGCTCCGAAACATGTTCTGAGTGGTTACCCGCTGAAGACCCTTTAATTTATTTGGGCTAATACAGCCTACGTCAAAATTCTACAGAGGATCGGGTGCAATATGGACAATAGTAGCACTTCCATATATATAGGTTAGACAGTGACTGGTTAGCTTATGGAGATTAAAAAGTTCGGACTACGGAATAGGGTAATATCTACTAGGAAGTGGTTCTGGACAAAAAGACACAAATACAATTATGCTATTGTCAATTTATGTTTACTTCGTGTAACCTTTTCATGTATTGTCGAATAAAACGCGTTAATTCTGAGCTCTGGTTGGATGGATGGATGGATGGATGGATGGATGGATGGATGGATGGATGGATGGATGGATGGATAGATAGATAGATAGATAGATAGATAGATAGATAGATAGATAGATAGATAGATAGATAGATAGATAGATAGATAGATAGAAATAATGATTTTGACTTCTTTAAAATGTACTGTTCTCATCACATAACCGTCACATACAAATTATACAGATAAACAAACCGATTCAGATACATTACTGATTTAAGTAAAATGTGCAACCCATATCTCAATGCAATATAGAAGAATCTTCAGCTTTCAGGAGTGAAACCATAAGCATAACGGTGACTGGATACAGAGCCTATAAAATTAGAGCATTTGATCGAATTCAGCCGTTAAGCTACAAAAGAAGAGTTGCGTCATAGCACGTCTGTGTGTGTGTCTTCAAAACTTGAAGAAATTAAAATGTTGCAGCAATTGTCCACTGTTCATTAAATTTGACTATAACAAACTGGAGGTGCAGTGGTATCGCTTTCTGTAACAGCTTCGAAGATGTTCACACATTCAAGATTTGTCAATTTCGCCAAATAGCGGCAACTCTGTTCCTTTTGTTAGATAATTCCTCTCTAACCACGAGATGGTATGACTGATTTTCCTTCCAAAAAATGAGATCTGTACAAAAGCGTTTGAGTAAAAAATAAAAAAAAAATGTAGTCTCATGGCTCCACAACATATGAAAAATGTTTCCACGGCCTGTGACGAGTGGAAAATAATTGGCTAAGGTAAAATATAATGATGTTATTGAAAAATCTGGAATTTGACTTCTGACCTTGATATTTACCTTTCAGATCCAAGCTTGAAAATGATCTCTTACCTTAAATTGACCTCTGACCTTGATATAACCTCTGACCTTGACATTGACCTCTGACTTTGACATTGACCTCTGACCTTGCTGTTGACTGCTGACCTTCACGTTGACCTCTGATCTTCATGTTGACCTCTGACCTTCCCATTGACCACTGACCCTGACGTTGACCTCACCTTGACATTGACCTCTCTCCTTGATAATGACCCTGACGTCCATCTCTGACCTTCACCTTTACCCCTGACCTTCACATTGACCTCTGACCTTTACATTGACCTCCAACCATCGCATTGACCTCTGACCATCACCTTGACCTCTGACCTTGAACTCTCATCTTTGACCTTACCTTAATACATAATTCCCTCTGAGTACCATAATGGCTCGTATAACATATGATGCAACATGCATTTCAAATGCACCTAACTCGCATTATTTGGAACCCATCAACTATTTCTAACGATATGCAAAGCTTTGCTATAGGTGCTATACCCATGCAAAATTTAAAGGTTATACGTTGCGCCGTGTCTAAGTTTAAGCCGCCACAAATGTATGGTGGGAAAGAAGGAAAGGAAGGAAGGAAGAAATAAATAAATAAAGAAAGAAAGAAAGAAAGAAAGAAAGCAAGAAAGAAAGAAAGAAAGAAAGAAAGAAAACTAGGAACAACAATATACGTGCGTGTTGACGCACATACATAACTAAGCTTTGCAGCATGTTCTTTGTTGGGAAAAACTGTGATGAAAAACCAGTCTTTCATTCCTATTATTTTTTCAACCAGACATCTGGTTTGTCATACTCTATTTTCGAGGGAAAGTTTCTGTATCTTTTTTAATAAATATCATGATAATTTTTCCCTACATAGAAAATCGGAATTGCCACTAGTTGCATCAATCTAGAGTAGCACTAGCGTCACCATTGTGAAACTAAATATGTCTGTGGTAGATTATGTGGGCAGCAACGGCATGGGCAGTGCTCTTGGTGCCATCAAGGACAGAGGGGCCTTGGTGCGACACACTGGATTTCAAGGCCAGCTGCTTCTCAGTCACTCAATTTGTCAAATACGTGCAGCGTTTTACATGCTGAGTTAGGTGAAAGGAGACATATAAAATCAAAAGGTGAGTTTGTTCTGTATGTTATATCTTACATGTTATACACTAAACTTGTTCTTAAGTTTAACAGTTTTTTAACAGGTAGCTCTGTCCCATGGCTTAGGTTAGATGTAAAGAAGTATGGAAGTATGCATGGGAACATGCGAAGGAGTATTCCATGTTTATGCATGTATGTATGTATGTATGTATGTATGTACGTATGTATAATAATATATATATACACACACAACTCCCATATATATATATATATATATATATATATATATATATATATATATATATATATATATACACTAACAAAACCCCCATAGGCTATGGTTATATATACTTATTCTGCTCTCTGTCCTGTTCATGTATTCATGGGCAGTATTTCCAAACAGTCTATAAGGACGGAGTATTTATTTGTTTTTGTAACGACGAGGAAGCTTTTTGGCATTTGGCACGTAGTTTGTTAAAAGGGAGAAAAAGGCAGGACGGGTTTAGGTGAAAAGACAAGTAACTTTATACACACTTGCCTGCAGCTGAGCAAGACATTCATGTGTCAGTTTATCTTTGCATTTATACATGCATATAAGAGTATGATTTAGGTCATAAGCCTAACATCTATGCAGCATTAAATTGAACATCGAATGGAGGACCAAAAAGAGGGAAACAAAATGAATGCTTCCGAGATTATAAATGAATGCTCATCAGTCAAGTGCATCATATGGAAACATGTTATCAGGGATGTGCCTCTACCAGTGATATCCCTGATGTCATTGGTAGACACACACTATGTAATCTGGGATTCACAACGACATGGGAAGATATCGGTTTGCCAACAGACGAGTTTCCAAATTCAAAATTTAGAGAAAATGTTAGAAAACATTTTATAAATCAGTGGTAAACAAGTATGGATATCAATTCAGGGGCGGACAAAAATTTACAAACCTATAGGCTATACCTTATTTAAAAGAAAACTCGAAAGAGAAAATTTTCAACTCTACTTTGTTTCCTGACTACACAACCGATATGTTCTACCATGAAAATATGTGTGCGGTTTTTGATACTGTTAATACAGTAATGAAAAGTGTAGCAACTTGGTTTAAAGTTAACAAATTGTCGTTAAACGGCAAGAAAACTAATTACAGATTCTTTCATCAAAGAAATAAGAAAATATCCAGAGAGGGATTACATGTAGATATTAAAGTTGATGGTCTACACATAGAGTATCGAATGCCGAAATTTGAGGCATTATGATCGGTGATAAACTTACTTGGAAAATCACAAACAGGTTACATTGCATCTAAGTTATACAAGATTATTGGAATATTTGTAAAAGTTCGAAGATATTTACCAAAATGTTCCCTGGCAAATTTAGATTACACATTTGTGTATCCCTACTTAATATACTGTAATGTACTATGGGGCTGTATATATGCCACAAATTTAAGAAGGCTTGAAATACTAAAGGAAAAAAAATTGTGAGAATAATTACCTTTTCCGCACCCAATTTACACAGAGCTCCACTGTTTAGCCAGTTTAAATTACTGTAGTTTGAACAGTTGCATGATTTTTATGGGTATTTTTTATCTTTAATTATAGCAAGGACGTGCTTCCTGCAAAAATTATAAAAACATTTTTTGAAAATTGTAAAGCATAGGGGGTATTTTAATTTATCTTAAAATATTCTGCGGTGCATCTGTCACCTATCTCTACATTCCTTGTTATCCATGGACGGATGGGCGTCACATGTACACTGCAGGTTACCGGTATGGCTCATCGTCGATTATCGTTCATTATTTTCAATTTCATATGAACTTATGTTATAATTGTATCATTGTGATACCTCAATGTGTGAATGTCCCGTGTGCTGTGTCCTGCGAGGGACCCGTAAATATAAACTGATGTGTATTTTGCCTTTTTTTCAAAATCACATGGTATATATGTTGATGCAATAATACAGTTAATGGTAACGCTAGAGCTCTGTCGGGTAATGATTTTTACTACCCAGGTACCCGCAGATATTACCCATTTCACAACATTATATGTAAAAATAAAACTTTAAAAAGATAAAATGTCTTTGTGTCTTTTTTTTAAGACACAACGCATTAACCAGGAAGGGGACATCACACAAAAAAAATCCCACTTCCAAGATTTAAACACAGTTCATATTATCAAATACCAAAAAGTGTTAAAGCCATTTTAGTAAGTTTGAAAAAAGTTAAATACTCAAGTTCCTCTGAAGGATGATAAAAAGAAAGAAGAAATGATCGGCAAAAACGTAATCGACAACATTGAGAAAGTATTTGTAGGCCAATATTATGTCATGTAATTATCGTATTTAGAGTCGATTCCATGGGTAACAATTTTTCGACTTGAGTATCCGCCATGTTAAGTCATTAGGGTATCCGTGTAACTGACAGAGCTCAGGTTCACGCGCTTCTTTAGACTACATATCTTTTTTACATTCAAAATAAAATAAAATAATTAAAAAAAAAATAAAAAATGAATGAATAAATGAATGAATGAATGAATGAATAAATAAATGAATGAATGAATGAATAAATAAATAAATAAATAAATAAATAAATAAATAAATAAATAAATAAATAAATAAATAAATAAATAAATAAATAAATAAAATAAAATAAAATAAAATAAAATAAAATAAAATAATATAGTGACTGAGTGAGCCAGCGAGCAAGCAATAAATAAACCAACCAACCAATCAACAAACAAAACAAACTCTCCTTCACCTGTTGCATGGCAAAATTGTGGGTTTTGTTTTTGTTTTTGTTTGTTTGTTTTTTGTTATTTGTGGCTTGTTTGTTTGTATTTGGATGATAAGGTCTCGACGGTTGGATATTTTCTCTTAGAGGCGGGAAACCGCCTTCATTATGTATGCCCTAAATCTGCATTTTATCTTTGTTTCTATATGAATCAGCTGTTGCCCATTATTATGGGGAAAAGAAATTGACGTAGCATTGTGACTTCAACCAATCATCCCATTAAAATGTTTGTATGAGTCGAATGCAGATACTGCTCAATGTAATGTTCAAAGAGCGAGTTGTCAAATTAATTGCCCACATCATGCTGTTCGTATCGTTTACTACTGTTTGTTTCCAGGTAAGTTCGCTACTTTAAATATACAACGTCATTCACTTCTGGCATATGGTAAGTGCATTTTGTTATTACGAATACTTCACACATTTCAGTTGTAAATATAATTTTCCAGCAATATGCCGCGGAACGCTGAATTGAGAGGCACAGATGCCTTTAATAAAGATTGTAAAAGTCCTTGCCCCTTTTTGGATCAGTTCTTTCGCACACTTGAATTATCTGAAGGGAACGGTGTCGTCACAACTGCTGATCTGCATGCTGAATACATCAGTTTTGTTGACGCTAAAACTTCAATTCCACGTGTAAGAGAAAACGCCAGAGCTTTCAGACGATTCTCCGTGCAGTTTAAATCCCTGGCCACAAAACACCTCGTGAAATATGTATCTCGAGGCAGACGAGGTTACAAAGTAAAAGTGCTGAGAGCAGTCAGATCACAACCAATTTCGCGCGAGGAAGAACGCAAACTTCACGAGAACTATATTAAACGCCCACTATATTCGCGAGATGTGCCAATGGAAAGAATTTTTGTTTCTAAGACGAAAGGGTTTGGTGCTTTTGCATCCAAAGATTTAGAGAAAAGTGAGATTGTTTGCGAATATATTGGGCAAATTATTAACAGAGATGAAGCGTTTTGCCGAGAGGAGTACTATGAGAGGCTAGCCAAACCTCCAACCTTGTTTGAACTGTCGCAGAACAAATACCTTGACGGTAATATGGACTCACACGGTCGTCCACTGGACATATCGCAAAACCCGGGGGCATGGCTAAATCATTCTAAGTTAAACCCAAACTGCAGATTGAGTAGTTGCCAGGTTGAAGGGAAATTTCATTTACTAATACTTACGAAAGATTGGCTCTCAAAAGGCACTGAGTTGGTCTATGACTATTCGGACAAGAGAAAAGGTCTCGACGGTTGGCTGTATAAGTAAATCGTATATAGATCCCTAAGATGAACATAAGCAGTTGAATTTTTTCTTGTACAATGGAACAGAATTAAAGTCTCACTCCATGGTAACTTTTGTTATTCAGACTTTTATCGCCTCTTATTTTCAACTCTGAACTAGATGTATGCATTTTCGCAAATGCAGAATTCCTCGAGTTCTCGAGCTGGAGGCTGAACAAGCTTCCTAGAACAAATACGGTACACGAGGGTCATACTGCCGTGAAAAAAGTCTGTCTTTGACGGCCTCAACCTAAAACCCCAGAGGCAGCAAAATGTAAGCACCACACTAATTTGCACGATCATTGAAAAAAAAACCTAATAACTTAAAACAGTTAGTTGCCTTTCTAATAAATAAGGTGTTATTCGTTCGCATTTTAAACTTTGAATATAAATATGTCATTCAAAATTTGTATTATTTCATTCACCAAGTCTTTGTAATTTTGCGAGTGCCTATGCATCCCAGAGGTCCCTTTACCTGTTCATAAGGACATATGAGAGGTTTGGCTTCTTCGATGGTTTTGGCACTCACACAAATGCATCATTTAATTGGACCTGGGATCCTTGTCCTTGTCAAATATTTCACCAGTTGGGCTGGTGGAAGCCTGTCTCTATAAACTTGCTTTGCCCAATATATTCACAAGTTCGCTGTTTTCTAACGTTTCAGTGATTTTTGGAAATTTCATGAGTTTATTCTTCTCTGTTATCTTGTGTTGTCATTATTGAAAATGGAAAACATTATCAGTGAAACCACCGGTTCAGATGCTTCGAAACCGCATAGGCACAATTTTGGATGGCTTCTGAATTTTTGTCTGTTCTTTGTATTGTTTAATACATTTACTATGAAAGCGGTAGTGGGTTCTCTTCAAACTTGGTACTAATATATGTACATTGGCTCGATCTGTGTATCAAATATTTCACTACTTACTTAATTACAAAATGTAAATTTGTAATTACAATGTAATATCTTGTAAATACAAGATATATATCTTCTGGATGTTATAAATGGATTTAAAAAAAAACCAGCGCTGTTCAGATCTCCTGACTTCACGTCCTTTTGAATAGGCGACCAGGCTTAATATTTTCGTAAATTATCGTTGTAATCAACAAAAATACAAGTATCACGAATTACAGCTTTTAAAATTTTGATGAAGATTCCAAAATAGAGTGGGGTGGGATAGAGAGGCCCCATTTGTAGGTACACCACCTGGGACACTGCCTTTTAAAGAAATATTTCATTACACAGAGTGAAAAATCAAATTTCCTTGACGATGACCAAAAAAAAAAAAAAAAAAGTTTAGTTTTTACATAATTAAAACCCTAGGGTGTGAAGAAGCATTTTTTAATTTAACACTTCAGCAAAATATATTTCGTGTTACAACGTGGCAAAATGGGTGCTACGGGAGGCATGGAGCTTTGAACGGTAATGGGTTTATGTGACTTGAGCGGAATTTTGCTTCTTACAAATGTTACAACGGGTCCTAAACAGGCGTATAGGGAACTTGAATGGTTGAATTTGGGGTCAGAGGGGAGCTGGGGAGCTGGTCGCCTCCAACAGTAGAAAGAAATTTATTCATAGATGGTTGCGCCAGGGGGTAACTACAAATTCAAATGAGAACACAGTGTGTGTGGACTTGAAATCTAATGTTTAAATACTGATATAACTGATTGCCTAGCTATCACGTATTTGGAACACAAGTTTTTGTGAAAACTGAGAACATTTGGCGTCAATGTTCTATATTATATACCCATAATGACTTCAGACATATTTCTTCCCGCCCCCCCCCCCCCCCCCCCTTTTTTTTTTCTATTTTTGGTAATATAAGCCAAACGTCGATTTGTGATACGTTTCGTTTCGGGCATAATCATGTATATTAGTACACCAGAAGAGTGCGTTGGCGGGAACACCATAACTCTGACCCTGTGAATGATCGACCCCGCCCACATGGACACAGGCCGCCGCAGTCTCGCGTTTCTACTTTGAGTAGAAGATGGCGGGAAATGCTTACTTTACTAGTTTTTCTGGCCTTTGTGTTCATAGATTCGCTGGTAATTTAACAAGCATCATAGTTATAATTGGTTGCACAATCATCAAACCAAGAAATTTTTTCTGTATGATTTTTTAGGTGAAGAAAAAAATGGTTGGAGATATTATGGTAAAGGTGTAAACTACGAAAAAAAAAGGAACTGCTATTCAAATATTTTTAAGTGATCCTCCATACAACATGTACTGACATTATATTTAAGAGTCAGTCAGAAAGTTGGCAATGTACATGTACCTGCATGTAGTACAAACAAACACCCCCCCCCCACCCCCGCCCAAAAAATCTAACCTGCACGTACGGATTCCATATAGTTTATAACTTAGCGCGCTCTTAATAAATCAATTCCTAATACATTGTCCCTTTACTGTGGGTCAATCTGTGCGAATGTTTTAATTTGTCCTTGAAAATACAGGGTTGCTCATTTCCGGTGTATCGTGTTAAGTGAGAAAATGATATATTCTAGAGCTATTTCAAAACCTGTTATTTCAATCAAAACATATTGTCTCTACTAGGGTCGATGTCAACTTTTCACGAGCTATTCGAGAACACCTGTTAGCTGTCAATTTGGCAATCAACAAAATCCAGTTATACTACAGCATGTTGTGTTCAGATTGCATGGTTGCTGTCTTACTTCGAGCTAGAAATGAAACTCGTTCATGCTCAACTGTCCCATGGTTTGTCATCATCATCATCATCATCATCATCATCATCATCATCATCATCATCATCATCATCATCATCATCATCATCATCATCATCATCATGTGCCGTGCAGTTGCTTGTCCCTAATGTGAAAAGGAATTCGAAACAGGTATTTTTATACCCTCCTGTTCAATGATGTGGCTCTTTCAATCAAATTGGTATCAATCAAAGTCATAAATATGTTTCAACTATTACCAAACCAGAAACAAAATGAAACTAGAAAAGAAGATTTGCTTTACAGCAAATCTGTCCGTGTGCCTACAAATGCAAACTGTTTCAAAACTGTGCAACATCTTTAACGATTCTACTAGTGCAGTATACAAAGAATAACATTGGATTTGTGTCTAATTCATGTGATTTCAGTTGCAACAAACTTAACAATATGTCCACTAGATAGGCAACCTTAAAAAAGAACTTTGACCTTGAAGTGACCCTCACCTAAAAATGATCCTTTGACCTTTAAAGTTACATTTTGACCTTAAAAATGACATTTTGCCCTCAAATTGACATTTGACCTTAAAATGACCTTTGACCTTGACCTTGAAAATGACCTTTGCCTTGACCATCCTCAAAAACATATGCATTTAGAATCACATCTATTATACTATATAAGAGATTAAAGATTTCAAACTTTAATTAGCCCTAATTTCCATAATTTTGAACATCATGACCCCTCTTCATAAAAAGGCAAAACTTTATGTATAGACGTATAATTGTGCCAAGTTTGGAGTTTCAATGTATAATATTGTCCGAGAAAAGTGTTGGACAAATTTGCTGGCAAAGAAAGAAAGAAAGAAAGAAACAAAGAGAGAAAGAAAGAAAGAAAGAAAGAAAGAAAGAAAGAAAGAAAGAAAGAAAGAACTCATGGAAAAACAGAAAGTCTGTGTTGGCACACAGACATAACAAAAAGTATCTAATAATAATACCAAAACACAATAGTCATTTCCCTCCTCGGCTATTCTAGTTCTGCTTTTCATGTTTTCTTGATGCAGATATACCCTGAATCCTCACCAATTATCATTTATTCCAGGTTTTATTGAAGATGTATACGTGGTAACAGGACAAAAAGTTCGGTGTCATTGTTCCTGGGGCACCACATGTTTCTAGCAACACATAAACGTGTCTTTGCTCAATAGTGTTCGTTTTAGCTGAATTGGTGGTCGAATTCTCTTCAAGTTTGATGGAGATGTATGTACGTTAGGGAGGTGTCTACCAAGTTTGTTCAAATGGTAACACTCCATTGATTCTTGGATTTTTACAACGATTTTTTTTTCGTTTTTGGCAAAATGTGTAAAATGTATCTTGGGTGGGTCTTTACCAGGCTGGTTCAAATGATCATGCTCCAATGATTTTTTTTGATTTTTTTAATGATTTTTTTTTTCATTTTGTAACCAAATTTTTTAAAATCTACTCGAAAACCGCTTGGCCAAATGTTTCGAAATTGCACAGGGGCACACCTGGGGACCCCTAGGCTTTAATTTGTTCAACAGGTGGCGCTGCTACTTTTATTGTTCTGTTAAGTTTTTTTTTCACAGTTAATCATTTTCGACTTCCTCTCCTGTACAAAATCACAAGGGTATTAAAAATTGTGTCAATTTCGTCTCTCTCCTTAGTTTAATCAGGTTTGTTCATTTGGAAGGATACTTAAGTTATTCGTGGGGCATCATGACTTTGAACTTTGAAGGCAACCATTTCATCAGTGTCTGTAAGTAACATTGCCTTATATCTGGGTAATGGTGCTCAGTAGTGGTATGGTTACTATTGGACATATATGCCTAAATGCTTTCTTTCGTTGCGGCCACCTTTGACCTCGAGCGAACTTCAAAGGCCAGATTGGGTCAATGACGACCATTTCGTCAGTGTCTGTAAGTAACATTGCCTTATACCCGCGTAAATATGTAACTCTGTAGGTGCATGGTTATTATTCTATAAGAACATGCCTAAATAGTTTCTTCTGGTGTGGTCAGTTTTGACATCGAGTGAACTTGAAAGGTAAGATTGGGTCAATGACTGTAAAAACTAATATTTTCATATTAAACTTCAAACCAATCGACCAAGTTAAATTCAAACTTGATAGGGATATATTTTAGGGAGCCCTTATGAAATCTGCCCATGATGGATGACCTTGACCTGATTTCCAAGTTCACTGACCAATTAGTGTGCATTTCATTTTCACATGATAACTTAAACTGTCCTATTACACAAGAGTAGTCTCCTCTGTAAGGTCTGTGTTAAGTTTAAAAATTGACAATCTCGAACTGATTCCCAAGGTCACACAGTCATTATTGTGAATCTCATATCTGCATGATAACTTCAAAGTTGTCATGGTCCTCTTTCCGGTTCAGGTTAAGTTGAAAGCCATATGACATTGACCTGATTACTATAGTCACAGAGCCATTATTGTGCATTTTGTTTGGGTATGAACAAATTTGCTGCTAGCACTTTCATAGTGCACAGTGTTGTAGTCCTCCATAATGTCTAAGCTAAGTTTAAAGAGGAACAACCTAGACCTGGTTCCTAAGACCACAGAAATATTTTTTGTGTTTTGTTTCAACATGGTTATTTCAACATTTATAAAGGTAGAACTGTCATACTACATACGATTAAAATCCTCAATAAAGTCTAGTTTCATTTTTCCTATAGTTTTTATTAGCTCAGAGTTATTCAATTTCACTTTGTTTTGTTTATCTTGGCTCAGTGCAAGCTGATGATGCATTTTATGACTTACTATAATTGGCTTTACGAAAAACTTCGTGGGTCAGCTGAGCACGAGCTGTTCACACAGATCACTTGTTTCTATTTTTTTAGGATTGTTTTGTTTTTGACGCAATTTTTGGCTTCCAAGTTTTTCTTCAAAACTGTCACTCAGATCATTTGCTGAAACCTGGTTAAAATTTTTCTTGTGGAAGGGTCAAATTGGTTCACTGGTGGTATTGCTGTGGATCCCTGGTTTGTGCCGATTTGTTTAATTCGGGTATTTATCATTTTACACTGTGTATCCATCTATTAATTCCACCACCATTGTGTTTGTTCAGACCTCGTGACGTTGTGGCCAGCATTTCACCTTTAATGCATAGCGAGAACGTTAAAAAATTCTCAAATATTTACTTATTCCATAGTCGGCATTTCATGTTGTCTATATGCTGATTCAGGAGAGTATACCTCTGCCTATAGATTTAACAGATAGTATTGCAATTTGGCGTTGTAACACTAATGTGACAACATAACTTGTCACTGGCTTTGATAAGGAAAACCCCCTAACAAATAAACACGGCCTCATATCAACATACAGAACAAACGCATGTCGTAATACTACGCGTGCCAAAAGATCACAACTTAGTCACAATGTTACGTATATTGATTGAAGCAAATATGGACAACGTACAGAATAATTAATCTGAATGCGCCATAGTGCGTCGAGGTCGTGACCTTGAATAGATGGGTTGTGGCGTGGATTTATATGTTGGTTCTGTTTGAGTCCGCAGAGATAATGGCGGAAAGTTACTTTCATCTGTCCAGACTTGAAAAGAAACATATTTGCAGACTACAATGCTTTTAACTTTTTCACCGTCACGTGTTGGACTCACTCAACAGGTTTCCCTTGGCGCACTTTGCAAAGTGCGCCAAGGAAAGCTGTTAACTCAGACCGATGTATGTGCTGCAGTTACTGACTTTAGACAAGGCATGCGGATGCTTGAAAAAAGGGCCTTTCATTAGAAATCTGAATCTCAATCATTGTTACACGCTGATTAAAATGCACACACATAGACACAGATATATATATATATATATATATATATATATATATATATATATATATATATATATATTGGCTTGGTTTGAACATTGTTTGTGGCAGAAAAAAATTACACAGGACAAACGTAACACCACACTTTTGTACTATAATGGAGAACATGATGCATGATCTGTATTTATCTTCTCAAAATGTAATTAAATGTTAAAACTTATTTCTCTCAGTCTACCTATTCTTATATTTATGTTTCATTTTTTTACATGTTAAACATAAATCACATTGTACATGCAATCTTACGGAGATACTTATAAAGGACGAAAGCAAAAAAGGACAAGATAAATGATTTTTTGATGACTGCTTTTATGCAGGGTTTTGTCATGTTAAAGAAAGTATAGTCTTCATATTCCATTGCTACATTATCGTCACAGTCGGAGTACGCCTCTGTTGATGATCCCGTATCCTCTGATGCAGAGGCAGTACCAATTACTGAATATTCACTGACGCGTCGTTTTTTACTTTTTCTACTGAAGTACGTTGATTTTTTTCTGTCTGAAAAGTACAGTCCTCTTTTTCGTCCCATCTGTATACAAAAGGGGAAAAATTGTATAAATCTACGTCACAACCCATCTACCACAGCCACGACCTGGTGACTTCAGCTGTATTTGAATCAAAATTTGTATTAAAAACGTCATATTCTCTTAACGTAACATACACAATTTAGTGGTAGAGGCATACTCTTTTGGCGGTTGTATTATTGTAAGTGTGTGTTTGTTTTTATTTCTTTTTGACCCGTAATTCATTCCCATGAGTTGTATAATCACGGAAGCCAACGCAAGGAAAAGTGCTTTTACGTTTCTGTTTCAACACCAAATTGAAATAAAATTCTCTCAAAACTATAAGCAGAGGTATACTGTCCTGAATCAGCACATAGACAGCATGAAATGCCGACAGGAAATATTTGAGAAAAAATCTTATCTTTCTCGCTCTGATGGTAAAATGATGCTGGTCGATTCAGCCACAACGTCACGAGGTCTGACAAACGCAATGGTGGTGGAATTGATAAACATAGATGGGCACACCGTGTTAATGCATACCAGGGAGGTGTATGATACATACACCTCCCTGATGCATACATGCCATACCTAATGTAAGTCAATGGGGATTGGAATGGTAATTCACATTTTCAACTTCTGCAAAACTGTCAGCCAGATTGATTTCAAACATGGTAAGGATGTACCTTGGCTGGGTCTCTACTACGTTTGTACAAATGGTGGCGCTCCAGCGATTTTTAGCTCAGCTGACTCATAGGATGGTTCGTGATCTGTCGTCCATCCGTCGTCTGTCTGTTCACAATTCACATTTTCGACTTCTATCAAGCTGCTATCCGCATTCCCCTCAGATCTGGTGAAGATGTACCTAGCTTGGTCTCCACTCAGTTTGTTTAAATGGTCAGGATCCAGTGATTTCGCATCCCCCTGCAGGAAACATGTTAGCATTGCAAGCACTGGGATGCTGAACTTGTATCCGCAACTAGTCTCGGGTCTTTCTTCAGATTCATTCAAATTTTGCACGGTTGATGGGCATAATGTTGACCAAATCATATTACATAGGCATGCTTCCGCTGTCTTCTTCTGATTTTTAAGATGAATTTTTAAATTACATATACAAAGTAATTAGTGCTCAACTTAATTTGCATTGTAAGCATAGGGGTGCTAAAATTATATCTACAATTTTTTTCACTTTTTTGTCAGATTAATTTCAAACTTTGTACGGTTGATGGGCATGAGGACCACATCATATCACATGGCCTTGGTACTGCTCATATTCTTGATTTTTAATGAATTTTTTAAATTACATAATTTGTATCTGTTCAGATCTTGTAAGCATAGGGATATCTGTGTAAAAAAAAGATAAAGTGTTCTAAAAAAACTGCAGGCAAAATCTGCATCAAACTTGGTACGGATGGACTCTAGGCAGGCCTCACCTTGGAGTGTTATTTCAGAAAACTAGGTCACTACTAGGTCAAACATCTGGATAACAGTGATAAAATCGTGTCCTCTATGTTATTAGGCTATAACATCTGTCTTCTTCGATTTGGTTTTAGAAAAATGCTCTCAGCCACATATGAAGACAAAAATAAGTGTCATGAAATAAAACTAGGTCACTGGATCAATTATCTGGGACACAGCAACATCCATCATGTACACTTCATCAGTGGACAATAATTATCTTGTGTTTTGACATTGTGTCATGAAACTTTAATGAGACATCATGCATAAACTGCCAGGTGGCAACATTAGGTCATGTACCTAGGTCATAGTGATATGTCCATAAAATAGAGATCTTTGGCATGCAATTTTTGTGTGCTTTGGTTTTGTCGCTCGTAATCTCACATCCGCTTAGTTAGTTATTTTTTGACTCCCGATGACCAATGGACATTTTAGTCAGAGAATCGTTTCTCACTAGGTGGCGAGCACGTGGGTATATTATCGTGTCATCTAAAGATCTCACCTAATTCTAGTTTATATTTTTGTTCAATTTTTTAGCCAAATCTTTAAAAAAAATCTTCTCTGAAACCTCTTGGCTTCGAGATTGCACAGGGACACTTCTGGGTACACCTAGACCTTGTCCAGCAGGTGACAGTGTAATTCATGTATATTTTTTATCGATTTTTTTTAACAAAAAGGCTATTTTCAACTTCTTCTCCAATACAAAACCACAGATTTCTTTAAAAATGTTTCAATTTAGTCTTTATGCTTAGTTTAATCAAGTCTGTTCATTTGGTAAGGGTGTTTCAATTATTCGCAGAGTTTCGTGACATTGAATATTTATGCTTGCATTCCATATATCAGTGTATAAGTGACCTTGCCATAAATATGGTGCTTCGCAGGTGCATGGTAACTGCTGAACATGTCTAGGAATGTACATATGGGGTTTCTTCTGGTGTTGCTACTTTTGCCTTGAACGACCTTGAAAAGTTAAATTCAGATCAATGACTGTACAAATTGATAAAATTGCTGCACATAGTGATGGTTCTCAATAAGAGCCAGAGTGAGTCAGTATATAGGTGACCTTGACCTCATTCCCAAGGTCACAGGGCCATTTACATGAATTTTATTGTCCATGTGATAACTTCAGAAATATTTGAGCTAGAAAGTAGATGTTGCACATGGCGAATCTTGGCCTGTGTGCAGGCTAGCGTCAGATTGTATAGTAGTATACTTTGACCTCATTCCCAAGATCACAGACCCGCTTGCATGCATTTTACTGTTCCCTTCAATACCTCATCTTGTACATGGTGGTGGTTCTCTGTGAATGCCACACATAGCCAGCACATGAGTGACATTGACCTCCTCCCAAGGTCACAGGGCTACTTACATGGAATGTGCTGTTGATAACCACTTGTGTTAGGTCTGGATTTTTATGTTACACTCTCACATTCCTGCGACCCCTGTCCGGCAAGACAATCTTTTTGCTAAGCAATTTTTCAGGTATGGTGTTCAATATGAAATATACTGTACAGTTATAGCCTATAGTCTTTGACGGATTGTGGTTACCTCCTCCTGTGGTAAGGGAGCGACCATTTGTTTTTCGGGGGTGGGGGGGGGGGGGCGGGGGCTAGAATTTTTCTTTTTGAAAAAAAATTCCCTGAAATTTCAGGAAAAAATAATGTGGCCTAATAATATGGTTCAGGAAATAATATTCTGACTCTACAAATATGTTCATATCCGTCAGTATAAATATAGAAATAAAAATCTTGTTAGGATCAGCATGTAAAAAATAATCTGGCCGCGCGGAATGGAAAAATAAAAAAAAACTGGCCAAAAAAAAAAAAAAACAATAACAGTAGCCCCCCCCCCCCCCCCCCCCCCCCGCCAAAAAAAAAATCAAATGACCGCTCCCTTAGTGTTGCCCTCCGTCAGGTTTAGGTCAATATGGTGTATGCTGTCTAGCACGGGTTCTAAATTTTGGGGATCATGTATGTGTTGCATTCGACCCTCCATACGAATAAACAACGGCAATGTGACTTTTAGCATTCTTGTATCTTTATGTTATAAAGGTACAAGTTTTAAATTTTTCCCATTGAGGATTTCCCTTCAGATCACTAAGGGACCTACAAGCCTACCAATCAACTCGGATGCATTTTGGATTAAAACGAATTTATGCCTCTTGTATTTTCAAGGTATCAGGTGAATTTCTTGCCAATTTCCTTCCCTGGCAAAAATTTCTTTGTATTAGTTGAGTCATGTATGAGCCTACCCACCCACATCTTGCTCTCCTTTTTTCTCACTCTCTCGATTAACTCATCCTTTTGTGTAAAGTTAATGAGAGGTCCCATATATGTCATCTGAGGTAGTTACTGTTGATTCATTCCAAGAATGCAGCATGAATAAAACATTCTGAAATTACACCTGACGGTTCCGTTCCCAGTGGCACGAACGTTACTGGCAATTGTATCCTCTAGATCATATTTGTATTTGTGTCTTTTTGCCCAGAACCACTTCCTAGTAGTCAATATCCTATTCCGCAGTTCGAACTCTTTACTCTCCATAAGCTAACCTGTCCCTGTCTAACCTGTATATATATGGAATTAATATTGTCTTTGTTGCACACGTTCCTCTGTAAAATTTTGACATAGGCTGTATCAGCCCAAATAAATTAAAGGGTCTTCAGCGGGTAACTACTCAACATGTTTCGGAGCCTTTTTACCCGTACACGTCTCTCTGAGTAGCGGCTCCTTGCCTAAGCTAAATATTCAGCAAAGACAACCCACATGATAATGAATAAATATGAACGTGGCAATTGATGAATTAGCTAAATATGTGAAGTTTTGCTTGTACATGCAGAGCTTCATATCAAAGAAGAATACCTGTCAAACAATCCATAATTACCAAATTTTCATAGTACAGGTTCAGATAAGAACAATTTGACTTACCCCTGAACCAAAATGTACCCTATATGTTTCATTAGAGATAATATCCTCCCATCATTCAAGCCAACAAATTTAACGTGTCTGTCCGTCTGACTGCTCAAACGAATGTAAGTTTGGCATGTTGGATTGGTCCTTATGACAATGCAAGCTTTAGGTCGCCTAGGTAGTAATACACTTATTACAATAAAAACTAATGGTAAAACTATCATGAATACATGAAAATAACATTAATTTTATCAATTTTAAGGTTTAATTTAGGTTTATAAAACTACCTCTACTATATAGTCATTATGACTGGAAACATTTTGATTGATTTATTTTATTTTTGTCAATGTCTCCTCTTTCACACTAATTATGTAAAGATTTGATAATGCTATATGCTTACACGTAACTACTTTTAAGCGTCTTTTGTTAGGGACACACCATTTGATAATAGGAGGGGGGGGGGGGCTTGTGTTTTTTTTTTTTTTCAGTCATATTTTTTTATTTTGCACATTCCAAGTGGCCAGATTATTTTTTCACATGCTGGTCCAAGCAAGATTTTTATTTCAGTATTTATACTGACCGACATCAACATGTTTGTAGAGTTTTGAGGGCAGATTTTCCGGAAATTTAAAGGCATTTTTTTTTCAGAAAAACTCTAGCCCCCCCCCCCCCCCCCCCGCCCCAATAACAATTGGCCACTCCCCGGATTACCCGCCATAAATGTTTATCAGCACAGCTTGAGTTTCTCTCAGCTGACAACCAGGGTGTCACATGCCCTAGCCACACATTTCAAATCTGGATGTGGAAAAAGTAAATCCCTACCACAATGTGTGTACAAACAACGGCATTTATTGTCATCTATGATATAATGATTGGACTTAAATTTAAGAAAGCAACTCCCACAACATTCATAAGTCTCCCAAATGGTAAGTTTTACTCATATATGTATTTGTGACCGAGATAAACAGGGCGAATGTGAAAAAAGTAGTGGAGCTCTGCATAGCAACACAGCTTGAGTGTTATGCAAAGTGACTTCCATTGCCTGCTCTTATACCCAGCGCCCGGCCTTTAAAGGCCTATATGTGGATGCGTTGAAAATTTACAAATGTTGCTCGTTTTCCATAGACTCATAAAACAGCTGGGAGATGCAGAGCGGTTAGTACTTGACTTAATTAGTTTGGTCAACATGCCAACTTGAATCTTTTTCTGTCCAGACTGATCCCAGACTTGCCCAGACCAATCCCACACTGCCCTGACCGATTACAGACCAATCCCAGGCTAATTTTTTTTCGGCCCAGATTATTCCCAGACCGATTCCAAACCAATACTAGGCTGTCCTAGACAAATCCTCTCATATATATAATATATATGGGATATATATTTTTGTCATGCAGTTTGTCGGCCTTTTTGGTGGTGGTCGGGGATATCATTAAGGAACATCACACGGGCCACCGAAATGACTACAGTATACAATATGCTCACGTGTAGTACATGTTTGTAATTTGTCAGCATATGTGCAATACAAACAGAAGAGACAATACACCTTTCGCCTGTCTATCCTGAATCTGATGTGCAGCCTGCACATCTACATACACGCATATTCTCCATGGGTTGTCAATGTCGTGCTCTCCCGTGAAACCAGACAGTTTATTAAACCGCACTATAGATGCGACAGTGCCACTTTATTTTACGACTTGAGTGTGAAAGTAGTTAATAAAGTCCGTAACAAAATTATAGCAAAAGCAAAAGCCAACAAACAATTATAGTATTTTTGTACAAAATATGCATTCACCTTAACTCCGAAGAAAAACCTATACATTGTTGCCTAGGGATCAGTGATTTCACATGGTAGTAACTTAATTACTATATCATACTTCCATCTTTGCTATATAGGAGTCATTATTGATTGAGTGTAAGAGGTGCCTGTGGAGCAATATGCCTTAACACACTTTGTCTATGCATTCATTTTGTCATGCGATTAGATGATAATGAGAATAATAATAATAATAATAATAAAACCCCCATGTATCTGGTAAAAATTAGAAAAAACTGGCGAAGTTGAAGTAAATATACTGTTTGTTTGTCTTACCAATCATCGGTAAATGAAACAAAGACACACACACTCGCGCGCGCTTCCATTTAGGACAAAACAACATTATATTGAGACCTGCTCGAGTTTCCAATACCGCGAAAGTATATCAGAGCTTATTATCACTGATTATTTTAGTAATGTTCTAAATTTTGGCATTCTCCCACCTTTTGATCATGCGGATTATCTTTCGCTCATTCTCCACTCTGAACCACAGAGACCGTGACCCTGTAAACGTTGTATAATAAATCATTTCAACGTTGAAAACCTTAAAAGAAGCTCCTTGGGACACAGGTTTTGAAGTCTTTCATTCTATTGATGACGTTGCATCTTATTATTGATCTGATCGACCTACGTGCAGTTCTATTTACTTGCAAACACTCTATCCCATTCCCTGACGAAAGGTTTGATAACCTGCGACATTAAAATATTCGTGAGACTGTGTATGGTGTAGCCGCGCTTTTAATAAGTACAAGCGACTTACTCCACAGGCCACATCATGTACCCTCAATTGTATCCTCCAATTTTTAACGTTTGTGATAATTTACAAGAGAAAGCACAATATAACTGCGAGTGCTTACAAATCTATTATTATTCAATTTTGAAAAATAATTGTCACCACCTCGTTTCCAAAAAGAGAAGTCCAAAAAATTGTGGCGCCTCAATAATTCAATCCTTGAGAACAGACTCCATTAACCCCGTGCTCCAGTTGTAGACAATGAGAAGGTTGTGTAAGTCAACATTGGAAAGTGCGAAAAGTTCCAATACCTAATTATTTTGCTAATCAATGCAAGCTTCTACCTCAAGATAATCCCTTATCCCTCTCAGAAATTACCTTCAGAACTGATTTCCGCTTAGCATCATTGACACTGTACGGATAGATATGGTTTTGTGAATTCCTGGAATCCAGTACTGCCTTTTTGCCTGATGATATTAAAAAATCTCTTATAAATACTTATTCTGGAATCTGTCATTCGCTTTTTAATTGCTACCTATATAATTTACCCCATCCTCTTCCATGGAAAAAATATAGTATCAGTCTTATCTTTGTGAAGAACGATAAACAATCCTAAGGGAATTATCGTAGGATTTCCATTCTTTGTAATATCTCTCAACATTTGAATGCCTTATTACCATATTTGTCATGAGTACATCTTAAAAATGATGTCTCTACTTCTAAAACTTACTGCCTCAAAGCAAATTAGTGAGCTTATTAATCAGCTTTTCTGCATCTACATACTCCTGTATATTATTTATATATGTATTATATATATGTATGTGTGTACGTACGTATCAAAGAGCCCCATACTCAGCACAGTGATGTTGCTCGTTTATATATAAATATATATATATATATATATATACATACATTGTAAATATAATTGTCTGAAAGTTATAAGTTTTTGCCTTTGACACCAGAATACTATTATAGTGCACAATTCCACCATTTGAGCTGAAAGGGTTAACACTATTGTAGGAATCCACATTCTTTCCTTTATCTTTGCACTAGCAAGTTTTAAATCCGTTAATCCATACCTAAGTATATTCTGGTCTGGACTATATAACATACCATTGAAATTTCATTTTCCAGCCTGTGTTTGTAAAACGCTACAACGTATTTTGATTAAAAAGAAAAGTGGACGCTGTCCTATGAATCCGGATATAATGGGATTTTGGACTCTTTTGCCCATAAATTGCAATATTTCCTACTTGCCCGGACCATAAAAGTATTCTCTCTCTCTCTCTCTCTCTCTCTCTCTCTCTCTCTCTCTCTCTCTCTCTCTCTCTCTCTCTCGTATCGCTGTATTTTCAGAGTTTGGCGTTTGTCCAGTTTTTGGAGCAGTTTTGTTTTTGTTCAGTGTTAGCATCTTCTTTTTTGTGGAGCATAGTTGGTTTGAAGTCCCATTCGTGCCAGTATAGCCAGGTTTATTGCTAACGGTACACAAAGTTTTGGGACCACGAAAGGCATATTCCAATTGGATTTACTCATAGCCATGTGCCAAGGAATCATTATGGCACACCCGTTAATTGTACACATACTGAAATAAGAATGGGCAAGCATATGATTATCTCAGACAGACGGATGCAATCTGTCAGGTTCTACTCAAACATGCCTTGTTCCCTGTTGTTCGCCTTGTTATGGCCAAGTCAGGTGACCCAAGCTGTGCTCAGTCCAGTGTTGTCCTTCTGGTGATGGTTGATGCTAGCCCTCAGTCTCTTTCTTTGCCCTCCACCCTCTTGGGCGCTCACTAGGAATCCCCTCCAAAAGGACACATGAGGCCAGGTCAATGGACAAATCCTTTTTCAACTGTTTTAGCACACATTTTCTGGAGGTGTGTATTTCTCTGTGCAATACTGTTCGAAGCTCTAACAATCGACAATGTTGATTTGTATTGTTTTTATTCTACCAGGATTTGTAATGCGGAAAAAAAAGAATTTCGCGAAATGTTTATTTTGAACAAATTGAGAAATTGTATGTTTGACGAAATTCATACTTAATCAGGATCCGTTTCACATGTAATTATGTTTTTTTATTTGTTTTCAAACGGGAAAAAAGTTGTTCTTGGCAGAATCTGTGTTTGGGGCAAACAGTGGAAAGTGACCTTCAATGCAAACAAATCTCTTGCTCTCATATTTTCTGCTAAGAATAACAAACCTGACCATCCTCCTCTACGTCTTGGTGATTCCATTATACCCGAGGGCACCAATCATACTCACTTAGGGGTAACACTTTCAAACAAACTTAAATGGGATGCCCATATTAAGAGAATAATTGAAAAAGCAAGGAAACACTTGACCTTACTCCATAGTCTTAAATATAAGTTATCTCGGAATACTCTAGGCAGGCTGTATAAAAGTATGATACGGCTTATTTTGGAGTATGGGTGTGTTATATTTGATAATTGCACACAAACACTTTCTGAATCTTTCGAAGCTGCACAGTATGAAGCAGCCCGCATTTGTTCAGTTTAGGTGCTATAAAACGTACACCTCGACATCTCTTACTGAATGAACTAGGCTGGACAACTCTATCATACCGACGACGATACTTTAACTTGATTTTGTTTCACAAAAAGGTTAATGGTCTGACCCCGGCTTATCTTTCGGATCTAATTTCACATAATGCTGGCCATTTGAATGTTCGTCTAAGAAACCGTCGTAGTCTTAAACAACTTAAGCATATGTCTAAACGTTGTGGTGGCTCCTTTATTCCTTCTACTATAAAACATTGGAATGATCTTCCGGACGACATTAGATCGTCACCTACTCTTGTTCAGTTTAAAGCTAATTTGAAAAATACACTTTTGTCTGTAGATCTCGTTCCAACTCGTTATTCACATGGCGACAGATTTCCTAACATTATTCATACTCAGTTGCGTCTGGGCTTGTCTCAGTTAAATTCACATCTTCATTATTTCAATATTATCCCAGCAGCTACATGTTCGTGTTCTTATCCTAATGAAAACATTTTTCACTTCTTTCTTGAATGTCCTCTATATTGTATCCCTAGAAAATCACTGTTAACAACTGTCTGTTACATATTGGAGCCGGGAGTGAATCCAAATTTAGTAGTCCACCTTGCAGGTGACATTTTGATAAATTATTTCATTCATGGACAATCTCTCTGCTAACATTAATATCGAAATATTCGATGCTGTTCAAAAATATATTTTAGATACTCGTCGATTTTTATTTTGAGTGAGCGCTTCCTCTGGCCTTAAAATCAAGGTCAGACTTAGTCTCCTTTTCCAGGATTGCTTACCCGGTGCCATATAATCAGCCGTAAGTCATATATATATATATATATATATATATATATATATATATATATATATATATATATATATATATATATATATATATATATATATATAACAGTGTTGTCCCCAGCTTTTCAGGAGGGCAGGGCACCTTTCATCTAAAAGGGCACTTTTCAAGCACACAATGACAATCAAAAAGGGCATCCAAAAGTAACGGTCCAAAAAACCAGGCTTCAGTTTTGTTGTTTTTATGGAAATAGTTCTGAATTTGCATCTTGTACTCATGGTCACTAGAGAAACTGATATGTTGTTTTGCCAATCAGTTTAACTTATGTTGAAATTTTATGAGAAAATGAATGTTATTGCCCAGAATAGCAAAAAACATAGGAGAAAAGGGCAGGGAGCTAAAGAAAAAGGGCAGGGAGCAAAACAAAAGGGCAGGGAGCAAAACAAAAGAGCAGGGCAAATCTCCCTTCTATTTTAAGCTACAGACAACACTGTATATATATATATATATATATGTCTTGGGTGGTTTATGGGCAATTATACACTGCCCACAAAATAATAAACAATGGAATAGGTCCTACAGTCGGTTTGTGGGTCATGCCCATTGTCTGCGAGTCAATTATAATGCTCAAACCGGACCGTGGGCAGTATATACCAAGTATAGCTTACCACAATTTCTGGGCATTTATAGCTTCCCATAATATCTGGGCATCGTGAAATTGATTTTGACTTTACAACCAAAATTTCCGTGGCAAAGAACATTGTTCATCTAGATTTGACTGCATGTCACCTTCCCTTTTTAGCTTGTCTATTGCACATGCCAAATCTGCAGACATTATAGTTATTTGAAAGTAAAAACCTGGTCGACTTTGATTTTGATGTGTTACATTGCTGTCAAAAACTGATACACCTACACCTGGCTTTTAAATATATATTCATTATGAGACTAGCATACGTATAGCAGCACAGCTTCCCGATTGTCAACTTGTAAGATATGTCAGGCCTGCCCGTCACACTCCATGAAAGCCATACACGTTTGCAACATTGTAGCAAGAATTTGAAATCGCTCATGCCGAGCCTCAACCTAGCACTGTCTGATACAGAGTTTCATTTTCAAGTTGTGGATCTATACAAGTTTTGCTCCATCACAATATTTTCTCTGTAGAAAATCAGATTTCACGATGCTTTGTACAAGCAGGTAGAATTTCTGAAAATGAGGGAATCTTCTAGGACCTTCATATTTTACCAAATTTATTTTAATTCATTAATCCAGGGTGACCTGTTCAGTCGCAGATTTTTCTTCCACGGGGCCCTGTGTCCTGCAATGCAAAACAAAGCATGTAAAACAGTATAAAATTAGTATGTAAAGTGCAATAGTACGTACGTAATACAATGAACCTAAAATAGTAAAGAATGAATGGAAAAAAGCTCGCACAATGAGTCCTATATACAATGATAAAACCACTGAAGACTGAAACACATGCAGGTAAAGAGTACTGACAACTATATAAAAAACAATTATAGAAAAGCCCTATGTTGTCTTTTAAAATCTGTCAAATTATCACATTCCTTAAAAAAGTTTGAGAGGCTATTAGCTGCATTTTGCAGTCTTTGTGCTGTAAAATGTAAACACATTCCTGAAAATCGAAGCCGGGTATTAGTATAAAGTTACATTTAGGATTTTTCAAAAACATTTTTCGTGCATTTTTGAGCAAGTTCTCACAACTAAATCTCCCGTCTCTCTGCTATTCACTACGTTGCTCCAACTGTGTTCACTGCAAATTAAGTCCCAAACATATGATATCAGCTGCAACTTGGACAGAGTGAAGATTAATTGCTCAGTTGATCAAACATGTACATAGGAATATAACAGCCCAGATGTTGAGAGTTTATGGATATCACTATGACCAAGAGCTAGTACATGACCTGGTTTAACTAGATGATACACATATCTGATTAAAGTATCATGACACATTGTCAAAACACAAGGAAATTATAGCCATAGATAAATACTACCGAGAGTGCCGTTGTGACCCAGATACTTAATCCATTGATTCAGTGTATTTCATAATACTAAAACCATCAAAACTGGAAGAAAACTGTTCATGCTAGGACCATTTATTTCTTTGGAAAATGTACATACTACAGTTTCTTATAAACGCTTTGGGGAAAATGAAAAAGAAAAATCATCAAAAATCTCTTGAAATAGATAACACGGCCGTTTCAAGATTTTGCCAAAAACGGACAAAAGAACGTTCACAAAAAACAAATATCATTGGACCAACACCTGTTGAACAAACCTGATAGAGACCTATCCAAGGTACATCTCCACTAAGTTTGAAGAGAATCTGACCAGGGGTTTTTGAAGAGAAGTCGAAAATGTATTTGTGGACAGACTGATGATTGAAGCATACTAAAACATCAGCTACCTAAGAAGCTGAGGTCAATCAGTATGCTGTCAAATCAAGAACTACGCCATTCGAGCACAATTACATTGTTTCTTGTTCGGGAAGATATCTATCTTTGTATATTGCGTCATTGCAGGCAACGAATTTGATTTATATCCATGTTGTAAAGATATTCCTGTTCAATTCAGGAATCACTGGAAAGAGCAAGAAATACGTTTAGAGCATCTTCGGGAAACATTTTACTTCGAGGCTCATAGACTTAATCATGTACGTAAGCATACAAATATTTAAAAATGAAATGATAAGCATAAAAATCCATCCCATGAATTCAAATCTATTCAGCCCTCTACATGGTTTCGGTTTTGAGAAACGAACATGAAATTTGAAAAGCATGATAGTTCAATGAAACAGATTATAGGACTTAACCTTGTGACAACATTGTGCCCACTTCATTGTTACTCATGTTGATATATATATATATGACTGAAATTCCTGTGGCTTCTCTATGTGTTGTTTCACTTCACAATTTCGGACACTGTTCAGTATGCAGGCAGGCAAACTCAAAGGAATGCGTCAGAACCTATGTGGAATTTACCGAAACGTAAAAACTCTCTATGTTGATTTATAATTCTAAAGAAGTAAACTTGTCAGATATTTAATACATCATTTTGGGCACATATGTCACCACTCGAACATTTGATCAGACGGATAGAACATTGACAGTGACAGTTCATGTGCATTTATTGGAGAGCTGACACCTGAAATTCTGATTTTTTTTATTGACATGTGCAATCATGATGTATAAATGCACGGAAAATATAATTTATGCTGACATGATATTATTCTCGAGATTTTTCTTTTCTTTTAATCTTCGATGTGTGGAAACAAAATAAATATTTTCATATAGACTGATATGATGACGTCGAAAAGAGTCTTGTACATTTATATTCTGAATAAGAAAGGAGCCTTGTGATAAGCAAATGTTTCCTGACAATGACTATGACGTATCTCTTGTTCTTAAAACTCTGATGATGTATCTACATTGCTTTGGACCTGACTGAGATGTCAGTGCTGCTAAGAGTGACAATAGCAATCGATCTGAAGAGTTGTCTCTGTATTATTAAAATTAGCAGTAAATATACACTTAAAATGTTGTATTGATAGTGGATAGATGTTAGCGAATTGTGAAACTAACCCGCAGCACTTCTGGTTATCTTGATTAAGAACAGTTTTTTTTTCTTCAATTTGAAAACCTTGAATATCTTCACAACTGTGATGGAGATGTCTTTCTAACCTTTACTTTCATATCACTGCCCACTGAGCATTGAATTCGAGTCTTGAGCAAAATAGTCACACCGTTTCAAATTATGCTTATAAGTGAATAAATATGAATTTATTAAATTATGAAGATGTCATTTCAACTTCCTCTCACATTTTAAAGGTCACTGTGCATTGATTTTGAGAAGCTTGCAGGTAGATCCAATGGAATCCATTGTACCACACATACGTTTTTCATGTAGTGGGATATTTGTACTAATAATATGCACGGTAGACACTGTCACTTTGATATTGTGACTTTCAGAATTTGAGTTTTAAATTAAAAACCTGGTGGCGTAGTTTTTTGTTGGGGTATTTTTTGTCACATTCGACATCACGCACTGGAATTTTCATAACGACTTTGATCTGTGTTTAGGTCACATATATATAAAATATTTAGGTATACTAAAGACTATGATTATTATAATTATATAGATGACATACTAGCTCCATGAAATGTTATTGAGACTATGGTCAGCTCATGAATATATTAAATGAAATTCTGCTACTAAAAATCCTCATCTTTATTTCTTTATTTGTTTTTGTACTTGACTCACCTTTGGACTTTACGTATGAACCCTTTAGTCAATCAATAAACAAGCCAATCCACCTATTTCCTAATCATTTTGTTAGTCTGTTTAGTTTAAACATATTTATTTAATGTAACGATAATAATCATGATAATAGCAGTAATAATACTATATTTACGGATATATTTTTGTGATGAGAGTAAATAATTATAACAGTAACATATTGAACCCAAGAACAGCAGCGTAGTGCCATTGGCATATGACCTGACGACAGGGTGTAGCATAATCTGAGATCAGGACACCCATCTCAGGCATAATAGACAGATGGCGGGAGAGGGGCAGTCGCCATTCCATGCGGTATGGATGTCCAACAGTCGATTTAAAGAATTCAGACAGACGTGTGTGTTAGAGTACACGTAAGCAGACTCATACTGACATCGCCATTTAAAGATGTCTCTCTATTTCCAATATTTTCCAGCCCTCCTGTGACAACTATTCTGCATGAGACTCATGGGGGTTGCCTGCAAAGCTGCCACAATTGGATCGTTGTTTTTGCTGGCCCAAACCAACAGTCCATTGAGTCAGCCAGGCAGGCAACTCACAGCACACCAGTATCATTTTAATGGACGGCAACCAACCCGTCCACTTACATTACTGCAAAGAAGCAGGGAGCCACAGATGATATTGCAATCAAATTTTGAGAACTGGTATAAATGTTCTCCCATAGTCATGCATACATGCATCATGGATGTATGCATGACCAGAGCCAATAAAATTATTTAATTATTTTAATTAGAGTGCACGTTCCTCTGGGTCACTCCCAGGGTTTTCTGTAAATTATCTTCACTTTGGGTTTTTTCAACCTTAATGCCATGAGAATTTGCAACGTATGCCTTCCACAATTATCAAATAAGGTAAATTTTATGAAATACAGATGTTGAAATTCACCATTCGCTACATTCACCAGAGATAGCACTAGTCAGGGTTGCTTTTTCTAACATTTGCTTGGTCTTTTTTTCAACCCGCTGGCATACCATGCGGATATCTGTTATCATCGCCTCCCTCTCCGGACCTGCCTCAAGAAAAATGTACTTCCGTGCAATGTATTCGATATCACCATGTTCGCGTGGCGCAAGGGTCAGGAAACTTTTGTGAACGATTTTCACCTAGAATCAACATAACTTTATAGGCTTGATCATTATATAAAACAAGCTATGGAGTTATGTTTCTAACGAGGCATTCGTCAGAGCTGCGAATTTCCACAAGACGTATACATGCAAAACATAAATACAATGTAATATATAATACTTGTGGTTTGAACATATTTTATTAAGGCAATCGGAAAGCAGGCATGGCCTAGACAAATTCCTCTTGCGACAAAAAAGGGTAAAATACAGGGTACAGTATAAAAGATAATGGAACAAACCACAGGACACTACATTAATGCCCACATAACAGCATGCAATTTATTGACACACCGGACGTCACAGATAGTGGTCCGAGTAATAAGTAATTTGCATTGACGGTAAGAGATGTATAATACAAACAGTTTGAAACAGTCATTTAGAAAAGTATGGATGTTTGCCCGCACGTGGCCACTTAAATGGTAGGCATACCCATACCTTTACAACAAATAATAATAACAGTATATACAAGCTACCAATTGAAACCAGCGCCGGCCTCAGTTGAATCTGCCAGCGCGGATAATGTACGAATGTACAGATTCAAAGATAGCTACATTAGCGACTTTGGAATATTTTAAACTTCGGTTAAGTAGTGTGTTTAATGTAAACGGAGCCTTGGTAATGAACATTTGAAGGGTGTTACGTTCGGTAATGAAGCTAGGACATTCAAAGAAAAAGTGGTAAGAATTTTCTACTGTTGCTCCACAAGCACAACTAGGGGAACTATGATACCACTTTTATGCATATCCTGGTTCAACTGACTGCATCCCATTCTAATTCGCGAATGTAGAATATTAACTTTCCTGTTGCCAATGTAGAATAAATCGTTAACCTTTGGCTTATCTTTGTCTAATTTACACTGAAATGTATCAAGATCCTCAGAATTTCGAACTGAATTGGGTAACATATTCCACTGACGAATGGTTGCTGGTATAAAAGAATTTCTGTAAATACTAGTTCTTGCGTATACCTGGCTTATATCATTTTTTGATCTTACATTGTATGCATTTCTACAAGACACGTTTCCTGGAATTAAGTAGGCACATCTTATCTTGGTGCAAGGATCAGGAAACTTTTGTGAACGATTTGCCCCTAGAATCAACATAACTTTATAGGCTTGATCATTATACAAAACAAGCTATGGAGTTATGTTTCTAACGAGGCATTCGTCAGAGCTGCGAATTCCCACAAGACGTATACATGCAAATCATAAATAATATGTAATACTTTACAACACTCCAGCAGCAAGTTGTAAAGGATCAACTTGCACAGCGGTCAGCTGGATCCGAGTTTCTACATAACATACATGAGACCAATATG
>CAXHWN010000754.1:0-19000 GCA_964020975.1 Hermodice carunculata | reverse complement strand
ATCATTGGATACGTGTGTTGTAGAAAAAAATACTTCAAATCTGGCTTCGCTTCTGACTGTGAACAACAAAGTGAGTAATAGTTCATACCGAGTTGTACTGAACTTTTCCGGACCATAATTAATTATGCATTGTTGGCCTGATTGTGCAATCAGCAAGTAGCCGAGTCCGGCCCACGCTGTCATATGTTGACAACGGATGCCAGGCCTAATGCAAGGGTTGTGCAGAACAGTGCAAATCTTTTACCCAAAATGCCACATCAGTGGTGAAACGTGCGTTTATAATTTGCTGACGGTTTGTTTTGTGTGTGTGTGTGTGTGTGTGTGTGTGTGTGTGTGTGTGTGTGTGTGAAATCCAAGCACATCCTGTGTTTTGCTTTCTTATGTTTCCACGTGTAATCCGGCCAGCGTGGTCGAGCCCAATATGTAAACAAAGCAGGGTGGGCTTTCCGAAGTGCATCGAATAAACCCGAGTCCTGTGAACTGGTCTATTACTATTAGGCTATTCTGCTAATGTTGTGAATGCCTGGTTCCTAGTTATCATGGTCATAGGGATAAGCCATGAATGCTTGACATCATAGACAATAGCCATGAATAGGTGTGATAAATTCCCCATTCTGTAGTGACCTGGCTGGGTGAGGACAAGGCAAGGTGCGCATTTTAGAACGGATCATGGAACAGACCAGACATGTCCTAGGAGGGATTCCTAGTATGTATCTATGATCAGCGCCATATCACACCTCTGAGAATGGATCTTGGAAGTAAGTTGTACGTAACATGGTAAATACAGCGAAAGCACAACATTGGTGTCAGATGCAGAGACGAATCCATGCCAAGATGAATTTGGAGCTTGGACCATGCTGACCAGACTGACCATTGTGCAGGCCATACCAGACAGTTAGGTTTGAACCTGCAGAGTGATACATGCTACAACTTTACAAGTTGAAGGTTGGAGGTTTGATTTGAGGCCTGAGGCATTCTTTGGGTCATATTTCTGATAAAATTAGATTGTGATTATAATGTTTTGTGTGGCTTCAGAATTAAATTTAAATAGAAAGTTATGTTGGAATCTACATAGCTTTACATGATTCATTTGATTCACACAAAGAAAACACACCACACACAAAAGAAGAAAACATGGAAAAGGAGGGTGGAATTATGGACCATCTTTGTGAGTGTTTTCACAAACTTGTGTAATTGTGTGTATTCAGGACGGCTTTCTGACCTGTGCACTCAAATTTACATATAGCCTACTTGTTCATTATTAGATTCTGATCAACTGTACACATGAATACTGTATATAGGAAAGCATGGGTTTGCAGTGATTTACCTGTCTTTATAAGGCCTACATTGTAATTTTTCATTCACTGCGGAATTGCTGCACTGAATACTGTAGGCATACAGAGTACAGAAAATTCATACATTTCAACACCATGGATAATTATATTCTTTACATCAACTGTGCCACAAGAGATGAAATATGGTGCAATTTTCCGTGCCTCTCCCAAGCTGAGGCAGAGCTGATCATTAGAAAGAGGGAGGAGGAAGGTGGACAGCTGACATGGGACAACCTCCATGCAATTGAACTCACCATAGAGAAAAATCTGGCAACTCAAAAGAAAAGAGGATGGATTTCCAAAGAAGAAAAAGACATGGTCAGCTTTCACACACATGAGGAAAATAAATGGGTGTCTTTTGAAAATTCACCTCATGAACAGATTTTGCCATCAGGACCATTTAGATGTCTTGTCAGTCATTATGAACACAAAATCATCATGAAGATCCATGAATATTGGCTAGAATTCTTCAACAGGCAGTTATTATCTTGGGATGCTAGACTAGAACACCTGTTGCAGCAATGTAAAACAGCTTTGTATGATCACCTGGCAAAACCGTATGAAAGAAGTGGAGGGTTAAGCATGAAGGTAGTAGATGAAATGGCTCATAGTTGCCTGGATGATATTGCACACACCATCTGGCAGACATTTTACAATATGCGATACAACAAACACCTCCTTCCTGAAATACCAGACATCCTAAAAAAAGAGTCCAGCAAACTGTCCTGTGGAACCCAAACAGATATATCCATTGGTGGGAATACAACATGCAGTACACAGACGGATGTGGAAGAACAAGACAAACATGCATCTTCACAAATTCCGTGTCATAGTCACCCCTGCACAACAGACGTGAAGCAGAACCAACATGATGGAAAACAGAATAGCACGGTGACTGAACCCATTACAGATTGTAAAAAAATGTCAGTAGACCAGGACTTCAAGCATATACTACATACCATCAATCGTTTGGCGCCTGGTATGGTATACAATCATCAGCTGAGTTTTCAGACAAACAGACAGAAAAGTATACCATTATTCACCTATGCCAGCACACCAAAGAGAAAGAAACGAAGGAAAAAACAGAAAACAAACAAATGGTACTCGAAAGGAAGAAATCGCCAAGATATTAGGGATCTACAGCAACGACAAGCAGATTTATACAACAGTAGTGTAGTCTGTGAAATTGTTTCTGAAACTGATAAGTCTTATCCTACTTCCACAGTATCCAGAATAGAAATATCATCTCAAGTATCTTCTTGTGCCACTGAAACAGAACCAGTTACAGATTCGGGTCCTATTATCTCTGAAATAGTAGGGATACAAGACTCTGCTAAAGATGAAACAGTGACTCGAATTAAACCTACAGATAAAGCACATACAGCGACCACCTTAACATTGGATGAAGAGAGACGGACTCTAGATATGCTGGGAAGACTTGAAGGGCAAATGAGGGAACACACTGGAGAAATGGGAAACTGCATGATGGAATTCGAAAAGTCAGTTCAGAGCTCATTTATTTCAAAGAGATGGCCTGATACTCTGACTAACTCTCTGGAAGCTGATTCATGTTGGCAAAACAGCAGTTGTTGGCTTTGGAACTTCTGATTGTCGGATTTCTGACAATGAAGTTTCAATCTGAAAATTGCAAAGGAAACATGTCTAAGGATACCTTTGTTTTTGTCACCACTTTTACAGCAGTGCTATAGGTGCAGTAAGTGACTGGCAAATCCTAGCATTCCAGTTGATGTTTTTCTGACAACGAAAGATGGAACTAGATTTGTGTTTGCAGTATGGTTTTCTGTGCTGATCATTTTAAGTCAAGACACATCTTCATGTCATCAGTATGCTGTTTGTTGGAATACATGGCGACCTAGTGGAAAAACATAAATTTATGCATTTTGGACCTATATTACAGTTAATGTACATAGCGGTAAATACAAATTGGGGCTGTGCTGGAAGAAAACATGCAGAATTAAATTGCTATTTTCCTAAGCGACGGAGTTGCTGTTGCTTTCTGGAAAATCCAGACCTGCAAGAGAAGCGATATATCTTCTAGAATATAAAAGTTCAATTCAGCTGTAAATATTATTTGCAAATATTTTAATATCCATGAGATTCCTGGAATTGTATCATGTATATACCTACAGTGTACATTTTATATGAAGGGGGAGAAGACCACGCTTACATAGTTCCAGATTTTAAATTTGTACAGGCCAGAAGAATGTTGACATTACAAGTACCTTTAATTTTCACAGACACATTCAACTGATTTCAGCAAGCAGTCCTGAAATGGAATTTTACATGTGGAAGATTTTTACTTTTACTACTATGTAACACTCGTTGAAAAATGCCATTATATCAACTTGACCGCTTGGTGGAAATTAAACTCAGCAACGGACACATATATTGGTTTCTGCTGTGGTGTTGCTATATGGCAGAATGGCTATTATTTTGATATTGAACTCTTCATGAACCAATCATGTACAGTGTAGCCCCTTTGTAGCCAAAGCCAGGGTCGTGGATGGTGATCATCATCATTGTATATTCATGGAGACAATTTAAAAGACTCTGACCATTGCTGCTGTACAGTCAACAATAATAAAACACATGTGGATCAGCTAAATCAAAACACAGCGAACTACTATAAAACGGGGAAGAGTGTTGTGAATGCCTGGTTCCTAGTTATCATGGTCATAGGGATAAGCCATGAATGCTTGACATCATAGACAATAGCCATGAATAGGTGTGATAAATTCCCCATTCTGTAGTGACCTGGCTGGGTGAGGACAAGGCAAGGTGCGCATTTTAGAACGGATCATGGAACAGACCAGACATGTCCTAGGAGGGATTCCTAGTATGTATCTATGATCAGCGCCATATCACACCTCTGAGAATGGATCTTGGAAGTAAGTTGTACGTAACATGGTAAATACAGCGAAAGCACAACACTAACTTCGTGGTCCCTGCTGCTACTGTTGTATCTGGTTTGATTTTTTTGCACAAAACGGTATCATATTAGTATGATACGTACACAACATGATGAAATACGCACTTGTAATTGAATAACGAACCGTACTCCTCGGTACGGTTTTAGGCTAGTTTTGCGTGAAGGTACGAATACGGCTTCATATCACTACATCTGCAACAGTGGGTCCGCACCCTACTCCATCACGCTTGCCCGCCGCTTGCAGTTTGTGACCTGCATGCTTTATTACTCAAAAAATTAACAAAACTTTTTTGACGTTTTCAGAAGGATTGTTGTGCCATCCACTTCATTGTATGGAGAAAACATTTATGCATTACATGTATCGGAAGATACGAAAAGAATAAAGAGCTCTATTAACATTTGACTATTGTATGAGGAAAATCCCTGAACGGGGTTCCTTATGTTTGACCAGATTCCATGGCAAACTCTCAATTTACACATTTTCGCAGCAGTTCCTGTTTTTGAACTGGGTTATGTTTTTGCCTAACCGTGTACGCGTATAGTATCTCGAACCTCTTCGGGGTGTGCTATACCTATAGCGATAGTGATTTTTGACACACAATTTTGGCAAGCTGATAGTTTCTTAGAAAATCATTTATATGATTTTGCCCTCCAAAGTTTATTGAGTAAATTACATGCAGTTCTGCCATGTTAACATAAAAAGTATTTGTTCATTTTTTATGACATTGGACTCGGGCTTTTAATTCTAAATTTTGGCACACGACAGACATCATATATGTCTTCCAAACATCAGAAAACGTCAAACTAAACAAAATATCCAAAAACCGGTCGGGCATTACATTAAAGGCACCCCCATACATATATGTAACAGATGTATCTGAGACAATTGCTCCTCAGTACATATACATGTACAGTAATCCCGACAGGGCTGCTCCAGTGTACACGGTGTGAATATGCATCAAATATGTGCAATACGTGTCACATTTTATTCGGCTATCAGTCTGTTGAGGTTACTCTGTGGTTTGTCCGGCAGGATATGCAACTCTCCGGCAAAATATATTTGTCGTGAACAATTTGGATTACATATTGACAAGCTACACACACGTGGGCCATAGGCGTTACCTCAATCAACACAGCAATGCTTCGGATTTTTCCCTTGATGGAATTAATCACCCCCCTAATCCTCCTCGAGGTCAAACATTGTTAGGAATCATCAAGCCTTGTGTATGGGCTAATAGATGCAAGCTTTCACAATCATGGTCACATATCTATGTGAGAACACTTGTGTAATGGCGTTGGCTAACAGAGGCTTATTACAATATTTGATGGTCCTCCACTCTGCCTCTCAATCTTTCAACCAAAACTTTTGATACAATCGCAACAAAAGAAAAGAGGCAAAGCAGACATTCGAAATTATTGTCAGTCGACCACCACGAAAATATTTGCGCGCTCCTACTGAACATGCATCATTCTGTGATATTCCCAGAAAAAAAAACTGATGTAACTGCACTATTGTATGTTAAAGGCTCACAGGAAGGTATGTGACAGCTGCATTAATTGCATTACTTCGTTTTAAGATACATGTATCAGCCGCACACAACAACACAGGAGGTATGTAAAAGTTTAAAAACACTCGCTTTACACGCGGCGCGTTCATCGTGCAAAGCACACTGAAACGCCAAAGGAAACTACACAACTGGCGAGTAAGTTTGGCAGGCAGTAAGTTTGGCAGGCAGGTATCGTAACTGCGACAAAGGTGTGCGCAGATCACAAGCACACTTGGTGAAAATGCTGCTGACAAGCCTTCTAGCTCTGACTGGAAGCCATCTTGGTTTAGACTATACCAAGGAGGCTCTCTCCACCCTCCTTGATTATACTGTCATTGTCATTTGCAAAAAGTCGTTGGTCAAGTAGCTTAGTTTCATTGTGTGTTAGGTTTCACTTTTCGTTTCTTTTTTTTTTTTTTTTTTTTGAATATGAAGATCCAGTAAATTTCTACATTTGCATCACCAGTACAGGCAGATTGGCCTGCATGTGTAAGAAGGAAAATTATTTTGGGCATCTCAATAATTAACCTTTGGTACAATTATCGCCATTCAATTTTGCGAGTCCCTTTATACTAAACTAAACAACACAGCATTGCTTCAACACTACGGGTCTCTTGATATAGTGTAATTTGAATTTCGATATACCGTGCTGATTGGTCTCATCTATGCTTTAATATCGTGTTCTCGTTGGAACGTCCCCCATACATTGCAGGAAATTGAGTACGCTCACCAGCACAAACGCAATTTATCACGATAGTTCGGTGCCAAATCGAAAATAAAAAAGTTAGTTATCATTGATATACACTATCAACGTAAATGACCCAAGACAAAATATGTGTGACATCAAACATAGATCTGTAACGACCGTATCCAAATGAAGAATATTCCCGTGATTTATTTTCAGCATTGGAAAATGAACAATGCATAAAAATTGTAGGAAGAAACAATGTCGTGTAACGAGAAAATCAGGAGAGAGTTGCCTTCCTAGTACAGGATCAATTGCTGTCATCACAGATGGTTTCGATATTTGTTCTGCAGTAGGCAGCTGCCACCTTACCGGGATGTAAGAAAACAGAAAAAAAAAACCTCTTACATCAGTCATATTTACTTGTGAAGTGACCAAATAACTCCACCCTCACGAGCTACGGCCCTGTGAAAATTAATGGGACATGGTCTTTGAACGCATGAAGTTGTCGTGTATATTTATAGTATGTTCACAACCGAGAAACGTAATGTATTCGCTGTTTTAACATCTGGGGCGTTGCCCGAATTTTGTCGCGCAATGTATCAAATTGTTCTTTGCTGCACATCTCAAGCCAAATTGTCTGCAACAAGAAACAGGCTGCTCTCTGGACTTCTTCTGCAATGCCAACAAATTTAGCTTTTAAAATAAGATAAATTGTCCACATTAAATCAGCATTCCACACGTCGAAGTATGCGTCATGGTAAATATCATGCGGAGTGACGGAACTGACGCGGTCTTTTAGTGTGCCTTGTGTTCACCAGCCACTCACTTTGGCTCTCCGTTCTGGATATGCATGGATCGAGCGTCAGAGTCAACATTGGTTGACATGGGTCAGGAGTCAAAGTCTCGGTGTTTTCAAGATACCGCACATACACTGGAGTACCATGTTAATTGGTGATCAATACAGATGATCAATAGGTATCAGCGGGAGGATGCCAGGGCAACTATTGATGGCATCCACCTGGCGGCGCACTGGTTGAGAGGTGAGCTGTGTTGTTTGTCTCTTCACTTGCAACCCTTGCTATAGCATTTGTCTATTGCATGTACATGCGGTGTCGACTACCTGGTCCGTTCTCATGGCATCATACACGAGAAACGTTGTTTGACACAACGGTGAAATGAAAGGTTGCGGACCGGGTGTTCACATATGAAGCTATCTACCTTTCACAGGTAAGGTGTGACCCGATCAGGCTGTCTGTACGTTTTCGCGCATTCAACGCAAGCGGTATTGAAACCGTCTGTAGCATGACGGTCGCATATATATGTGCCCATGATGAGGCCGCAAAATCTGTTGAATGTCCCCAAGTTTAATGGGTTTTTTTTTTCTTGCGAACATGTCTACGTTTAGTCTCTTCATGAATTACCTAGATTAAGCTGGCAGCTATGACGGTTCATAAGAGGTACACTGGTTTCTATCAATCAAACGGTTCACGAGGGGTACACCGGTTTCTAACAGTCTAATGTTTCAAAAGTGCTATGCACGGATACTTTTGTGGTGGTAATTTGCCTGCTGTGACATAATCGTTTACATTGTGTCGACACAGCCAAGATATATAGCTTGTAAACTGTGCCGTAAGGCCGTAAATAGTCCGATAATAGTCCTGTGGACAATTCAAAAGTTGTAAGTTAAGCAGACGCAACGAATGGAACACATGGATATTAACGTCAGGCAAGAGCAATAAGAAACGACCTATTATGATACTGAATAGCTGGTCTGTAATGAAATTACTACAAGATGCTTAATTCCATCCAATACAGCAATCGGCAAGGAACTTAAACCCGGTTATGTTAAGGCCAGTTACGTTTTTTGTCTGTTTGTTTGTTTTGTGTGTTTGTTTCGCACTATAACATCTGAATATGTAACAATGCAGTCTGTTTGCAGTGAGAAAGTGTGTTTGTTAAATTAATCAGGTGCATCAAATAGTAATTATCTTGCACAAAGGGTGTTCAAAATGTCTGTATTGGAAGATGAAATTATTATGCTATATCTAAATCTCTAAAATTCAAGTTGGCAATGAATTGAATAAAATCTTGAAGTAGCCACACAATATGAATTTTATACTCAGTAAATTCAACAATATGATTGCCCATCATGAGGATATTAGATCTATCTTTATTGGGAAGAATGTTTTATATAAATATTACATATACGTACGTGCGTGCGTGCGAGCTTGAGTGAGTGTGTGTGCATATGTATGTATATATATATATATATATATATATATATATATATATATATATATATATATATATATATATATATAATCGAATTTCGTGCGCCTGTGTGACGCCATTGGCTTTAAAATGTACGTTTATGGATACGTAGGCTTTATTTGGCTCATTTGCCATTTGATTTGGGAAAATACTGTAAAAGTATTGGAAATCACATGACAGCATAATATTAATGGGGCCATATATTTAGGCGGGGGGAGGGCAACAGGATACAAACAACCTTTTTCTAATCATGGAGTGTCAAAATGACGGTTGGTCGCTAATACAAACCGACGTGACGTTACATTGAACAAATCGTCGCAACATGTTTAAAAGTGGAGGGGTCGGCAGCTTGCAAAAGCTAGTGTAATACTGAATGAGTAATTGTACTTCGATTTTTTTGCATGCAAATACAAGACCTTTGATTGCAAAGTGACCCCGCCCGCGCCCGTCATATAAAGCTAAGGTTATGGATGAACAAAGCAGTAATTTAATAGAACTATCTACGTACCTAAACTTAATTAAGCGTCAACGAAAAATTGTCCATAGGTTCATGCCTGGAAAAGAGAGCATTAGCTTGAAAAAGGTCAAGATTATCTGAATTTTTTTTTTTTTTATTATTATTTAATATGTGTACACCGTTGATACAGATATATTATCCTGATATGAGCGTGACTGAAAGACATGGATTATGCAAAGATTTTGGATTTGAAAATTTTTTTTCTTCAAATGGCCGAGTAACCTTGACCCTCAAATGACTTTAAAGAAGATTTAAAAATCGGTAAGCTTATTTCCGTATGGTGCATTCAAACCTTTTTCCGTGGAATTCGAGAATAGAATGTTGGATGCCACATGCTGGAAACCGTGTTCGTGAGACAAAGTGGGGTATACCTATCTTTCGGATTTTGCGAGGTTAGACCATCAAAACGAAAACCGAAAAACACTAAAAGTGTCACAAACGCGCTGACATATACAAAAGGAATGCTTACAACATGTACAAGATTTTTATATCTGAACGTAAGTAATACTGTGAGTATTTTATTACCACCAACTGTATGAGAACCACATTGTCACTTGATTTTTTAATGTCCCTGTCTCAATTTTGAACTGTAAAATTGTTCCACAGCAACATATGCCGCAATACCAAACTTGACCGCAGGCCTGTTGGTTATGGCGGCCTTCTCGCATACCAATACTGGTGTTTAGGCCTATGTGAGCAAAATATGTTAAAGGCACGCCTATATGAAACATGTAAGCCCTATCAACAATTAAGCCTACTAACCGACTTGCTGTCTGGCCACTGTCATGTGACCTTGAAAATTCAACCAGCTCATATTGCTCGACACATGCACTTCACTGAAATTTTACGTTTCGTTGCCCCATTTTCTCTCATTCCAAGCATATATCCGCATGCGTAATCAGTATATGCCTTGGGTTGAGTTACTTAGCATCTAAATATGACAATCAGTTTGGGCCAAACCATATTCTATTTATTTTTTTAATTAATGTGGACAAATAAATTTTATAGCAGTGCAAATCTTCGTCTGTTTTATTTGTTTGTTTTTTTTGTTTTTTGTTTTCCTGTTCAAACTAAAATGAGCCTCGGTGATCATACTGGAAGTGATTACCTTGGGGGTACCTAGTCTTTCTGTGCAACTTTTCGTGTCTTTGTCGGACTTCGAAACAGTAATTTCCGGATTTTAGCTTCCCGAGCTGGCCTACTGTTGAAAATTCGGGAACTCTAAGGACTCATCTGGGGACCTTGCGGGTCAAAAGTTAATCTTTACCTTCGCCATGGAAAGTTGGTTTACGTTTTTGTCACACAAGAAAACATAGTGATGTGATAGTATCTAATTAGGCCTAATTGATTTCCATCCATTCAAATTTTGCAGATGGCTTTGCCTGATACTGAACCCTTCTCAGGGCAGCACAGTTCCGGAAAAGAACAAAGGAAATTAGCTTCGAGGGAATATAAAAAAATCGCGAAATGGGACCAAAAGAATGACGCAATAAAGACGTTAAAGAAAGACGTACTGTGTCATCGGTCATTTGGAATTTAGGAATATTGAAACATGGTAAAACCCTAAAAGGTGTCAAAACTCCTTGTTCTTGCACTGAAAAAAAACTATGGCTCATTAGTGATGGGGAACTGCCATAAAGATTTAGATGTTTTTATTTAGTATATAGTCTGCAACTTAAGCTAAATAAAACAGTATACATATATATGACAAATGGTGACGGATGGGCTAAGGGAGAATATTTATTATCGCTATCGCGACACAGCGTAAAGAGGAAAAGAGAAAAATGATGCCTAGCATCTTCGGTTACGAAATTACATAACATGTGGCTGTGTCTTTGACACCGAGTTTAATCAGATCAGAGTTATGCATGCAGGTGTATCGTACGGCGACATCTTTGTTTCTAAAACGACAGCACCATTAAAATTTAACTGATTCGACGACAGAGTTATTAATTAGTCCTATGACTCCTGTCTCTTGGGTGGGGGGAGTGGGGGTGATCACAGTTTGCAAACCTATGTGTAATCAGGTCAAATATCCGTAAACATTTCCAAAGACTGAGGCGGATAATTATGATGCCAATGCTATCTGAGATGGTATTCCATTGCATGGTAATACACCAGGGTACAAGTAACTGGAATAATATACACGTAACTCAAATTTAGGCTGCCGAGAACTTGAACATGTGTGAGGTGTGACAGTCACATAAGCATCTGAGTTATAGCAGTGTTTTTATCTGCAACAGTTCCCATGATATTTATTAATTTACCGGCGACTAAACAAGCCTGGTCTTCATTGCTCTTTGTGAACTCCGTTGGTTAAATATGTGCTTGCCGTCATGCTGTGCTATCATAATATACAAGGGGACTCGTGTGACTTAACAGAGGAAATTAACCAAATTTCCTTCCAGGGGGGACCTTGACAGCACAGAATAATTTCGTGTTATTACAGGTACAGAGAATCCAGTATGGGTGGCCCATTGAGGATAACGCTGGGATCACGAGTTTCTTGGATTTCGTGTTTTCTGTGTCGAGCGAAAACATGAAAATTCAGCAACGATTGATCCCAACTTATCTCAAATGGGCCACCCGTCCTGGATTTTCTTTTTCCTATGTCTGAAAAGGGCAAATACGCACCAAATCAAAGTTCTATTGGGAAAATAATTTTGAAAACAACGCCATTTTGAAAGTGGGAGGAGCCGGTATTTTGTTAAATGCACCATGGCCTCGGATAGGTTTGTCTACTACTTGAAACCAACTAAGTGACAAACCAAATGATAGATTACAATTAAAACCTTATCCTGAATACGTATGCAGGATAAATCATCCAGGCTAAGCTTCAGACATAGGAGAAAAGCGATGAAATAGGAACAAAGAGTACATTATTACATTCAAACATTGAAAAATTACACTAGGACACATTATGACCTTACTCGTGCCCATGTGCGCATAGAAAACACCAGCATTGATGGCTTGAGTTTAGGCATGCAAGCCTTGAACATACCACTAGGGTCAAATTCGTCTGACAGTATCTGAACTGGTCTATCTTGTCTTATTGTTTTGCGCCAAAACAACTCAAAACCGTTTGAAGAAAATGCAAAACAGTAACCTTCAGGACTTGCAATAGGTAGGTTTGAAGTGTGAAACCTTGTGTTGGCGTATATGCAAGGAGGTTAGTACACCCTCCTTGGTATATGTGAGGTCCGTGACCAATTACAGTCAGAGTAAATATGTGGTGCGGTCCTTGCAAGGCATCTTGTGATATGGTGTGCAGCCTTCTTGGTTACATGGGCATATCTATATCCCATGGAGTTACAAACTGCCCAAAAATGGTTTTTCTTTTTAGGTTGTAGTGGACAATGCAAAAATTAGACGGGCTTAGAGGTATGAATGTGCATGCTTCTCTGAATAGAAAGTTATAAGAAAATTATGATACGTGACACCGGAAGGCGTTCTTCGGATTTAACGCACATAGCGTATTTTTGAAATTATGTCCTATGCGTGACGAGAAAAGAATTTTACGTAGTCCTTCACACCACGTTGAACTTTTCATTTCTTGGACAGAAACATTAGTATCAATGTCCAAGGCAAAATTTCAATTAAATGACAAAAATTGTTGTGATAGAACAATTCTGTATAGTGATGGACCATCTGTTGGTTCATGCTGGGGTGACAGCAAAAACAGGCAACATTTTATCGTTTTCATACTTTCGGGTGGCTTAATGTCTGCAGTAATCCAAGATCTGACTGTTTCCTCACTCATTTGGTACTCCACAGTACAATAGAATCTCCAATTAACTCCACCCCCATAAAGAGACCATCTCTATATTAAAGACCACTAATTTATAGACCTGTTTTGTTTATCCTTAATTACATTATATTCATCATTAGGACCACTCCCATATAAAGACATTTCTCGGCCCCTTGGGTGGTCTTAATAGGGAGTTTGCACTGTATATGCACAGATGTTTCTGACAGTGCGCTCCCTTTGCAATCTAATCGGAAGGGAGTAAAGGGTATTTTGGTACTCACGTACTGTGATATTTTATTTTCCGTTCCAACGTACTTAAAGCGCTCTTATTTTCTGTACTTCACACTGCACATTATATTGGAACATTTTTATTTTCTGTACGCTGTACTGAGTCAAAATAACTACCTGCAAAAGCGTAATGGGACCCCCTTTAACCCCCTAATCATTACCTTGCGTGGCCACAAATGCAGCCCACCCAGTCACTACGCTATAGATTTTAGCATGGCAACCTCAAAGAGTGACAATAACAGAAAATGTAGCCTTTGATGCGTGTGTATGTTCTCGCCAGGTAAGGCCTGCGGTATGGCGCAGCCTTTGTAAGTGAAGGTCTTTATGCTTATAATGCGATTGGTATAATCCATATCGTTTCTATTTGATTATTGAAAGAGGCGCCTGCCTTTGCTCACCATCATTGTTAAATTTTCATTTGAGCCGACCAATAACAGATTTCTCAAATGGAGGATGTAATCACTGTTGGTACCCGTTCCAACAAGAGTAGTTATTGTGTGGTTACACTGGCGATACGTCATATCTATCGGAATGATAAACATAGGCACAAAAAATACACCCATATCTATCATTCAGGTAGATCTCCCTGAGGCCTGATCAACCTGTGGCTGATCTGTGTCGTCCATGCGAAAATGGGATTCGCGGGGAGAGTTCATGCATTCTGTTGCTCTCTTCTCTGATTGGTGGACAAAACAAGTTATCAATGCATGCCTTAAGTACATTGCGCTTTGGTAAATTATTTTAACAATCACTCTTTTGTACTAAATGATGGAATACAACAAGATGATGTCGTGCCACCAATTTTATTTGAATCATAACGAATTCCCAGGGAGGAAATACTCATGCAGTCCGAGACATGGTTTTTGAATGTCAGATAGGGGACAAATTACTAGGGGCCCTTAACAAAGTCGTGGAATCCATGCTTATGTATATCTAAACTTGATACTCGTGGATAAGTAAAATGTTAGTAAAAGGGCATTGGTGAAACAAATCGTCTCATACCTTGATATGAATTCGTTACACACATCGCATTTTCCATTGCTGGGCCACAAAGACATAACTTAAAGGTGACCGGGGTTGGAATTTGTAGATGAAAGGAAATTTATCCCAAAAAGTTATATGACACCTCCATGGCATTGATATCCGAAATCCGTCAGGCAAGTTCCATATTCTCCATTACCATCAATACCTATCTGTACAAGATATTTTTGCAGATTTATATATATATATATATATATATATATATATATATATATATATATATATATGTATGTATATATATATATATTTATATATATATACATATATTTATATATATATTTCATGTTCGGAACGAGCGGGACTCGAACCTGCAACCTTTGGCACCAGTCGCCAAGCTGAAATGGGAAACGCACATATCCACTCGACCAAATATATATATATATGTGTGTGTGTGTGTGTGTGTGTGTGTGTGTGTGTGTGTGTGTGTGTGTGTGTGTGTGTGTGTGTGTGTGTGTGTCTTATAATGTCTTGAGCGTGTAACTATCAGAACACGTTTCGTAACATGAAATTTCTGGACGTGCATCTTTGATGGTGGCCCCTTGCGTCAGCTTAGTATTTAACCAGGACAAACCACTTGACAAATTAAAGAATACATAACCCTGAAATGGTCCTGAAATAGCATTTATACTATAGATCTTATAGGCACTTATTTGTAAATGCAAAGCCCGAAGAATAAAAGGCCACAGTAAGACTCGTATTATATTGAGAAAAATGTGTAAAATACGAAGTATAAATTGTCAATATTATCTGAATTGCAAACCCTCAGAGTCCATAGATATTTTAGATGGATTAGGTCCCTTGTGGGGTGTACAATACGAACATCAGGCACTAGCTATATTTGTATGCCGAGCCACACAAATTGAGTCATTCCTTCAATGAACCGATTCTTGGAAAATATATGACCAATCATATCGTAAACTGTGGATATCTTATGCCATGAAAAATATTTACCGCGATTGTGCTTTACATGGAATCTGAAAACTGTCTAGGAACAAAATGATGCAAAGGACTGTTAATCGTTATCAGGTTAACCAAGGAGTCTCGAACTAAGGACAGAGCAATCCCGGAGTATGCTGGGGCTGATGTTGTCTACGGTTGTTATGTTGATAAATGTTGCGGTTTGTGCTGCGATCCAGCACGAGTCACGCATACAATGACACAAATTACCCGTAACATTGGATGAATAACATGTTCGTGAACAGAAAACGCGTAAGTGTGAACCCCGTTCGAGGATGACTCGCAAAAACTAAAGATTTTAGTCTGATAACACCTCAAAGGTACACTTAATGACCATTGCTCCTGAAAAATAATCATATGTGTCCTTTTTCTTTAATGGAGAGTCAATGCTTTCTGATGATAACGTTTCTGTTAGGGCACTGTGATCGAAAAGAAGAAAAACGCAAGTTTCTTGATTATTGTTGGGTAAAATTTCATGACAATTTTTCCGCAGCCGAAATGAAGCGACATGAAAATATATAGATCTGAAACAGCTTGAAATTGTAAAAGCTGGGAATGCAATGAAAGTAATGAAATGTGAGCAGCCCCTCCGTGGGCACAAAACATCGACGGGGTTCCCATTCTCATATATCATTTATATTTTTTTTTCTGAATAGAAACACAAGTTGGAATGAAAGAGGTTTCTCGTGTGTGGCGGCATTGACAGCAAGTGCCCAGTCCGTTTCGACAACGAGGTCCTTGGGTTGACAAGAGTGTTCAATCGAATTACAAGCTGGTACATCGCCGCCTTCCAAACCATAGAAATTCAGCGTGACGGACTCATCGGGCTCCTCAAGCCCTATTCAGAGCCTAAGTGGCTTCGTTTACCATACCGCAGTGACCAATGTTTCTGAGGAATCGTGCATATGATGTCTGGGCAAAGTATTATAAGCATAAAAGTGTCATTTTTGAGGCCCATTGGGATGCCAAATATTCACGGGGGGGGGGGGGTTTGCTTTGGGTTCAAAAGATATATGCAGTGGTACATGCATTGCTGAAACAACTTCGTGGCAACTAAAAGAAGGTTTTCCACACACACACACACACACACACACACACACACACACATATATATATATATATATATATATATATATATATATATATATATATATATATATATATATATATATATATATATATATATATATATATATATATATATTTATATATAAATATATTGACCCGGGACCCGGGTACCCGGGTTCCCTTCCCCCATCAGAATGCCAAAAAGTCTGACGCCAAATCCAATTTTTAATAAACGAATACTCTAGATATAAATAAACAAATTATAGACCTATGTGTATTCCTGCCTTTTTCACTGCCGATCTTCGTTCCTATTTTTACAGGCCTCAGTTTGTTACGTTGCCGTTTCCAATACGAATTTATTTTAATTGATTGGTTAAAATCTGTTTTTGACTTTTTTTGTCCCTTGAATACTAGATCGTGGATCACACTTGTTTGTCCTTCATATGTCAGCATGGCTGCAAGCCCAAAGCGTGCACTATTTTAATTGTATGGAAACATTTAGAAAAAAAAAAAAGATGGACGTGCAACTTGCAAATTGGCAGTGCCTGCAACTTGCGTGCCATGCGAGTGCGTGTTCTCAGCATGTGGGAACATAGTAACAAAAAAAAACACAGTTCTCTGGGTGCAGAAACAGCTGAAATGCTTGTTTTCATTAATATAAAAAAAAATCAAGAGCTCTTCGTCCAGCTAAAAATTACATCATCTCTGCCGGCGGGATTTTGTGCAAATAAGAAAGTTAATGCCACATGAACTTTTTAAAGTGTTCGACCAGCTACAAGGAACGCATACGTGCATGTAATGTTCTCTCTCTCTCTCTCTCTCTCTCTCTCTCTCTCTCTCTCTCTCTCTCTCTCTCTCTCTCTTCTCTCTCTTCTCTCTCTCTCTCTCTCTCTCTCTTCTCTCTCTCTCTCTCTCTCTCTCTCTCTCTCTCTCTCTCTCTCTCTCTCTCTCTCTCTCTCTCTCTCTCTCTCTCTCTCTCTCTCTCTCTCTCTCTCTCAGGAATAGGCAACATGTCGAATGGTGGAATTCTTATACTGTACCTGAATAAGAGTAAGTTAAAATATGTTTGTGTGTTTCATTTCAGTAAAGTTTTTTGGCCGTGGGTACCCGGGTACCCGTGTACCCGTGTCCTGGGTATTAAACATAGTTTATTTGGGGGTCCCAGGCCCCGACTTTTTCCCCTAAGTCAATGCACTAATATAACATATGTATATATATATATATATATATATATATATATATATATATATATATATATATATATATATATATATATAGATAGATAGATAGATAGATAGATAGATAGATAGATAGATAGATAGATAGATAGATCACGTTTGGGTCGATTGTAGTGCTATACAGCATGTGTATAAATTTCATATAGGCCTACAGTTCGGCAGAGTACCTATAACCGGAAGAGTACCTGTAACCGGAAAAGCCGACGTGCGATTTACTATTATGCGCTAAGCTACTTCCCGGGGAACGATGGCGTCGTCTGCTGTCAGCGAGACTGCTGAGTCTCTGCTTGAACATTTGGCATCTGGTGCGTGCTAATTCGACCAATATATGAGATAAACAGATCATAGCATGGTTGGTTGTCGATACGAAGAGAATCAACTGACACAAGATACCATAAGGCAGAACTCGTTCGCTTGACTCACTCGTTCTGCACACATGGGAACCAGTGTTCGTTGATATTCTTCGTACTGACCACAAACAATGCTATAATCTATACATATACATTAGAATCTCCAATTAAGACCACCTCCATAAAAATACCATTTCTATATTAAAGACCACCAATATACCCACCCGTTTATTGGTTTTTTTTGGGGGGGGAGGGTGTTCGTTTGTTTGTTTTTGTGGGCTGGTTTTTTGTGGGTTTTTTTTTTTTTTTTGTTTTGGTTTTGGTTTTTTTTTTGTGTTTTTTTTGATTAGTTTTTGTTTTTGTTATATTTGTTTTGTTTTGTTATTGCTTATCCTTAATTAAATTACATACCCATTAAGACCACAAACCCATGGCTTTGCTCCAAACGGATTACTTAATGCCCTACTTCACCCTACACCCAAGAACAAAAGAAAGTCCCTGGGTGACTCTGAAAACTGCCGAGCTGTTGCCCTGAGCAGTGTCATTGGCAAGCTATTAGATTGGATGATATTAAATGAAAACCGTAGTTTACTTGATATCTCAAATCTTCAGTTTGGGTTTAAACCTGAATCTTAGATCACTCATTGTTCCTTTGCAGTCACTGAATGTTTAAATTACTATCAGCTTTCGCCCATTCTCTTTGGCGTATATATTGACGAGCTCATAAAGAAACTCGAAGCATCTGGCTTCGGATGTTATATTGGAATCAACTCCATTGATGCTGTCGCATATGCTGATAACATTGGTCTTCTTGCTCCTCCTAGCGGCATCAATGTCTAAATTGTTAAATGTCTGTTTATTATTTTCTAATGACAGAGCTGTTGCCCTCAGCAGTGCCCTATAATGTATTGTTCAATCCTAGTATATCTGTGCTCATCAATTTCATCCAGATTGGTTACAAGGACAAACCGTCAAATTTGGAGGTGAAATATTAAAATCTGCT
>CAXHWN010000752.1:0-30932 GCA_964020975.1 Hermodice carunculata | reverse complement strand
TGAAGGTTTTCTTGCACATCTCAAGTTCAAAATATCAGTAGAACAACATGTTTTGTATTCTCAATGAAAATATGATTTGTTTGAGAAAAGGTGGTTTGTTGTTTTCAATAATATTTCCTGACTCAGAGTTGATATACGCAGACTTATGATACCACAAATATGTACACACTTATTTAAGATTGTAACTTGATTTCTTTATACGTTTGTCGATACCTAATATTTCTATTTCTTGTATTGTACAAAAATGAAATAAAGAATTGATAAAAAAAAAACTCTTCACTGACAAGACAAGTTAATTTTGATGTAAATTGTGACACATTTATATGTGCAAACTAACTGTTCTTTGTTCCCGGAGGTGAATATTATTGTGGCATTCCTACCACTTGCACTAGAGAGCTACCGGACTATTTGGCACTAGGGGACCCATGTGTGCAGCTGAATGACAGTGAAGTTTAGTGTTATTTGATTTGACTTATAAATTTTAAGCGTACGCGTTGCAAAATTGGCAAACTGTGCAATGTAATGGGTTTCATAAATTGTCTGGTCTTACAGATTTTTGAAATAGATGTGATGCCAGGTAGCCACATATGAGTTTCTTGATTCTTCATCTATTTTTAATCAAACATTGTAATATGATGACAATATATAAAATCGGTGAAGAAAGGAATGAGTGTAGACATTGTACAGTAAAATATATTGCCACTAAATATTAAGCTAGAATACAATGTTATTATTTATGAAACTGATATTATTATAATACCCTTGTTCATTGTCAATTCATTACTAGCATCATCATATCATCATCATCGTCATCATCATCGTCATCATCATTATCATCATCATTTCACCTTCACTTTAAAATACATATAAATAACCACATTGTTATTATTGCTATGCTGATTTTCAATAAGTAAACATTCACCTCGATAGTTTAATTTTCTTGCGAAATCTCAAAATTGCAGATACGGAATCAGGGTGTGGTGTTCTATCAGTCAATAATTTTCGGTTAATGATTCATCAAATTGTTTCTCTTTTGTACATTAATGTCTTAGACCTATAGTCATCATTATCTTTCATATATATATTAAAAGTGAATTTACTGGGGCAGTTCTCAAAGAAGTTAGAGAATCACAAAGAAACAACACTTGCAAATTCAGTGCGTTTTTTATTTATTTTTTTTGTTTCTTCTGTGATTTTAATTCATTCTCCGTACTTCTTTAGTGATGATGGAAATAAAATTGGCAACCTGCGTCGTTGTTTCCTTATTTGGTGTAGAAGGAAAAAATACATGTTGCCAAAAAAAAAAATTAACATTCAAGACCCACTTCACCTCCAGACACAAATACTCCAGCAGTTAGTACCCAACAATGACCACAGGTGAATACATTAGTACAATTCTGAATTAAATGACCCCCCCCCCACCCCACTCGTTTTTGATATATCTACACCTGTATATGTCATATTTTATTTTTTACAGCAAATGGAAAAATACAAGTTTTGACATGACCGGCACAAGTGATATTGCATTTTCAAAGACGTGGATTTCTTTTGCCCTCATGAGGTTTTGCATCATCAGAGAGAATTGGTTTAAATATATTTTATTTCGATATACATTACCAGCGTTATGAAACACAATCAGCTACATCTTGGTCTATGACATCATTGAGCCCGCCAAAATAGGTTTACTTAAAACGTGTTACTCTAAGTAAACGTGCAGTGGCCACGATTGAACTATGTGATACGCTGTAAGAGGTTGTATCTCAATATCGTGTGAATATGTGCGAAATTACGTTGCATTTCACCATCACAGATATGTACCGTAAAGAAATGTCGCAAATGGTCTGGACATAGAGCACCTGATTTCCATTAGGGCCAATAGGTGTACATAGTTCTGAAATAGCCAGGGACAGGCAATTTGGTTCGATGCGTCACACAAACACCACCCGGGCGCACAATAGATGACCATCGTACATAATTTGATTTCATCTATGAAGAATGGTTCAAAAGGCCAGGTACGCTTGTAAATTCTGGTGCGATCCTTGCACATGGTTTGAAATAACCAGCTCAAACAATTTATATCTTAAGAGACTTCAATTTGGAAATACGGAAAGCGTTCTAGCAGTTTAAAATTTGCTGTTTGAATTACTGGTCGCCTCATGATCCTTTTCTCTTGAGCCATGGTGATTGTGGCCCTAAGTGCACGGGCCAAAAGCTTCAGATTATCTTTATGTGTCATCAATATACGACGCAAAAGAATTAGACAATAAGACTAGGTCAAGCTGGTTCTGCGGGCCAAGATCATACAACAATATGCAGGGGAATGTGTTGATTTAGCGACATGACATGTTGCCAGCTGGATTTGCATGCTGTGCAAAAAATTGAAAATAACCCCGCAAAGCAGATCAGAGTATTTGCCAAGGTCCTCTCTCTCTCTCTCTCTCTCTCTCTCTCTCTCTCTCTCTCTCTCTCTCTCTCTCTCTCTCTCTCTCTCTCTCTCTCTCTCTCTCTCTCTCTCTCTCTCTCTCTCTCTCTCTCGCTTTCTCTCTCTCTCTCCCTCCCTCCCTCCCTCCCCCTCTCTCTCTCTCTCTCTCTCTCTCTTCTCTCTCTCTCTCTCTCTCTCTCTCTCTCTCTCTCTCTCTCTCTCTCTCTCTCTCTCTCTCTCTCTCTCTCTTTCTCTCTCTCTCATGTACATTTGTTTTGATGGGCTTTAATCTTCATTACCGGAAACCATAAAGCGGTAGAATGCGTTCGGTAAATGTATGATATTTATTTTTGTTTGTTTACTCCCTTGTTTTTGGATAATGTACACTACATGTATACATATATCAAGACCTACATCAATCAACATTTAGATCACTCTCATGATGTACCACAGGTGCTGGTTTTGCTCTTCCAATATTCGTTCAAGGAAGCATGAAATTTCCGTTTACACTATTTATGGCTATGACACTTGCTTATTTGTCATGTTGATACTACATCAGAAACTTCTTTGAAAAGACTAATGTTGAACATGACAATTAATGGTACAGACATGATGTTTGATCAGGAGACGGAGTGCAGTGTTGTCTGAAGTGTTGATTTTGGTTTTTGATGCTGACAAATTGAAGAGGACACCGTGTTTCCTTGCCACCGACAGCAATGGAAGAGAACCTGTATGTACAAGTTAAGAGATACTTTGAAGTTTCGACAGCTCCATCGTACACCGATACAACCACTCTGCAAAACTGCCTGCATGAAGTAACGTCGTCATTTACTGGGCGAGCAATATCAAAAGATATTTGACGTGATATCTACTTAGTCTCACCATGCATCGTGTTGACTTATGACCTTGTACGCATGTTTCTGGCCTTTATGCCTTGCCTGTGAGCCTGCTATTTACTGTGAGGGTAACCTGACATGGCCTCTGGAGGAAAAAAACATGGTATAAATGACATGACCGCCAGAGACGCCCCGGGCGTGATAATATGGCATACTCGGCATGTCTGGAATTGTCTTGCTGTGTTTGCCATGTAAATAATCATAATCACGGTCCATCATGTGTAATTTGTGTGGGCCCTCTGAATTTCCTTACCGGTAGATAGTCAATTTCCAATGAGCAGTTGGACATATGGATGTACCCGTGGGTATTTACAGAAAGTCGTCTGCAGGAAGACATCTGTTTACATACGATCAACACGGATCATCAAATCTCAGCCGTTCCTGGATGTCCTTAAAGTGCCAGTGCACCATCGATTAGTGCTCTTGCGGTAACAGGTTAACAATTTGGAACGCCTATTGAAGGAACCAAATTAATATCCCTCGTAGCATTTACTCGGAGCTATCAATTTAAACTATATACAAGATGGAAAGCAAAGTACGACATACGTGCAGCATTGACCTCTGCACCACATTCACCATTCGACAAAAAACAAACAGACAGAATATTAAACTTCTGTCTTTCAATGCCAAAGTACGGCCTGTCCGGTAGCACCTTAATCTGTATGGTCAACCTTTGAACTTTCCAGATAGGCCCTGCATGTCATTATGCCGGAAGCGATAAGTTGAGTGAAGCCTATATTTGGACCTGGATTTGACATAGAATTTATTTGATTTACCAGTGAACTGCAACTTCAAGTATGTCCGCTGTGTTGGTTCTGTAGCCAGCAGATGGCATTTCTACACATGGACCCTCACTGGCTGCACTAGATCCTAAAGGGGACCCCATCTTTTTGGGAATTGCTCAACAGGGCATATATATATATATATATGAAAACATAGCCAGACAGACAGAAAGTCAGTCAAACACACACACACACACACTCACATACTTTGTTAACTATAAAATTTAAAGAAATTCAAGACATGAATTGAAAAATTAAGAAACAAAATTTTTAAAAACCCGAGCTGTAGCAGGTTTATATGCACTTTCGAAGTGGAGAATAAATAGAAAAAAAAATGGATAACTACCAGTGGCATTCAATTTGAATAATACCCCCTTTCAGTGGCAAACTTATGAAATATTCTGCAACGCTAATTAAATTTTGTTACCTTTAAGATCATGTAATTTGATATTTCAAGACTGCACTATATTATGAGGCAGAGTCTTACTAGATATGTGACATTATCTGCTTTCTCGAAACGGCCTAAATTAATCATCATTACACCAGGACCCCTTTCACAGGTGACAGTTCCTTGCCAAGCACATCACCAAAGTGATCCAGAGCAGGACACCAGGCAGAACAGAGTGTCACTGATGTCATCACTTGCAAGGAGCCGTCACGTGTGTTTAGGGCAACAACGTTTTGGGGATACAGGTTTTCTACTCCACCGATCACGTTCTCACACATCTTGGATTGTCATTGACTAGTCACACAAAAAGAATCCAAAATTGAATTACGGTGAAAGATGAACCGAGTTATGTTAAAATAAAGGGCTTCTATTTCAGTTTCGATGTCACAGTTAACATGCAAGAAACGCCAGGCATGTTTCATAGAAAAAAATTCAAATTCAAAAATGCACTAAGCGGCAAGTGTAATCGGCCTGTAAGTGTACACTTATGCAAACGATAGCTTCGGTGATGCCCCCTGAAAACGCCACAGCCACATTATGGTGGGAAGCACGACATGAAAGCTAATATTAACATGCGGTCATGTCTTTAATGGCAATCCTGCAATTGGTGCCTCCAGTGAAAGGTGTACGCTGTTAGACTCTCAACTGTGTTTCACATTTGAAAATAGAAAAGATCGAAAAGTAAACTGTGATGGGTTTCTAGAATCATTAACTGACCCCACTCAAAGACTATCATAACATTCTTCTTTCAACACAAGGGAGACCTAATGGAAGAGCTCCCGAACTGACTCGACCACACGAGATTGCAAGCACAACGTACAGTCAACACCTTCATAGGGCAATACTGAAAATGACCTCGCAAAATTTAAAGAAAAACGAAGTCAAGGGCTAACACCGCATAATACTTCACAAATTAGAATTACATTTCTGTATGTGTCCTTGTTGAGACGAAAAGATCAAGTAGAATTAAAGAATCATTCTTTGGTGAGGTGAAAGAGGGTCAAGTTAAGATGAAGTTCATTTATTATTATTATTATTATTATTATCATTTTATTTTTGGGGGGGGGGATCACTTGAAGATACAAGACCTGAGACTAGCAACATCGGTCAGGGCTTGAGACGCATTTGTATCCATTTTATACACGTCATCCAACTATCAGAGAAAAATGGAGCGCAAGTGATGGATGTGGTTTTACACAAAATCCTTGGATACTACATTTTTTGATGTACTAAATATTCCAACGGCTGGTGATAATGTCGATAAATGATACACACGATTTCCCAATGATAAACTAGAAAAGTAGATTTTCTACAAAGCAAATTTGTCTGTGTGCCTTCGAAAATTGTAAATATGGCTAGAAGAAATTTTAAAAGGTTGAAATGATCTTAACCTTTCACCTCTAAAGGCTACATATATACATGAGAAAAAAGTGCAGTGTTGCAATAACTACAATTTGAGTGCAACATGACTACAATTGGATATAAATTAACCAAATTATGGCCAGATGAAAAGTTCAAAGGTCGAAATGACCTTGAGATTTGACCTTTAGAGGTCACATGTAAATAACTCAAATGCACAGATGTTTACTGTATCTACAATCTAAGCCCAATATGAACCAAATCAAATGAAAATTGATCAAACTATGGCTAGATGAAAATTTCAAAGAGCCAAACAACCGTGACGTTGGACTTATAGAACTCACGTGTAAATTGCAAAAAAATTGTGATGCTTTGAAATAATTATATGCAGAGTCCAACATGATAAAAAGTGGATGAAAATTGACGAAGTTGTGGCTAGATGGAATTTTCAAAAATTCAAATGACATTGACCTTTGGCCTTTAGAGGTTACATGTTAATAGGAAAAATATATGCAGTGTTGCCTACAAGTTGAGTCCAACATGATTATATTGGATATAAATTGCCCAGGTTGAAGCTGGATGAAACTTTCGAATGTCCAAATGACCTTGACTTTTGACCTTTAAAGATCACATGTAAATTGCAAAAAAAAAATACACAGTGGTACAATAACAACAATTCAGCCCAACATGTACCTAGTCAGATGAAAATTGATCAAGTTATGGCTGGATGAAGATTTCACGGTCCAAACGACCTTGACTTTTGACCTTTATATATAGCATGTAAACTACAAAATGTGCAATATTACAAACCTATAAATTAAAGTTGCATTGGTAACCTGCAACTTTCACAGATGTGGAAATATTCAATATTTAAAATTTCGAATGTCCCTAATTTGCATAATCTTCAACATATTTTCCCCTCTTTATTCAAGTTCATGTATAGACCTAGAATCATGCCAAGTTTCACGTGTCTGAGTGTTAAAAGTGTTTTGAGGAAAACTGGGAAACACAAATTTGGTAATGAAGAAGAAAGACAAGAGGAAATGAAAAAACTGTAGGAAGAAGAGAATGTCTGTGTTCGCACACAGGCACAAAAAGTGTAAAAGTAATGCCTAAATTGAAAAGTAACATCTTCGTCGGTCTATCAGTTACCCGTGCGGATCACTTGCATCAGTATGATTATAGCTGGACATGTCTTAGACTGAGATGCGTCCCTGGGATGGAGAAAATTGTATGTCGCGGAGCAGAGCACCGGTGAAACAAAGAGGTTGTAAACTATTGACGTTTCCACATGAAGGACAACCGAAACACTTTCCCACACAGGCAATTGACTCCCATGCTTTGCCTCTGCACGAAGGTACGTTGTAGGTGTGTTGCTTGCGTTCAGGTACATAGTGTTGGAGAGGAATGAAAGCGATGGAATTCTCACTTGTATGCGTGCAACACGCGCATTTAGCACCTTGATATATCAGCACAGCATTTATTATTGTAGTTTATTTTTTTTATGATTCAAAACACGAGCACCAAGTGCGTGAGTTTTCACAGGCAAACAGGCACACATCGACAAGCAAATTCACAAGTGTTTGGCCTCGCATTCTTGCATATCTTATGCAGTTTTGTACAAAGAGAAAAACAAAAACAAAATATGGAAAAAATTCAGTATACAAGTGAAATATCGCTTTTTTACAAGCGGCAGACATAGACAGAGCCTAGTCCTACACACGGGAACATAGCTTTTGACCCAAGATTGACATACGTGGGAGAAAGTCAAATAAAATGAATTTCTAATCTGGTTACACTTGGCCTCTGTCCCCACTTCACGGCAGAACGTAACACTATTCTCCCATTTGGCAAAAGGAATAAAGGCTTAGCAGATTTGGACCTAAGTGGTTTTGTCGCATGTGTGATAAAATTGCTTTCCTGGCTCCAGTGGTTCGTGACTATCATCACACAATCCTAAGACAGTTATTGATGAGTTAATTGTATGTACTCTTGGGTCCTGTGCAGCTTTGTTTCAACAAAAGAGCACGTGAAGTGCAGACCTAGAGCTTCTCAGTATTGCCACTAACAGAAAAACCCAACAGTAATATGCCAAAGCCAGGCCTTAACCCTTCTCCGCCCAAACCTGACGCAGTCATATTCTGATAGGGGGAGGGTTGATAAGGCCAAACATCATTCATTTTGATCCATGAGCATGTATAAATCGCGCTGAAAAATGTCAACTCTTTAACTTTCTGGCTTGGGTCACGCCTGCATTAAAAATGTGGGCTCTCCCAAGTGGAGTATGAATACTCTTGCAATGTCGTGTCACCACCGCTAGTTATGCTGTTACCTTTACTTCTATACAAATACTATTACCATTCTTATAACCATTACTTTTATACTATTACCACACCATTACCTTCACTGTTACTGTAATTATGTAACCACTGTCATTGTCATTGCCAGTAGGGTTATATTAATGTTCACTATGATCACTACGAGGATTAGTTGAAGGTATTATACGACTAATAGCACAAATTTTTGCTGCCGCTATTGCTATTGACTTTAACATTTTATTACTATTACCTTTACTGCTACTTTCCTCATGCTGATCATCGAATATATATTACTATAATTGTTACAACTATTATCATTTTGCTGCTTTTAGTGACTTCACACTTGAACAATGTCTCACGTATAAGTATGGTGGAGTTCATTAATTCTTCAATAATCTTTTTCCATGCCTGAAAAAAAAAACACACACATAAACTCACCCGAATCTTTCTTCCTTTAAGCAATGACTGCTTGTGGGGCTTTCCCAAAGCGTTTAGCATATTTCCATTTTAAATTGAGGGAAAAGTGAAGGTCTGCACTCATTTTAGGTGAACAGATTAAAGGTGACCTGTATTGATCATGAAATATGTTATCCCTTCAGCATTTCAAGTATATTTCTATAGAACACATCAAAGTTGCTACTATAACCTTCACTACAAGGTGTCGCCCGAAGTGTCATCCACTCCAAGTTTAACAGGCTGTGGCTTTTCGACATCAAAACATGGTTTCAATGGTGATTCTCTAGCCTAGCCAACCATATCAAACTTTCTCTACAGCTGAATATTTTATCATAATTAGGGCATATTTTTAGTTTAAAGCTCTCAATTTATTCACACAAGCCAGGAGATAACTCATGATGTAAGGTATGCTCCATTGAGTCAGAGAAGGACACTGGATGACTGCATGTTCAGCCATGTCATGAATCACTCAGCTTGACAGAATTTGTATCAGGTATCAGTGACAGCTTCAGGTGCAGTTCGAAACGTCAACATTGATTGTTGCCTACATTAGGCTAACATAATAACCCTGACGGTTTGGTATGAATAGTATCTGACCAGAAAATTCTGTCGAGTATGATTCATTTTTAATAATCCTTTGAAATCCTATTTTCCCACTATCAATCTCGAATGTATAAAATAAAATATCAACACGCATGCCATGATTGCTTTTTCATTTTTTTACGTGTTTAGGTGTGTGTGTGGGGTGTGTGTGTGTGTGTGTTATCCTTTCTTTGCATGTGACTTTCATCGGATGACGTTCTTAGCAAATAAACATATTTTTTATTTGCTTCTGTATAATATCCCACTTTTAATGAAATAAAGTTCTGACCAGGCCTGAGGCTTAAAAGTTAAAAGCAAATAGTAAAAATTTGACCTTGTCTGATAGGTTCACCTCAGGATGATAGCACATCGATATGATCTAGTTCAATATATATGTATATATATATATATATATATATATATATATATATATATATATATATATATATATATATATATATATATATATATATATATATATATATATGTATAATGATAACTGGGCCGGTCTGTGTAGCATTTCAGGTAAAATATATGCGCCTGCATTTACGAGCCTCGTCAAAATAAATGATAAAGCCGTGGGCCAATTGCTTAAGCTCTGACCTGTAACATTTTATAGTTTTCTGGTGACGGTTTCACATTCCTTCACAATCCATAAAATCGTTAAAATAAATTAATTTTTAGCTATAAGATTAGTTATTTGGTCATAAGATTCACACTACTACAACTCGTGAGGCAATGCGTAATTTGCTTGAAAAGAAAAAAAAATCATCGCATAAAACCGACTTTAGTTTAAATTTTTAACGAGCACATGTATAGGTAATGTGCTACAGTCAAACACCACTGCTAGGCCGCTTCAGCATAGGTTGTGACCTATTGCAAATTCATACCTTTGCCAACTCATATGGAATTGACCTTCATCTAGTGACCGTGACTGTTAGAATATATCTGGTAGAGATATACCTTATGAACTTTTCCACCAAGTATGAAATGGATGTGGCTGATAGATTTGAGAAAAAGTCCAACATTAGAATTAACATCAAAATCCGGTGCATTTTCCTATTACATATTCAAAAATAAATCGGTGTTATGCAAGGATCTGTTTTTCTATTCAAGCGAATAACACATTAACGTCAAGTTGTGGTCGAGTGAATTTTTCACCTGATAACTGTTTTGACCTTTTGATAACACAAGATTGATATAGGCATACAGTTTTATATTCAGGCTCTGTTACTTTTATATATGTTACGTGCATATATGCACACAAATAACTGATGTATCCATAAAGATATTTATCTACAAATTATTTCCATTTTTACGGCAGTTTGCAATTTTTGATTTGGATATTCAGGGTATGATAAGAAAGGGCATTTATTTATCATTTTAAACATATCTAGGGGCTAACATGTATATGCAGCGTAGAAGAATCCTTTCCGGTAGAAGGCGAAAATAAAAAGCACAGAAATTCGTTTCAAAAAGGGAAAACACATCGCAGCAATTTGCGTCGAACAAGTTAGGACCAAAATATCCCCGGAAACGCACCTATGCAAATTCCAAGCAGTTGACCACATGGGTTTCGGAGAACTCTTTTTTTTTTTTTTTTTTTTTTTGATTTGCCGAAAAATAAAATGCACAAATTGATTGCAAAATAGATAATATATCGCTGAAGCGTGGCTGTTTACACAACCTTGGTTGAAACCTAAGACATGAACATTCTAACCAAGTTAGGAATGCATCTCGGTGGCGGTTTGGAGAAGTCAAAATTGTAAATTGTGGTTGGGCAGACGGACGAACGGACAACGGACGAATGATCATCTAATAAATTCAGCTTATTGCCAAGTCTGCTGGGCTAATACCGCATCGGAATCCGCAAACAGCAGAATGTTACTGTTCAGAGACATTACGATATAATTTATAACCACAAGGATAGTGACGGACCCAGAACTGAGCCTCGCTAGTGGATTCCCACACGCACTACGCTCATGTTTGATCATGTTAGGGGATCGTGTCATTCTCAATCAGCCACTTGATTTGTATTATTTCTAGACGGCTGAAAGCACTATATACTGTCCACAAGATTTATTATGTCTTATGAATGAAAATTGCATAAATTCGGTCCTGGGTTTTACGTCATGCAGCATGTGCTAGAATATAACATGCAATTGTTTCCAACTAACAGTACTTAGCCCATGAATGGATAGAAGACACTATAAACTGACATGGCCAATAATGTATATATATTTTTTATGTATGTATGTATGTATGTATATATATATATATATATATATATATATATATATATATATATATATATATGTATGTATATATATATATATATATATATATATATATATATATATATATATATATATATATATATATATATATATATATATAATATATATATATATAAATATATATATATATATATATATATATATATATATATATATATATATATATATATATATATATATACATGGATCTTGTGAAATATGATATTATCATCAGACTCAAGGTCGTTGTATTTAACTTTTGCCCCACATCAGCACTTAATCGTTTGGCAACTGGCTGGGTGTCAAAAATATATTTGTATTTTGTATAACCATGCATGTTTCGTTATCCCCGGGGGGGGGGGGGGCCAGGATCGGCCTGAGATGCCGTACTTCAATATAACGATATTTTGAGTCCCGAGTTTTACACTCCCCTAAAGAAAGAAGGAACGACATATCAGCGTTTTGGCATGATAGCGCTGATCCGCCACTTCTATATCTCATCATGATTAAAACTGTATATGTTTCACGTCTTCCTCATCTCTTTACAATTTTATTGTTAGGGGAACTACAGGGTGCTGTTGGCGGGCAGATCATTAATGTGTAAAATAGTTTCCTGTGCAGGCCACACCATATCAATATAAGCCGCCAAGCTTTTCTCTGCTATACCCACAGAGATCCCATATAAGTGGCTATTCAGCAAAGACACCTTCAGTTTTTTTTTTCGTGTTTATATATTTCTGTCTCGAGTATTCATATTTTTTTGCGAGCAGTCGTAGAAGACACTGTACTAGAAGTACGTCTTTGATCAAAAGGTAAAATCATTGATTTCGGTATTATTTTCCACACGAATAATTCAACATACAATGAAATAATTACTTGGTTGACGTGGCTGGGAACATGCAAATTATGCGACTTTATAGTGTCAGAAAAAATTATTTTCTCGAAAAAATACAGTAGGGGGAATGAATGTCCCTTGACCCAGGATAACAGATCATCCGATATCTCCGGTAATCAGGTAATGTCCATGCTGCCAGTTCACGCAATCATCATCATCATCATCATCATCATCATCATCATCATCATCATCATCATCATCATCATCATCATCATCATCATCATCATCATCGTCATCGTCATCATCATCATCATCATCATCGTCGTCATCGTCATCGTCGTCGTCGTCGTCATCGTCGTCGTCATTATCATCACCATCCTCCTCCTCATCATCACCATCATCACTAAAGCCACATAAAAGAACATATGCATGTCCAGCACTACCCCCCCCCCCCCCCAATCAATCACAAAGAGTGGCAGATGGTTTCACATATTTTGATATTCCCGCACTGTTTCAATTGCAAGTCTCCACGAAAAAAGTGACAATGTTTCATAATTCTCGAAGTGAGTCTGTCATAATGAGATGAATCGTGGCAATGTAGCTTGTATGCCACCGATGCAGTATAAAAACGTCAAGAAGTCTAGACGAAGTTGATCGATTATAGCAGGTTGGTCTCCAGTCTCAGCATTACACATACACCAAAGTAGCCAAATTTTATGACATTCCATCACAAAGGCGCCCTCTAGTGACGAATAATCTGGCAACTCTCTAAGACTGGAGGCTAAAAAAACAAAATTATTCACTTCTGGGAACCAGGGACAATACGTTTGCACACATAAATGTGTCACAATTTACATCATATTTAACCTTTCCACTTGACAGGTGATAAATGACTTATGATAAATAAATTTACAGATATCAAGGCTAGGGACAGGTTTCTAGGAAATGCCAACATGCAACTCCAACACAAGACAATACTGAGTAATCTAGCATGGGGGGGGGGGGGCAGGGGGTGTTTTTGAGCAGCACACAGCGCATTTATCTACTTTGCTGAATTTATTTTTTGTTTACTTTGCTAATAGTATCAGTCTTAAAAATAGATTCAACGAAAAGTCTTAATTGAAGCAATGTCCAAAATATTCATGTTAAAACTACCAGTAACTCTTCGAGTGCCAACTGTGACTAAAATGTCGAGTTACTTGAAATAAAACTCTCTCAATTATTACAAGGATTTTTGACATGTGTTTGCTGTAAAAGGCCACTCAATCAAGTACAACCAAAGTTCTTACTTTGGCCACCAGGTGGCGCGCTATACTCATTCTTTTCTTATTTTGTTATAAATGTTTTTGTGTTAATGCTTGCAGTCAGACAAAATATAATAACGCATAGCTCACCGAGGACAGCTGTTGACTTAGTCCAAAATGTGGCACTGAAGGAATTAAACGCACAAGAAGAAGAAGAAGAAGAAGAAGAAGAAGAAGAAGAAGAAGAAGAAGAAGAAGAAGGGAAGGAGAAGGAGAAGGAGAAGGAGAGAGGAGGAGGAGGAGGAGGAGGAGGAAGGAGGAGGAGGAGGAGGAGGAGAAGAAGAAGAAGAAGAAGAAGAAGAAGAAGAAGAAGAAGAAGAAGAAGAAGAAGAAGAGAAGAAGAAGAAGAAGAAGAAGAAGAAGAAGAAGAAGAAGAAGAAGAAACCTTGCCCTTTTCTACACGTGAAAATGGGGCCCTTGGAACATTTACAGCATTTGTATTTCCAGGAAGACGACAAAACGTAATACATGGACAAGCAACTTCAAACCACGTGAACAACCCATCGACTCTATTCATTACGACATGAAATTCCTATATTTTATCACCAGAGCTACAGAGTTATCGGCTAAAGGTATTTTCGGGAAGCGAGTGGACCATTTGAAAGATACAAATACCCCACCCAACCGCAAGAGTATTTCCCGTTTAGATTGAAGGGAGAATCTACAACGGGTATCTTATCTGGGACCACTCCGAACAGAGTGATTCATTAGTACTGGAAAAAAAAGAAAGAACTCGGCTGTGACGATTATGGCATTCACGTAAAAATACCTGCCTCCATTGAACAATTCTTTTTGGATTTTGGTATTTCGTACAGTTTTGTATGTGATTTCCTTTTTCGGCCACGTGATTGGTGCCGAATGTTGTGTTGGTTCGTTCCGTGGTCACAGTATATATATATATATATTATATATACATATATATATATATATATATATATATATATATATATATATATATATATATATTTATATATATATATATATAGTACTGGAAAAAAAAGAAAGAACTCGGCTGTGACGATTATGGCATTCACGTAAAATACCTGCCTCCATTTGAACAATTCTTTTTGGATTTTGGTATTTCGTACAGTTTGTATGTGATTTCCCTTTTTCGGCCACGTGATTGGTGCCGAATGTTGTTGGTTCGTTCCGTGGTCACAGTATATATATATATATATATATATATATATATATATATATATATATATATATATATATATATATATATATATATACATAATACAGTAACTTTTCGCCTATGCGTGTGCTAACCGACGTCTATCTCAGTATCTGAGCTGCTGGATGAATAATGCGCGCGACCTTTCTAGTGCATACATGGATTATGCTGTCCATAATTGACTGGTTATACCATTAAGACAGCTTATATGCTTGCACTTCTTGTGCCCACCAAAACTGACAAAGCCAGTGCTAGAGTATACTTGTAGCCAAATTTCACCCCACCCACCCCGTCAACATAGAATATGTGTGGTAAATATGTGTGGTGGGAATTAATTTTATTGTATCAGTGCTTTTATTACCTCTTATGAGTGGATGTACTAATTTTGCAAAGGATCCTTTTCATTGCATCTTTGACGGATGCACGCATAAATATCGGGTATGATATGATCGCCATGCTTCTTCAAGCAAAGTTGGATCCTCTTTTGTTTGCTCCTAGTCACCTTGGCTATCTGTGCTGGGAAATTCGGTTCCGTAGGTACGTATTTTAATCCGCTGTACCAGTTGGTCCAGGATGGCCGCAGGTGCTCCGTACTCGTCTTTGATTCGACCGGCCAAGCACACACCATGAATATCCAATGGGCGGCAGATCAGGAGATCGGACTGGTCATGGTTGTATAATTGGGTGTTGCGTTGCTAGAGATACAGCATGCCTGAATCGTGCAGGATGTAGGCATGGGTTTGTCTCACTAGAAGTAGAGCCCAGGATGTTGTTTGGACCATTTGGCGACTGTTGGCAGGAGGTCATCCAGATAGCTTTGGCCTTTTGGAGTCGCATTTACCCTGATGCCTTTCTGTTCTTCTGTTGCCGTGATTGAAGCACACATTATGACGCTGCCTCCTCCATAGTGGTGATGTTCTACTGTACGTGCATCCGTTCACAAATCTCTATGAATGCTTCCATTTAACCCAGATCCTCCCAGCATAAAAAACCGAGGCAAAAATCGTGACTCGTCCGACCACTTTACACTCATCCGCTAAGGTCTAGTACAGTCAGTATGTTCCTGACACCCCTGTAGATATCTGTGCAACTTTGTGTGCAGGCCTGAAAGGTATGCAGGTGGCAAGGAGGTATGACTTCAGTTTGGCTGACGCCAGTTTCCTGTTGATTGTATGCTGTGATGAGGCATACGACATCTTTCAAATTTAGAGAGCTATTAGCAACCCATACACAACATTGATCCTGCATTGTCAGTTGTCCCTTATGAAGTACATGGGCATCCAGACACCAGATAAATGTTCGAACCTTTCGTGGCTCTAAATTTCATTCCCAGTACATTGTGTACTGTTGTGTGAACGCTCAGGCATAACGTTAGCTATTATGTCCCTGTTACACAACAATCCATGTGGTACGCATCCTTTCATCACAAACTGGTGTTAAGAACAGTGCATGCAAGCCAATGTGGGGGTGCCTGGTTACTTTTGCAGAGGTATATATATATATATATCTATGTATGTTATATGTATATTATTTATATATATATATGTATATATATATATATATATATATTATATATATATATATATATATATATATATATATATATATATATATATATATATATATATATACGTACATACATATATAAATATATTGGGTTTTTTTGTCACTGGAACAATTGAATAAGGTAAGGAAATAAAGTATACGGCTATGAAGTTAATATGCATCTAGCTTTTCTCACCACAAGTGAACATAATGATTACAGTGGTTTTGTACTTTATAAATAGAGTCCCTGGAAACGCCTGTACCCGGCAAATGGCATTCTGATCAAGTCTGTATCCCATTTGGCCATAAAAGCAGTGATAAATACGGTCTCTTTCCTCGCACTATACAAGCACATATCAAAGAATATCTTTCTCAACACAGATAAAGACAGTCAATTCAATTCAAAGATTCGTCTCTCCATGTGAAGCCCTAGTGTGGTTCCTTAGTATTTCCTTTTTTAGCAATTGCAGTCCTCGTGAGTATGTTTCACTCGTGCAGTTAGTGAGATCTGATTCGGGTCTACCTCTTTTATATCCCACACAAATCGAACTACACGCCTCGGTATAAATTGAAAAATAAGTACAGAAACTTCATTTGAAACATAATATCGACGATATAGACAGTAAGCTAAGTGGATTTTCGTGAATAATTCAAAGTAGTTATTTCAATCAAGTGCAATTACAAAATATTAATGTTTGGGAGTAAAATACTCAATTCTGAGGAAAGGAGAAGCTACAGGCAAACAAAATTTTGATAACATTAATTTGGTTTACTATAAATATGTTGACCGAAAGGTTGGATATCTTAATCTTGAAGTGCGTATCGCCAAGCTCAGGAATTAGAGTGAAAAAAAAAACCATTATAACAACCTAGGATATCTAACATATTAGCTTGCAAGGAACGGATGGTGTGGTTGTAGAAGTGTTTCGCAACATCTTATCAAGTATAAACAACGCTTACAGTAGTCAGGTCCCATTTTACTTTCCCAACAGCGATAGCTGATTATAAATAGAGCATTGAGGACATATCTGGAAGTGGAGTGGATGGCCATCGCTGCAGAGGCGTCCTTGCTCGGCACGAATTCCAAAAGTCATTCACAGTTGGACGAAAAATAGACAGTGGGGGTACCTTTTAACTGCAAAATTTCATTTGCCTGGCACATTTGTATTTGTGTCTTTTTGTCCAAAACCACTTCCTGGTAGTCATTACCCTATTCCGCAGTCCGACCTCTTTAGTCTCCATAAGCTAACTTGTCCCTTTCTAGCTTATATACATAGAAGCACTATTGTCCTTATTGCACACGTTCCTCTGTAAAATTTTGACATAGGCTGTATTAGCCCAAATAAATTAAAGGGTCTTCAACGGGTAACTACTCAACATGTTTCGGAGCCTTTTACCCGTATATAACAATTACCGTCGCGGCGAGTCATACCGCGTTAGTCGGCATATGCCTGTCAGCAAACATGTATATCGACAGCAGTAGCAAAATTTACTGCCCTCTCCATTTGTGTGTGCGTGTACGTACGCTCGTGTGTGTGTGTGTGTCTGTCTGTCTGTCTGTCTGTCTGTTAAAAATGGTATTCACCTTAACAATTTTGGTAACTATCAATCACTTTAAGCAAGAGCAAGATCCTCCGTCTGCTGCATGCGTATTTGAGAAACACACCGTTGATTTGAATCACTGGGGATAGCATGTACTCTTGAGGATACTCGTACGCTATCGTCCTCTCAATCAAAGTCCTAGCTCCAATGGTTTTTCGTTTTCAAGTTAACAGTATTTTTCACTTGGATGATCGTGTGACCTCACGATCCGGGTCAAGGTCACTTTTGTGTGATCCCACCTGATTCTTTTCTCAGGGACACGATAGCGTGTGACATCAACGTCCTTGCTCAAGCAGTTTTTTTAAGTTATCGGAAGTCCAGTAATACTTGCCTTACGGGCGGTGGGGGTGGGCAGTGAATGGGGTTATCTTCATGCACAATGTCATATTATCAACTGACATGGTTCTTTAACTATCATCATAATAGGGAATTGAATAAAGTTACACCGTCATCTTGGAAATAAGTAAAAAATATCCGATTATGATTCCTGGCTACCTGTTAGGCAGGGCCATTATGAAGCTTGCTTTCCTGGCAAATTCTCAGAGTAAATACATGTTGAGTTAACATCCAAACTCTCAATCGTTCAATTGGCTTGTGATCATGGTCACTTCTATGAACAAGTAGAAAAAAGAGCATATGGGCTCGAAGATGTGCCCTAGGTCATTTCAAAGGAATTGGTAAAGAGTCTTCAGAGACGAAGCTTTTTTTAAGGCCTTAGATTTTCTTAAATATGAATTTTACAGAGTTTCGTATTTTAAAAAAAGCTAAAGAAAAAGAAAACTCTAGCAGGGTTCTTTTGAACAACTTTGATAGACATCTACCTATAACATACACCCCCATCATGTTTGATGATGGTGCGATCAAAAGGTTTCTGGAAGGAACAAAAGAATGCAGCTATGACGGACAGGTGACGGATGGAGATACCATGGACAATCATCTACCCCGTTACCTCAGCTGCGATTGGCGCCCAGGAGGTAAGCGTATGCCATGTGCAGCTGCCTCAGTTTGCACCCAAAGAAACGAAGAGAGTTGTCATTAATGCCACATGTTTTAGTGCACACACCACACACACACATGTACATAAATAATTATGTATATGTATACCGTGTGTATCTGATTTCCATTGTCAAAAATAAACTCAAACTGAATGTGAATATTTGACCTTAGTATTTGTCACTTTTTTAATAGAGTAAGAAGCTCGGATACATCGCTCTGTAACCAGTACAATTACATCACACTTCTGAGTTCTCACATATTTGTATATCTGGCGATCGATACATAAACCCGCACAACCTATTTCTGACATCCAATTTAGCAGTTGTGTGGTTACATCTTCAAAAATGGACAAGGAACAAAATAAGAACAAAGAAAAGTTAAAACACACACACACACACACACACACGTGTGTTCTTCAGTTATCAAGGATACCCTTGACGGTTGCAAAGACTATTTAGCGTAATAAACATCTCGCGTGATATGTGAAATATTTAATTTGAAAAATATTCCAATAAAGGTTTTTGGTAAGAGCTTGGCTTCTGAAAGCTTTGCTTTTCTCGGTTATCATCAATGGGCTTATTAGTTGGCTTTGCTGTTGTAATTAAAGTGCTTTTCCATTGTAATTTTTAATCACGGTCCAGCAAGATCTTAAAACAGTATGAATGAGTAAAAGTCATTCCCTGTATTGAATGACCTCTAACCTAGATATGGCCCACTATTCTGTATTCAGAATATGACGTGAAATAATAACATGTGAAAGATCGGTAAAGGATAATTATGGAGAAAGAGCAAGGATATTCTAGACACGTTTGTTCCCTTTTGTGGATTACAGCGCAAATACAGTTGATCAGGCAGGGTAATCCAGATCAAAATAGTGCTGACAATTAAACACAAATTCAAAAACAACTCCAAAATGTATGTAATGATGTTGTCTCCTTCGTCTTCCTTTGGAACACTTAATACTAATTGGAGTAAAATTATATTCAAGCTGGTCGGTTAGTATAGATAAAGGTGGTTTATATCCCATATCTTACTTATCGTCCTATTAACAGCAGCTTTACCCACTTCGCTGCTTTAAGTCGAACAAAAGTTGTACAAAATCTCGTGTGATTCTCCAATTGAAATCATTTGACCTTAATGTACAAGCAGGCAAAACAGAAACAAGCGTGAGCAATTAGAAAATAACCAGAAACTGTCGACCGGTCTGGTTGAAACGATGAACGATATAATGAAATCATTCAGCAGAAAGAACTGGTGTAAGGACGACAGTGGCTTCAAACTACAAAGAGTCGGGGAATGATTAAAACAGGAACTTTACCTTAGGGAGACCTTCATAATCCAGACTGCAGATGTCTCCACGTGTACCTGTCAAAGATTCAGTGGTTTGTTATTCATTTTGTAATAGCAAGACTGCGTCGAGCAGACCAGCTGTACCAGTCCTGACACGGTCTTTGGCCCATAAATCCACGAAGCGACAAGATATTCTAAAAACATTCGGCTCACCTGAACCAGAAGTGTAAGCAACAGGCCGGATTACGAGGATCGCCTTTTCAAAAATTCCCCTTTTTCAATGACTTCCATTGCCGCTAAGTGACTAGGCTCGTTTTGACCGGACGCCATGATCACCAACAAATAAATCCTTTCGCTTTTACTTTTTACTACATCCAAATTACATACATGGATCCATCCATCCATCCATCCATCCATCCATCCATCCATAAAACATACATACATACATACATACATACATACATACATACATACATACATACATACATACATACATACAATTCAAAACTAAGTAAGGAAATAATTACTCAGGCTGTAAGATGATTCAACCCTGAAGGAGTTACCATAATGTGTTATCATACACATTTCCCCATTGGAAATCATCAACAAGTGCCTGATGCTTTATATTCGTTTGTTCTTCTTTGTCATAAGAAAAATTTATGCAATAAGGTAACAGCTGTAACTGAAATCCTCTGGCTGCAGCGCCAGCTGAGTTTGCACAGGAAAGTGTTAAATCAGCCTAAAAGGTCAAAAATACTACTTACACGTATATTGGGTGTGGGGTGAGATAAACGTCTCTCGCAACCTAAGAGACCTTGGTGTCTTTTGTAGGTGTTTCTTCATCCTTTCGTCATACGTGTATTTAGATTGAATCATATGTTCTAAGAAGCATTTTTGAAGAAAAAGGGGAAAACAATATTTGAGCTCAGGTGTTTTGATCCCAGTAAGACATGAGGCAATACCATAATTAAACTCAAAATGCTTCAAAAAAAGTAATTGAAATTACTTTCTGTCTAGACCATAAAAGCAGGTGGGCAGAATAAAATGTCTTCTTAACTCCAGATAATGGTTATATTCCCAGGTTCTGTTTCACTGCAATGCTGGGAGCGTCCATTATAGGGCCCCTGTTCATTTGTGATAGCAACATAAAACACTACCAATTTAATTTGTACATACAAGTCGTTCTTACGCTGCTTCTAATCCCCATAAGCCAGTCGTCCTTAGATCTTGACATATACTCTGAATTTATGCTCTCCTTTAGAACCAGGGAACATACGTTTAAGTCAGCTTTAATCTTCTGCAGGTGGTCTCGGTGATGGATCCACGGGGGGCTGCCAAGCAGAAACACGTACCTGAACAAGATATGCTGAGTGCCCAATTGATTATTGTATCCATATTATGTATTTAAATATTCATAGCGGTGCCAAGTCTGTGCTTAATGAGAGGGCCCGCTGCTTGATTTTTCGCATAGCAAACCGGCGTCCTGACTAGCGAGAGTACATCTCTTGGAACCCACACTGCCCGTTTGTATTATATTAAAACACGTCATGTATTTTTGGAAGCTAAAGTTCCATGCCTTTCAACTTTTCGAAAATTGTACTCCTTACTAATAACGATTTCTTTTTATATCCAAAATAGGATCATGTTTTCCCTTTTACTAGAAAGAAGACTAAGTCGGTTTCCTTCTTGCCAACATTAGCAAAAGAGATTTTAAACTGAGAGTCAATATCGCTTTCAGATAAATTGTAGACTGGGTGAACTGCGCTCATCTGCGAGGAATATTGCCAAGGGACACCACGGTAAGCTGCTAAACTGTATCGTATATTTCTTCAGAAGTAGAGTCATGCTGGTACTTTTAAAGAGAAGTTTTAATCTGGAACTATAACAGTTAGTGCTATTAACATCTCTGACTCGGGTGGGCGCAAAGATTGGTGTGATAGAGATTAAGAGCAAGAGGCTAATAAATAAAGGTCTTCTCCAAGCGATCCGTCAAGTGTTCAGGACACATGCATAACACTTACATACAACTGCTCAGTCAAAAGTAAAAATGTAATGGTAGAGTCCATGTAAACAAAACAAGGAACCACGAGCTGCCGCCAAATAAAACTGTCCGTGGCAAACGCGCATAATATATGGTAATATAATCTGACAGCACAGGGGCGCAGGTGTTTAACAAATTGACTATCTGCAGCTTGCACATTATCTTGTGGCGAAGGGTATATGTATGTCCTCACCGTTCTCCATGAAAATATGTGTGCATTGTCGAACGTTTTGTCATTCTGTCAAATTTTCTCGTGTCTTAAGCTTAAAATAAAACATGTCATGCACGTCTTTCAGTGCTTAGTTTTGCTCTGAGGAAAGTTGTTGACCTGGGTCATTGACATGGTGTCGCAGTCCGATGGAAACTGTAGACTTGGCGCGATATGAATGGAAGGCTGATTTCCAAACAATATGGGCCCTGTTGCGTCATGCTACTTCAGAGCACATCAATTTTTGGTCGAAATTGACGATAAAAAGAGTGAACCAGTGTCACATGAGCTTTACAACTACACGGTAACACAAGATGATGCTGCCAAACTTGCGGAGCTTTATCCAAGACACATGTGACTCATTGCAGCTCAACTGTTTGACATAAATTGCCAATAAGTACTGCATTTATGTTCCTTGCATAAAATGGCTTCGTGGGAGAACACGTCTAGACTAACAAAATCTTGACATTTAATTTCTCCTCATGGTACTATCTACCTTTTGCAACCATTTAACTCTTTCAGGGCCCATTACAGCAATAGACGTGCAGAATCAAAGTATTACGATTATTGTTTTTTATTTGCAAATGCTCAATCGAAAGGACATTTCGCTCAAAGCCAGTATTTAAAAATGAGGAAGGAGTAGAAGAAGAAGAAGAAGAAGAAGAAGAAGGAGAAGGAGAAGAAGAAGAAGAAGAAGAAGAAGAAGAAGAAGAAGAAGAAGAAGAAGAAGAAGAAGAAGAAGAAGAAGAAGAAGAAGAAGAAGAAGAAGAAGAAGAAGAAGAAGAAGAAGAAGAAAAACATGCCCTTTTCTACACGTGAAAATAGGGCCCTGATAACATTTACAGCATTTGTATGTCCAGAAAGAAAGCAAAACGTAATACATGGACAAGCGACCTCAAACCACGTGAACAAATATAGGTGAATCTCAAATTCATCATCTCTATAATTATTCTTTAGCATAAATCAAAATCATCTCTAACTGTTGAAGCAAAGATATATCACAGTTTGCCTGTCGCTGAATTATTTTTGCTGCACCATCTGATTTATCACACTGCCTTATGGCTGCCGCTCTTACTGTGGTACCTTGTCGAGACTTGTGGCAAGAAAACTAACTGTACTACAGTTACTGCATGAAGTGCTGGTCTGCATAAAACTAAATCAACGTTCAATTGTTAAAGGTATCCTTGGGCAATCAGTACTACACTCCCCTGGGAGCTGCATCGCGCCTCAATACTTTCTTTATCCGGCTCCAAGGAGCACCTGCAGTAAATGTGAAGTAATTTTTCAAAGATTTATGAAAATATTTTTCGTTTAAACTCTGATACTTTTTGGATAAATATAGTTCTGTTTCATTTTTGAATGAAAATTATCTCATGAACAGGAAAGAGTAGACAACGCCTTCCGCGACATTTGCAATAGCCCATCAAAGGATACTTTATGAAAATGGGTCATTAGTTCTATCTTATCTTAACCAATACGATCACCTATAAGAACAAATTATTTTATTAGTATCAGTCATGATTTTTGGCAAAACCTGAAAACGTGCTAGAATGCAATACATCTAGGTTTTATAAATATATACATCTATATATATATATATATATATATATATATATATATATATATATATATATATATTCCAGCTGAGACAACTGATTCTGCGGCTGTGTTTGATTGCTGGAAGTAGAAGCATCACACATCTCCCGGTGGAACTTTTTTGACACACATGTGTCTACCCTGTTAAATGCTCAGTAGTCTCTTGTGTTGGAAGTGTATTCTTGTATTTTCAATAAACCTGTTTTGATCTTGGTATCAATCAATTTTGTGTCATTTGCACCTCTTTTGTGACAAAACAAGTTAATTTGATGTGAATTGTGACACATTTATATCGGAAAACTAATGAGTTTTAGTGCCCGGAAGTGAATATTTTTGTGGTTTTCTTGCTTCTAGCACTAGAGAGTTATCAGACTATCTGGCACTAAGGGGCTATGTGTGGATCCGTTTTATCTTAAAAAAAAAAAAGATTTATATCCAATAATATAATAACTGATCAAAGCTGTAAAACACAGTAGCGGCATATCTGAGAAATGAATCTTTCTCTATGTAATAATCCGCATGTTTTCCTTCAATGTACGCTCGGGCAAAACACGTCTAAAAGGTCGTAAAAATCTGTGAATTGAAATGATACTATTGTTAGTTGCTGCTTTATCATTCTCTTGTATGGTGGAATATTTTTAATTTTATATAGTTATCCGAAAAATCAAGCAACGTTCGCCGTGCCACAAAGAAATTATGGGCATTGACGTTTCAACTTTCAAGAAGCAACGTAGTCGCCCTACCTCCCTCAACTTTGCCTCTCGATTTCACAATAAATTCGTGAACAAAATACGTTAAAGGTTAAGTTGTATGCATACACACACACAGTGATACATATATATATATATATATATATATATATATATATATACATAAACGCACAAACATACATTCATCATGCATCCACCAGTGTCCCACTTTTGGCAAGCTCGGCTTGTCAACACGACACAGCTGTAAAAGCTCTGATGGTTCCCGTACAAAAGAGAGCGTAATTTTATCCATTCAATCGATGTGTAAATTAGAGAAAGAGAACTATTCACGTCACAACCATAGAGTACAAAAATAGATGAATTACCGAGAAAAAGATTGGAGTTAGAGGACTTGAGGTAATTGCATACCAAAATATATCAGTGGTTTCCGGTCGATATGGTGTTTTCTTAAGCTCTGCGTGTGATCTGAGAAGCCCTTTCAAATTGAGCCATAAGATTTCGTTCATTCATACACACACACACACACACACACACACACACACACATATATATATATATATATATATATATATACATATATATGTATATATATATATATATATATATATATATATATTTATATATATATATGTATGTATGTATATATATATATATAGAGAGAGAGAGAGAGAGAGAGAGAGACAGAGAGAGAGGGGACGGCAGACAGAGCGACAGACAGACAAACCCATTAGAGGTATAAATACTCTCCGTTATATAATGTCGACTTTTGTGCGGAAATGTTAAAGTTGCATAGTGCATCCTTTATTGATATTACGTCAGACTGTATCAAAAGTGAAGAAAAATGCTTCTACACTGTATCAAAAGTGAAGAAAAATGCTTCTACGCGGTATAACAATCTCTGAAACAGTGCCAACTTGTATTATAATCAAACAAAGGTTGGTCATTTTAAGTCTGTCTGTCGGTTTGTATGTGTTTATGTATGTTTATCGGAGACCTTTGCAAAAGTATTTGCCGTCTGGATAAAACCTCTTCAATGTTTTTTTCTTCACGCACTTCCAGCGTAGATTTTAACACATTTCAACACAGCAACAATAATGCCCATAACGGGGAAAGATGTACGAATATTTGTGTGTTAGATTGGACAGCTATGCTGCATGTTATGGGAGGCACAAGTTTCTCCACTACGCGTCGCCGGGCCTCGAAAATCCGCTCTAGAAGAACATTTGTCGGCAACGCGTAGTGGAGACTGTAAACTTATTGGTTGGCTCCACTTCGCGTGGCCAAGCCTCAACTACGCGTAGTGGAGACTGTAATCTAATTGGTTGGCTCGACTACGCGTTACCGAGCCTCATCTGCGCGTAGTACATACTACAATCTGACTGGTTTATTCGACTAGGCGTTGCTGAACCTCGGCTCCGGGTAGCAGAGGCTCGGCTACGCGTAAGACCTATGCGTTGTGGCCCCATTGGCTTACCATAAACGTAAAGATACCAACGTAAGAATGTTCAGCCATGTCGTCGTTAAAAGTAAACATTTTTATTTATCATGGGCTACTTAATACAGTTTACCATAGTTTGCATCATCAACTAAAGTGCATTATCACTCGAACATCTTGATCGCATATGTGATGGTCACACGATAGAGGTCTCATCCGTTTTAAATCTTATGTTGATCATTTCTTGTCTTAAAGGATTAAGCGTAGAACCCACCCATTTTAAGCAGGGAACACGGTGGCTCTAGTAAAGGCCGAATTCCTGAAGAAAATAGTTGTAGTTTTACTTCACCGAGGATTTGCACATTCACTTGGACTTGGAGTATTGCTCGTAAACAATGAAATACTGAAATTTATAAGTTAATACCTTTCCTCAGCACGTTGGAGTGGTATGCTCCAAAAGCGAGCAGATGAAAGGTGTGCAATGTTGAACTGGAGCATTCCAACGGTCCATGCAACTGTAAGTGTGAAAATACACGGATTAATGTTCAGTTTTCAAATTTGGTGTCATCATGTCAATTCAGAACACATCGACAATTGTCAAAATTGAGAAAGAGAGCCTTGATGAATATTAATAAAATTTTATTCGAGCTTGGCGACATTTGGGGAACACTGATATATTTAACATACACGCGCCACGTTTTGGACGGAAATGCATGCCACGTAGGCTCTACTGTATGGAGCATGGTATCCTGGTTACCTTCTTGAATTGATCGTTAGTGCTCAAGAACTTCTTCATTTATGCTGGCTGCCTACCACTGTCTTGCTATGGTCACCTTTATGTTTCACAGCAGCAAAATGCGGATGATATAAGCCCCACCCTGCGCCATCACAATACATAAAAGACTTATCAAGAGCATGCCTGGATTTTTACACCATTCACCGCGGTCAGTGATGCGAATCAGAGAGCCGTACGTATCAATGAGTCAATGTATGATTACGGCTTGTGTCATATGCAACTGTCCGACGTTTGGCGTTGAGAAGTCATTTGTGATACGTAACATAAATGATCCCGAAACTAACTGCATCGACCCAGAGAGTTACATTTTGTTGAGATACGGATCTCCTTTGTCTCCATAACATAGACTCAACATAACGTAATAAGAGGTCACAGCATAAATTGTTTGGAATATTGACACAGTTAGTGTAAAAAAAAAAAAAAAAAAAAAAAAAAAAACACCACCACCCACCCACCCACCCACCCACCCAAAAAACTGTCAAGGAATCATTGTTCATTATCACAGTGCGATGTTTACAAATCTATTAGAGCTAAATATGGATACTATTTTCACAGCAAATAGGTGAATCATGGGGGTCTATCTGCACCGAGAAGAATAGCTCAGACACGTACAGCAATTTCCATGCAACTGAACCTTGTCCTAGCTACGGAGAAAGATCCGTTACAAGAGATTTTGTCTTACCTCAATGGCATTGATCGCAAGATGTGAAAGGATCTCTTAACTCTTTCAGTTCCACACTTTTGACTGAGTCAGCAGCTTTTCTCGGCGCAGAGGATAGCCGTTATGCCGGGCTATTATTTTCTACTATTTATTAGGACTCTGCTACTTGAATGGAAGGTCTTTCTACAAGGAACCTATTAAGAGCAACCTTATTTATTCAGAGCAGTTCGTTTCCTGTTGTTTGGCATAAAGTCTCCCTCGCCCAGTACTTTATTTTTGTGAAAAGCGAAGGAGTTGATTTGTTATAACACTTTGTGAAGAGAATTTTATCGTGCGGAATTGCGTCTGATTTGGTGGCCGCACCCCTAAAAACATCGCCACTTTCCATCATAGTTTGAACAGTGGGGTCTGTGACGTCTCGGAACGGAGCTTCTACACCAACTCCGTTTGTAAACATTGACTCGCAGCAGTGAACGTTAGTGTGCTCATGGCTTACTGGATTAAAATGGGGATGCACACAAGAAACTGTTCCCGCTTGTTCAGTCTGAACTCATCCACCATAATGAACAGATGTTGGAAGGAGCCACGGGCTACGACAAAGCCTGTCCTAGCCGGTGCAACTGGGAGTGATCGAGTCTGAGCCCACACTGATCATGCTATAGTTGCAGTGCCACGGGAGATGACCAAAGCTGGTGCTTGGGAAGTTTAGACTGGTAAAGGGAGCTTTTCAAAAGTCAGTGTGCGACAATTACTATGTGAGCGACTGGTTGAAGTTTAGGTCTCTATCGCAGTATCGGTGATTTGCTATCTTTTGTACAATTGTCTTAGTTCAGTGACGTCTACCGTCTTCTTTTTGCGGTACAGTGCTTCACTTGCTCCTATTTTTTTATGCAAAAGGGACTTTTATATATATATATATATATATATATATATATATATATATATATATATATATATATATATATATATATATATATGTGTGTGTGTGTGTATATATATAAACTAAGAACTGAAGAAGGCAGGCCATCTCGCCCGGTTGTCAATACCTGTAGTATACGCTGCACGCTTAGACAGGCAAAACAGTAGCACCCCCGCTGTGTGGCTTATGTGTAGTCAAGCTGTGGTCAAGTGCTTGTGTATTCCCCTCTTTTGCAGTTTGTGGCTTTCGACTGTGGTCATTATTAGTCCTTTTAGGCATGCACCGGACTTACAGATGCTTTTCAATGCGACCTTTATGTATCTCAAGCTTAGTTAGATATACAGCACTAAAAAGAATAAGACTTGCTGCGAGCTGACCTATGATTTCGAATTCAATTGGTTTTGAGTTTACATTTACACTGTCTTAGCAAGGACCAGCAATTTAGTCCTTTAGCAGGTCTCTGGTCCTAGCAAGGAGGACACAGAGTCCCTCTGCCCTCCTTTGTCTTAGCATGCTGCGTGCACTGCCGGTATTGGCTATTGGTAACCGCACAAGATGGCCCGCCGGAAACTTCAACCAGTCACCTGTATGGGAATTTTCGCAGAATGACTTTTGAAAAGTATCCCTTATCAATACCAGTCTAAACGTCCCAAGTCCCAGTTTTGGGGATATTCTTTGGCAGCAACGGTAAGTCAAGGTCAGTGCTTGGCACAGACTCAGCACCAGTTGCACCGGAAAACTTAATTCTTGACGGTTTTGTCGTCGCCCATGGCTCCTTCCAGTGAGGCTGAATTTATCTGTCCTTCTCCTTCCTGACCCTACATCCCCCCCCCCCCTCTGGAAAAAGAGCAGCTAAAACTGAGATACAGCTTATGCCCTACTTCGCTACTGCTAATGCTTTCTGTATCGCTATCCGCCATGGTATCACATTGACTCCTTTCCGTGACGTCACGACCCAGGGTCCGCTTGATAGCCAAAACAGGCGGGAACTTATTAACTTCTAATAAAGTTATTTTTCTGTGGAAATATGGCAAATTTTCTTTACAAAGGTGCGATAACACTCCAATTCCTTCACTTTGAACAAAAGTAAATCCTTTGGCTTTTGGGACCAGAAAATCGCAATGGGCGCTAAAGGGATGGAAATTTTAAACATATTCCGGCGCTATTTCTTTGAACTAATATCTCAACCTGCGGATTTTCGTGATTCTAGTATAATTTCACGCAGGTACGTATCAGGGCCGACAACATAATTCACAATAAAGAATTCAATTACACACACACACACACACACACACACATATATATATATATATATATATATATATATATATATATATATATATATATATATATATATATGTATATATATATATATATATATACATATATATATATATATATATATATATATATATATATATATATATATATATACATATATATATATATATATATATAAATATATATATATATATATATATATATATATATATATATATATATATATATATATATATATATATATATATATATATATATATATATATATATATATATATACTAATATATATATATATATTGTCCAAAACCACTTCCTAGTAGTCAATACCCTATTCCATAGTCCGAACTCTTTACTCTCCATAACCTAACCTGTCCCTGTCTAACTTATATACATAGAAGTTCTATTGTCCATATTGCACACGTTCGTCTGTAAAATCTTGACATAGGCTGTATTAGCCCAAATAAATTAAAGGGTCTTCAGCGGGTAAATACTCAACATGTTTCGGAGCCTTTTACCCGTACATGTCTCTCTGAGTAGCGGCTCCTTGTCTAAGCTATATATATATATATATATATATATATATATATATGGAAAAATGTGACTCGATATCTTATCAGTGTTCATAATCTCATTATTAAAACCTGCAGACAAAGACCTATTTATTTACCACCGGAATTGCCAAAATGGGAGACTTGCGCAAAAATCCAAGATAAATTTCATGTTTTAGCTTAATACAAGAAACTTGCAGTTTAGCGACCAATTATTTTCAATGAGTTCAGTGAAAATTTCCCTTTATTCATCTGTTGCGTGTCACGAGAAATTTATGATCGGTTTTAAATTCGACAATGCACTCATTAATTAACCATATTTTATTATTGCATTTCAAGTCCGAGGTCAGGTGTCAAGTATAAAATGATTTATACCTTATTGCTTTTACCAGCGACTTTTTCCCGCAATATTGCGAAAAACAAAGATGAAGTGGTTGATGCTGAAAAA
>CAXHWN010000750.1:0-11000 GCA_964020975.1 Hermodice carunculata | reverse complement strand
TCTCTCTCTCTCTCTCTCTCTCTCTCTCTCTCTCTCTCTCTCTCTCTCTCTCTCTCTCTCTCTCTCTCTCTCTCTCTCTCTGTTGATTTAATTTTCATTCCGCCATTTGTCAGGAAGTCCGGGAGGTTTGCAGGTTTGTTGAAAAAAAAGCTGCAGTAGTAGTAGTAATATAGCAGTAGTAGTAGTAGCAGTAGTATAATAAATGGCATTTTTCATCGGGCGGTTTCGGTCCATTTGAGCGGGAAAAGTTTCAAACAAGAAAAAACGCATCGTGTGCTCGTAAGCTTTAGGAATCCTTTATTTGTGTGATTTTGAACAAATAGGCCTATCGCCATTTATTTTATAGTGTATGGTAGCATCTGGTATATTATATTGTATTATATTACCATCCGTTACCACCTCGTTGTTAGAGGTGGCCAAAATCGAAAAAGCGCATGTTTGAACATTTACTCCTTCTTTTAACCGGTTATGGATGTGACTTCGGAATGTGTATTTCATCATGTGTGTGTCCATGAAATTTAATGGCATACAGGAAAGCAAACTCGCATAAACATGCTTTTGCTATAAATTTACAGTGCAGCACTTTCTCACTTGTAAGAACCCTGTACCCACCTCCACCCCCATCCCCAACCCCTGCCAAAGTTTCTAAATGGAATTAAAGAGCAGGATTGGCAACTTTAGATGCAGTTGAGTCAGTGGTATCTCATCAAAATTCATTTTAATTTCAAGACGATCGTCACATTACCTCATGAGTTTTCATTTTTTTTCTTATTATTTCTAAACACATAATCTGTAAATGCATATAACATTTTAAAAGATTCTGAAAGTATTTTGTTAACACAGGATCTGTCAGATGCACACAAGATTTAAAGAAATGGAAAGGTGCCAATGTATATAAGCTGGACATTATGGTCACCGACGGGGTGCATGTTGATGGACCGCGACAGTTGACTGTTGTCATAGACGGCATGAGGAAGGAACCTGGTTAAACAATTTTACCAACAACAATTACACTTAACGAAGACGTTCAGAGTAGTTTTACAGTATATCAGGTAAATACCAAAAATATATTACACGCATTTGTGAACTTTAATGGGCATAGACCAAATCTAAATGTGCTGTGTGAATAATTACGTAGTTTGGACGTACAAGAGTGCACTTTACGGTGTTTAGTTATAAACATATTTATTTTCATTGGACTACCCGGTACATGTGGTCCTTTTATTTTTTTTAATGTTCTTTGCTGTATGACTATGCTTTTAAACTTTAGTAATCCATTGTAAAACCATATACAGATTTTCCGTGCATAATTGTTTTGTTTTTTGGTTTTTTTTGGGGGGTGGGTGGGGTGGGGGGTGCGGGTGCGGGTGGGTTTTTTTTCTTTTTTGTTTTTTTTTTGTTTTCTTTTTTTTCTTTTTTTTAATTTTTTTTTTACTATTGTTTCATTTACCTCTGGCAGGCGAAAGTGAAGAAAGACAAATATTTCTTGGGTCGCCATACCTTTCAAATCATCCGAGTCGTTCCAGGAGCGGAGTCCGGAAAGTTTTCTATTGACAAGCAAAGTAGGTTCCGTGTTCACATTTGTCCATTCTCATTCAAACAGGCGAATTTACAGTCGGTCGCTTTGTTGGGTTTTATGATGGAACATAATTCTAAATTGTGGGTGAATGAAATATATAACACCATCAGTTTTCAATACATACTGTAAAAAGTCTTATGACCAGTTTGTTCTTTTCTTGCGTGATTGTTTCGCGGTCCTGATTTGTTTCATGATGCACGCAAGCAGCGCTGGTTCGTTTGTCTTCTTCCTTGTCATATTTTCATTATATCTCATTGTTCGAATATTTAAGTGAAAAAATGATATACTTGTCATATATATAAACAATTTTATGAGTTAAAATATTTAATGAATAATTAAAGAAACGAATGCTTTCAATCAGTCAACCAGCCCATCAATATTAGATGACAAATGTGCGTCGTCTTTTTTTCCAGGTGGGAGAATATCTGTGGCAAATAATCACCTTTTCCGGTATTTGATTTTGTCAAAACAAACAAATATAATATAGAGGTTAGCGCCGCCGATGATTTGTATTCTGCTGCTGCACAAAACCTCACTGTAGATATACAATGGAGGAATAGGGCACCAAAGTTCTCTTCACGAACGTACACCCTATCTATTCAAGAGGAACAGGTAAGTCGCTGTATGTATGTATGTATGTATGTATGTATGTATGTATGTATGTATGTATGTATCTGTGTGTGTATATTATATTGTAACATAACGATAAAAATAGTTTATCAGTTTTACCATTTGTTAAAACCTTCTGGTGACGTACTGTTTAAAGTTGCAAGAGACCTTCATCTACTTTGCATATTTTATCAAAGTTATCACTTGATATTTTATGCAATTTTATCTGTAGCCCCCAATGCCTTATTCTTTTTAGCGACCCCTAACGCCGGTGCCTTTGGTTGCAACCACTACGGATCGTGACATCAACATTGTAGGGAAAGATTCACTGGGTTTCAACATTCTCAACAGCAAATGGAGCCACTTCTTTACAGTGACTACAGTTAACAACAAGATCAGTGTAAAGATACAGCAGCAGATAGACACTGATGATAATGTACAAAATCGAAAAATGAGGATACCACTCCAAGTGTTGGACCAACACGGAGGGACAGATACTTCAGACTTATTATTAACAGTTACTGATATCAATGATAACAGTCCACTTTTCCATCCAGTGACTTATACTACAAAAATGTATGGTGAGAATGCAATTTTGAATAGAATGCACAGTACATATGTATAAAAAACACATTCTACACGACAAACGAAAGGCAGTGTGTTTATGGGAAAAAGTGACACGAAACAACTATGCCTATTTCAGAATCATGGTCCATTTTTGCGTTCCATATGAATTCCCAGCACGGGCATGACAGCGTGTTTCATCCGTAAACTTTATCTCAAAGAAACATCAAACCGTACAAAAAATATTTAATTCAAACAGGAGTACACAAATCGATTAGAAAGATAGGCCTGTGCCGCCAAAAACTATCAGCATTAACGATTTCAAGCGGTAGAAATTATGTACCCTGGAATCCCCATACTAAGACCATCTAAGGGACTGAAAAATGTGATCTTTATAGGGAGTGGTCTTAATGGGGGATATAATATAATTAAGGATAAACAAAAAATGGGTCTGTATATTAGTGGTTTTAATATAGAAATGGTCTCTTTATGGAGGTGGTCTTAATTGGAGATTTTACTGTGTATACATACATACATACATACATACATATGGTAGAATATCTAATTAAGGCCTCTGTAAAGAAATCATTTCTATATTAATACAACTCCATTTTCAGGACCATCTTTTCAAGTATTTTATATATATGTATATGTATATATATATATATATATATATATATATATATATATATATATATATATATATATAGTATATATATATATATATATATATATATCAGTTGAGACCATTGTTCTGTTAAGACCACATGATTTAATAAGTTGTTACGTCATCATTGTTGCATTATGGAATATATTTGGACCAAAATGGCACATATTACTGCCGTACACCTTGAAGCTACATAACTTTGGTTCTGTTGATCAGATTTCTATCGTATTTACATCACCACGTTTCTACAATTTCTTTGAAAATATGTTTTGATGGGTTTATTTTGGGTTTAGTTAATGCCAGTGAGTATTCATTTTAATTAGTAAACGTTTACTTTGTTTATGATGTATTTATATATTTTAGCTTCAATCGGAGTGTTCCTTTTTTGTGCCGGAGAAAAATTGTTAATCTCCCCGACCTTTTTTGTGTCTTGGACAATATCGAGTGTCTCTCTCACGGCGGTAAAACTTGGGAACTTCTTTAGATGAACTCAGGCAAAAGGTGCCAAATATACCGACCAGATTTGTCAAAAAACCGAAAAGAAAGAAAGAAAGAAAGAAAGAAAGAAAGAAAGAAAGAAAGAAAGAAAGAAAGAAAGAAAGAAAGAAAGAAAGAAAGAAAGAAAGAAAGAAAGAAAGAAAGAAAACACCACCAGCTCACCCCCAAATTGAATGGCCCACAGTGCGTCTAGTTAAAAAAACTGCTGCTGATTTGCAGATTATGTTTCACCATGTTTACTGTTTTGCCAGAAAATGCAACTGGTGGAGAGTTTATCGTCGCAGTTAAAGCCACAGATAAAGACTACACATCACCAACAAAGACTTCACTTTTGTCATCGACGAATCAAACAGGAATTCTAGGGACGTTATAACTGGGCGGGAATACTTTCAGGTTACATTTGATTTGATTTTTGAAGACCGTTATATTGTAAAAATAAAATCAACTTCAAATCTGTTGTCATTATAAAGTTTCTGTAATTGTTTGTTCTATATTTTGCACCCGTTGTGTGTTGCCAGCTGTACATATTTAACCAGTCATTTGTATTTTGTACACGCAGACACAATTTTACACTTTGTATTCATTTGGTATTATTGTCATGATGAAACAAGGCATTTTGAGGAAAATATTTTGTAACTTTAAATTTCAAAAGCCCCACCTAATATTTCACGACAATGCACGTATTTTGGCACGAGCTGTCAAGTATGTTCTTTCTATGTTAAATGTTCATGGAAAAAATGACGATGATTTGCATGATTTATGCACTCTGGCTCCGTTCTGTAATATAGTTATCGAAGCATCGCCAAAACATGAGATTAATCAGATGCATGTAATGAAGAACGTAAGTGAAAGACAAGACTGTAGTATGTTCACAAAACTGTTGATTAACAGGTACATCCACAAACTGGAGTGGTTACACTGAAGCACCCTATGGATTTTCATGACTACGAGACGTATGGATTTGAGGTGATCGCTCGTGACGGGGGAAGACCAACACTGACCGGAACAGCTCAAGTGACTGTGACAATAATTGACATCAACAATCATCGCCCGTATTTTACTAAGCATTTTCACAACTTACACGTGCGCTCTGATACACTTGTTCACCATGAGATAGCCAGAGTGACAGCTATTGACAAAGATGGACGTATGTAGTTCCTTTAATATGCAAGAGTAAATCATCGTGGAACCAAGTGCGGTGTGTGAAAAATTGACTCCAGGGGCCATATTCATAAACGTGGTTGATCCCATTTTTGGCTAAACCGTGGTGCAAGTCTTTGTTAATTTACACTAGGGCACCTTTATACAATGACTTAAACCCGGTGTAAGTTGCACCTGCTTTATGCATATGGCCCCTGGAGTCTATTTTTCATATGCGCGGCTCTTAAAGTTTTATTGTTATGATTATCACCCCCATAATCATTTTAAGCAAGTTTGTAATTTTCAGGCACTACTAGTTTTGTAAGACATTATTGTAGTTTGCCATTTAAGTAGCGCACAATGAAATTTAGTGAACTCAATGACCGTCAATATTATTCGTATTGTGCAAGAATCTGTACCGTATGGAGTGAAACATTGTTTCTTCTGCGAGTTACCCCTTTCAAAGGTGCAATGTAGAAGCACAAAACTGTCGTGTGCTACTGCTACCATTCCGTTGTGTGTATGATCTTTGCCTACAAGTTTAAATTAAATATAAAAACCATAAATGTGAAATATAAAGCCCGGGCGCCACTCTCTGTACATTGGTACGAATAGATGCGCCGCGAGAATGACCCCCCTATTTTCCACCCATTGTAGAGTTTTGACCCCCCCCCCCCCCCCACACACACACACACTTCCTGATGTACGGGAGACTGGAGAGAGTTGGAAAACTTTTGAGGCAAGGCCCTGTCTCTTCAGATGTATTTACTTACTGGGTCATTCTAAGATAGCATTTCAACAACAAAAGGGTCCTGCCAAAAACAGGCAGTCTTGTTCAGATATTTTGGAGCATTATCAAGATACATATTGAAAACTATCGACAAAGCAAATGTTTCATATCGCCCCATACAAGATGAAACATGCAGTGGGGTAAGTTGAAACATTCTCAATAAAATGAGTATAATTAGCTTACCTAAACAAGTTTCTGTTCATTTTAGCCAGACCTGTCTGCCATTTAAATGTAACAATAGAATATTTTACATAATATATTTGATGATACAGGACTTAGACTCTTACATGTTCCAACTCCCCCCCCCCCCCCAAGTCTCTCCTGGGGTTATTTTTCTTCATTCTTGAAATATGAATGTTTATGTGTTTGCTAATCTTTATTATATGCTTGTGTATTACCGGATGCATGTGTGTGTAAATAAGTATGCATATTTAGATATAAATAAAAGTTGACTTTAACCCACTTGTAAATGTTCCATCCGACTCTAGGGGTAGGTTGAAACTGTTTCTTCTAACCCCAGGGGCATTTTGAACCTGCTCCATCTAACCCCAGGGGTAGGATGAAAATGCTTCATCTAACCCCAGGGGCAAGTTGCAACATGTTCCATGTTACCCTAGGACAAGCTGAAAATAAGGCAGAGCTGCATGTTTCAACACTCCCCTTGCACTATGTTTCAACTCACCTGTTTGTTAATGTACATTAATCCATACTGTAGGAATACATATCAACTAATCACTGTCACACTTTGTGGTGCTAACTCTCTGCCATCTGGGGATTTAATGCCACTGAGTAACTTAGCTTAATGTTTTATTGTGTAAAGAATGTGACAAAATATTTTTGATTAGAAATATTTACTGCAGAGGGAGCAAAACAAACATCGCGTTCCCTATCAAACACATAATTTGATAACAAACTTAATTTCACATGTCAAAGTGGGTTTACATCCAAAGGTGCTACCCACAGGTGCAAAAATTGGAACTACATTTATGGGGAGCAGTTATCATTAAAGTTTCATCTTACCCCGTGTTCCAACTCTCCCCAGTCTCCCCTATATGTCTGAATATTGACGACCGTCGCCCGCCTTTTTTCCCCAAGGGAGACACGTCACCAGCGTTGATTATATGGAGGCCAACTTGCATACAATCTGCATGCAAAACAAACATTTTTTGATGAAAATATAGAGTTTTGACACACACACCCTCCTATTTTGGATAAAATATAGAATTTTGAAATATATTTTGGGAAAAAAATGTAGTATGTTGACCCCCTATCGTGTGGGAAAATTGCTTGTAAAACATACAGTTTGAGCCTCCCAGGGCGCCTATATACTCTTGCCGGGCAGACGTTTATGATATTGCTTTGATTAGAACTGATAGCAGCTTATTGTGTGGATGGTAGGCCCACAGCACTGTTGAAACTTGAGGCAGGCAAGTAGGCCTAGTGTGGTGTTACGACACAGTGCAGAGCTCGGCTCAATTACATAGAAACCATTAAGTTCGGTCATGGACAATAATTAAAAATGGCCAACGGATTATGAGATAAAATTTCATTTATAGTTGTCTGCAGTCTTGATACAGAACGTTTATCACTCATAAGCTGGCACCACCCTCTCTCTCTCTCTCTCTCTCTCTCTCTCTCTCTCTCTCTCTCTCTCTCTCTCTCTCTCTCTCTCTGTCTGTCTGTCTGTCTGTCTGTCTCTCTCTCTCTCTCTCTCTCTCTCTCTCTCCATAGATATTTTCTGCGTAACAAAATCACATATACTTGGTTTATTTATTAGCCAACGTCAGTCATGTCAGCTACTTCTTTCTCCTGCCGGAGGAACATTTAGAAATTCACACAGACAACGGCAGTGTTTTGGTGCGGAGGAATTTGTGGCCTGATCACAAGTACATCCTCTACTGCTACGCACGAGACAATGGTGAACCGGAACTATTATCAGAGTAAGAAAACGTTTGTAAATTCTTTATACTGACTGCAGGAAATATTAACCAGAGATACTAACTGTCCCTCGTCATCAGGGACAATCCCTGAAATTAGCTTTAAATTTGACCAATTTACGGTGTGTGTCCCTCATCAAAATTGAATATTTGCTGCTATATTCTCTGTCTTTAATTTTGTGTCCCTGATGGTCTTGACCACTTGTCCCTGAAATGACACTTGGAATATTAGCATCCCCAGGGCTGTCCAGCTGGAGCATTGTAGCAAAATTGTGCTACAAAGCCCTTCAAACTTGCTACAGATTTTCTCCAAAATAAGTGGTTCTCATGTAAAGAAATGGGGAAAATGGTACCCGGAACGAAAATTTTGCTACTGAGGTTTTCAGTTGGACAACACTGATCCTAGATTAACTCACCTCATACGCCGTCAGTAGTAACCCTTCGCAGAGTTTTAAGGCCGACTGAGGAATACTTCTGAGTTGATTATAAAGTGTAGAGCAAATAACACGAACCACAAACATACACTGTCCTTCAATTCACAAATACCTGCAGTATTAACGGGGAAATCTGAACTCTCTGGATCAGTTTTCGTGTTGGTCTGTGTGTGTGTGTGTGTGTGTGTGTGTGTGTGTGTGTGTGTGTGTGTGTGTGTGTGTGTGTGTGTGTGAGAGAGAGAGAGAGAGAGAGAGAGAGAGAGAGAGAGAGAGAGAGAGAGCTTTATGTCTACAAAGTTACAGTGAATCAGTACACAATGCCCAAACCAATTTTAGGCTATTAATAAGATGCGCGTGAAAATAAGATATTTTCTTCATCTTGAGATAAATTGGACACAGGTTCGTAACCCACGCCAAGTGACCTGAGAATGTTATTTTGATCGTTTTGCCGTTATGAAAATAATCTCTTTACCAAACATCGTAAATTTTCACAACGCAGCCCTACTATCTTGAGAATCGACTCATACAGCGGTTGGAAACACCTCATTGACATAACACTACAGCTACCCCTGGGGGAGTTTAACAGAACCTTACAGGAAAGGTTTCGACTGAAACTAGCCAAGCTGCTGTCTCCATGGGATATCGTCATCGAACGAGTTACATTGGATCAAGACAAGTAAGCACATTAAAGAAAAAGGTCTACAGCTTGATAAACAAAAACAAATTATGGTAATTCATCTAATTATGGTTTGTTCATCTAATTTTCTCTAACGCTAGCAGATTCAAATTCCTTATGAGGTAGGTCTGCTTTTCATCCTCGTACCACCACACAGCATGAAAAAACCTTTCATTCTATAACCAACATACCTCATGAAAATACCTTTCATTGTAGCTTTTCCCAGCGCATATGAGGATAATACCTTTCATTCTAGTACCAGCATACATCATGAAAATATTTTTCATTCTACCACTAGCATACCTTTACAAATTCATTTCATTCCGGCAAGTACCAGTATACCTCTTGAAAATGCCTTTCATTTCAATACCAAAACATCCGCAGATTTGGCGGCTTCAATCTGCGCTCTTTGGGTGCAATGCTCCTGAGAAAAATCATAATTCAGTCTTCCTGCTTGCGCCTATAGAATAAGAGGGATTTGATATTATTCTCTCGATGTGGTTATTTATTTATTTATTTATTTATTTATTTATTTATTTATTTATCTATCTATCTATCTATCTATCTATCTATCTATCTATTTATTTATATTTATTCACTTATTTATTTATTTATTTATTTATTTATTTATTTATTTATTTATTTATTTATTTACTTACTTACTTTCAATGCTGACTGTCTGCCATACTATCATTTTATTTCTCAGTTATTCTGGTTAATTCATTGATGTAACGCAAAATAGCCACAACGAGTCCAAGGTTTGAATTTTATGTTTAATCTTTCTCCTTGACGTGTGCAATATCGGAAATGTCGATAAAAAATTCAGAAGATTGCTAATTATGGCATTAATCAACAGCTTTTTGCCGTTCAGTTTTCGGTCGTTTTTTTTCATACATACCTACATACATACATACATACATACATACATACATACATACATATGAAGCACTCAACAGGTATCTTGTATTCATATTTTTGAAGTAGCAACATGCCGAGGTATGTATGTATGTATGCCTACTTTACACGCCATTGTACATCAACAGTTCACACTTTAATCATTTTTGCATATATATATATATATATATATATATATATATATATATATATATATATATATATATAGTATAGTATAGTATAGTACAGTAACTTTCATGTACAGCGCTTGCAAAGTAATAGAAAAACAAGACATGTTTGCAAAGCATAGATGGCCCATTAGCGTCATTACGTTCGCCCCCATTACCCTGCTGATAGTACTGAATGGACACTCATGAAATGAAATTCACAAAAGTGGCCTTGTGACCTTGGAAATTAGGTCAAGGTCAACCCACTTTGAAGTTAATGTCTATTGCTCTGTGGGAATAGACTCAGACAACCCATTTGCAAACTTGACCTAGCTCCTATGGAAAGCTATACCCCTGTGCAATTACTTAATTAGAATTAGAATGCAGAAGCCAAATTCGCTGCAGTCACCTTGTGACCTTGAAAATTGGATCAACGTCACCCGTCTTCAATCCTGACTGAGTCCTGGATAAGGACTATCATCCTGTGCAATATACAGGTCCTATTATAAAAACTTTTCTAGTTATCATGAAGAACCAAAAACTTATTGTAGTACCTCTATGACCATGGAAATAAGAGCAAGGTCAACCATGTTCAAACTTCACCTGGACCTTCTTTCTTGAGGAGTACATACTTGGGCAGTATCAAAGTCCTATCTCAAAAAAATCTTGAGTTATGCTGCAGAAACCACAGTCTACCAACCTATGTGGTGACCTTGAGAATTGGTCACGGTTATCTATGTTCTAAATTTATCACGCCTTTATAGATAACTATTATCATGTGTCATAACTTTTATCATATATCATATTGATAACATGGGTTAAACTCTGAGTTACGATACGGAAACCACATTCACTAAAGTGGCCTTGTGACCTTGGAAATTAGGTCAAGGTCACCCTTTGAAGTTGATCTAGCCCTAATAGAAGACTATAAACGCCTCCAAAATAAAAGCTCTGACTCAAAAAAAATCTGCATTATTAAACAGAAACCAAATTCAGTAATGTGGTTCTGTGACCTTGGGAATTGACTCAACATCATCCATTTTAC
>CAXHWN010000749.1:51598-89098 GCA_964020975.1 Hermodice carunculata | reverse complement strand
GTAGAGGAAGAAGAGCAAGTAAAATGTTCCATACATGGGTATAACCATGTTCCAACCCAAAGTTTTCCAAGTTTTCCCATGCGAAAGAAAACAGAAATAGTCCTTCTTTATCTTGATTGCCTAGTTTATAAATTCGGTTGGAGAAATTCCACATTTGTAATTTTTCTTCCAGTCCTACACATCTTGTTTTGGCCATATAATGTTAACTAATGCTGCGGGAGGTCGCGTTTTATTTGGGTGCGTGTTTGTATTGCCGAGATAATTTCACACACTTCATCTAGGAATCCGATCATGGTGGCATGTACCTATAGGTTAGAAATCCTCCTCAATTTTCAGCTCAGCTGGCTTTTCAGTCAGCTCAGCTTATTAGGTGGTTAGGCATCCGTTGTCCGTCCATCGTCTGTGGTCCATCTGCGTCCATAATTCACATTTTCGACTTCAACCCCAGAATCACTGGGCAGCTTGACTTCAAACTAGGAGGCAGTATATGCCTTAGGCGGATTTCTACCACGTTTGTTGAAATGCTCATGCTCCAGTGATTTGGAGATGTTTTAATAATATGTTTGTATTTTTTTTTGGGGGGGGGGGGTGCAAACCTTAAAAAAATCCTTTCTGCGAAACCACTCTCCCAATTGCTTTGATGTCACGCAGGAATACTCCTACGGACTCTTACTTCTTAATTTGTTCATGGCGTGGCGAAGCATTTTTTGTTATTTTTTATGATTTCTCCAGAACTGTCACACAGATTAAGCTAAAACTCGATGAATATGTTCCCTGTGAAAGGGTTAAACAAAGTTCAACACTTGGTGGCACTGCCGTGGAACTCTGATATTAACGATTTTTTTCAATAGGAGATATGTGTTTTAAGTTACCGCCCCAACTGCACAACTGATTGTCTGCTCTCGCTTGGTGAGATATGGCGAGATACGGGTCGGTAGCTGTGGGGGACAAGCGAAATTTTTCAAATATTTTTGAAATACAGAATACTTATTAAAGGCACATGGAATTTGTTCTTATATATGGCCGAGAAGTACTAGAAGAATACCAGTTAGGCATATGTGAACTTAAATTCTCAAAAATGCTATTTTTTGTGAGAAATGAGCATAAGGCCTGTCTGTGACAGTGACGCGATCCGCACGTTCCCCGTGATTGCCAGGCGTCGAACCCGTGCTTTGTCGCGGGAAAGTAATATGCACACTGCGTATTTAGGTACATGTCGCTAAATGTACCTTCCCTATTGATTACTTGGTAGTCGATGGACCGGCTAATGCTTATTCATATTTTTGACTTCTGCTCTGAAACCTTCACCCAGATTTACTTCAAACGTGTCGGCAATATACCTTGGGTAAGTGTCTGCCAAACTTGTGCAAATGGTTGTGCTCCAGCGATTTTTATGATTTTTATATTGTTTTCTGCGTGCTTTGTTTGGGCCAAATGTTTAAAATTATTCTCCGAAACTGCTAACCCAATTGCTTCGATATCACAAAGGAACACATCTAGGGAGTCTTGGTTCTTAATTCGTTCTTAATGCCTGACTTTTAAACACTTTCTTCTTCAATTCTGGTGTTTGCTGGTTGGTGCATGAATTTCATTTATGTAAGTTAATGGGGATTGCAATGGCAATTCACATTGTTTTCTTCTTCTCCAAAACCATTAAGCAGTTCTACCCGACACTTGGTGGGGATGTACCTGCGGTGCTTCTCTACCAGGTTTGCTCAAATGGTCACCGCCCAGTGGATTTTTTTTTGCCCGATGTTAAATGGTCGTCACGGAAACCGACAAGCCATTTTATTTTTCCAATTGCATAGGAACACTTCAGGGGACGCCTAGACCTGAATTTGTTGAACAGAGAGGGCTAAGGTATTACTGTATTTTTTCTGGTATTGGCAAGGGGATATATATACATGTTAACAACAGTGAACATGGTCTGAAACAGTGGTTTCCTTTGATATCATGGTTCACAGGACCACTTTAGTCTGTGTATGTAGGGTCAGCTGAGCACAGGACTATCACAGTCCTCATGTTTCGTACAAGACGGTAATATCTTGATGCATACTGATGGCCATTTGAATCCTAATTTGGTCCAAATCATAGCTAGTAGCTGTACCTGCAGTCACAGTGTTCATAACACTGAGGGGTTTTATACAAAGTTTGATGTAGGGCTTTGCCAAAACATTCACATATCATTTCTGTATTCTGAAGTTAAACCGTTTTAACCAAAGTTTGAATATATAAATGGAATATCTGTCGCTTAGTACCGACAAAACAGCGGCGCAACCCTTGGTTCGTATTAGATAAATAAGGTTATTAGATGCCAGATTCCGACTGCCTATGAAGCTGTTCATATATTTTGCGGCAGACATATACTTTAACAACCCTCGTAACTAATCGGTATATATATATATATATATATATATATATATATATATATATATATATATATATATATATATATATATTTATTTATTTATTTATTTATTTATCCGAGGCTGCCCCTTTTTTCAGAGTTTCGACGCTTCAAGGAGATGGTTTAGATGGCGGTCAATATTGATATTTTATAAAATAACTTTATTCCAAAATTATGCCCAATTTTTGAATGGTATTTTGAATGGTGTTTTTTATACCTGGACTGCCTTACTAGCTTTGAAACGTAATATGAAATGGTTTCCTTCCTTCCATCCATCCATCCTTTCTTTCTTTCTTTCTTTCCTTCTTTCTTTCTTTCTTTCTTTCTCATTCTCTCCTTCCTTCCTTCCTTTCTTTCGATAGATAGATAGACAGACAGACAGACAGACGGACGGACGGACAGACAGACAGACAGACATACAGACAGACAGACAGATAGACAGATAGATAGAAAGATAGATAGATAGATAGATAGATAGATAGATAGATAGATAGATAGATAGATAGATAGATAGATAGATAGATAGATAGATAGATAGATAGATAGATAGATAGATAGATAGATAGATAGATAGATAGATAGATAGATAGATAGATAGATAGATAGATAGATAGATAGATAGATAGATAGATAGATAGATAGATAGATAGATAGATAGATAGATAGATAGATAGATAGATAGATAGATAGATAGATAGATAGATAGATAGATAGATAGATAGATAGATAGATAGATAGATAGATAGATAGATAGATAGATAGATAGATAGATAGATAGATAGATAGATAGATAGATAGATAGACCAAATGCTACTGACAGGAAAACTATTTACCAGCAAAATTGAACCATGTTTCATTGACATTCTGTTGGTATTACACACATGCACCCACGAATAAACTCGCGACCTGCCGTTGCAAAAGACAACATTACACGGGCCACAAATAAGGGCAGTCAATCAGGTCGCTCCCTAAACCAAACGACTGTCAAAAAAGGATAGGCAGCTTGATCACTGGCGTGCATTGATGCAAAAGTACATTTAAGACAGTGTACATTGAGTAGCCTTTTACTTCATTCGACAACAATGGAAGCTAAAAACAACGATAGAAGACGTATAAGTATGGGCTTCGCTGACAGTTTGGGGAATTAAGTTTTCTGGCCTCCTGTGAGGTCAGTCCGAGGGTCCCAATCCTTCATACCTTGTATCGTATATATATATATATATATATATATATATATATATATATATATATATATATATATATATATATCATTTGTTCAGATATGTGTCAGTGCACTCGTCGGAGCGCCCTCTGGTTCCAAGCAGCCGCTGTTTCGGTGTTACAGAGAACATGCGATTTATTAAGTGGGTAATAAATTCATAGTCCATTTATATCATAAGACAAATCTTGATATTACAACATGCACTAGTACTAACCTACTGTTTATAACGGCGCTGTGTACATGCAATTTGTTTTTTAAGTGTTGCATTATGCACCTGAACGCACGTTTAAAATTGGAATATGTAGGCGTATCGGAGTATGCGCCATACGTGGAAATCATTGTTTACTGTTGTACATCTAGAGATCATCAAACAGAACACAAGCCATTAAAGGGCATATGACACTGTAAGACCTCCCAAGCAACATTGATTGTACAATTCTCGTGAAAATGGTTTAAGCAAAGAATACAAAATTTTTAAATTTTGCAGTTATCGAGATAGCCCCAGTACCATTTTTGTCTAGAGCCCTTATAAAGCCCACAGCCATCGTGATTGTTCACTGCAAACGATGCTCAGACTGCGTTAGATACTGAAAAAAAGGAAGAATAAAAAAAAACAGGAATAGGTTTATACATGTCACACGTCAGGAAGTGTAATATGTCTCTTTCTACTTTCGCTTGACTTTGACGTTTCTTTTTTTCCTTGCCGTTTTTTTTTTTTATGTTTTTCTATTGTAATTGCATGGCAAAATGTATGGGTATCCTACACTGTAATTATGTAAAAAGTTTCTCCCTGCTTTCTATGAATTTATGGAGTTGTTTTACCCTGATTCTCCACCAGTTAGCTGAGCCTACAATGTAACTTTAGTCCGTTTATCGTCAGCTATCTTAATGTGTCATTATCTGTGATCATTGTCTGCTACCATTAGCAGTGGCAAGTTTTCCAAAGCTGGCGAATGACATATCTTTAAAGTTGTAGTGGTTGTGCTGTAGGCGCCTGCATACCTTGTTTATACATTATATTGCTCTTCATTAATTAGTAAATCAAATGACTGATTAATTTTTGTGTGTGACACATTATATCATGTTCGTTTTTCATTTTGGTGAAAACCGTAGAAAGTCCTTTTTTTTGACACCCCCTCACAAGTAACTTTGGAATTGCTCAGGGACATTTCTGGGTAGCACTGAATTTTAATCCTTTGAAAAAGTTACCCCTAGTGCTTTATGAATTCGCATGTTTTTTGTGGTTTTCTCCCTTGTCCATATCATATTTTGGATCATGTTCAAATTTAGTAGGAATTTAGCTTGATATGTCTATTTTCAGCAAGGTTGTTTGATGTGTTACACGACGGATATTTCCTGACGTTTTTCTTTCGAAATTCCTAAAATATATATGAATGAACAAAATATAAGCCTTCCAGTTTACGCTTTTTGGTTGGCTCTGTACTACCATCGTTTTGCTTTCATACTGCTTAATTGTTTGTAAGGAGCAATTTCGTTGAGCATATTTTGATGATCGACGAGAAGCATGGAAATACAGATAGGGTGTCTTGGCAAAAGCAATACTTAGCGCGTAATGGCAACACATTCTAAATGAGAGAATGTGAACGAAAAGGCCATAAAAGTGATATTGCTAAGTATAGTAGTTTTGGGGAAATGGCCCGAAAACCATTCATTCTGTCACCTTCAAAGACCATAATTAATTAACTAACGAAAGGCAATGGTTAATTAAGACAATCAAAAGGTATATCCATCAGGTAAAGACTACAAGCCACAAAAATTCAGATTGCCAAGTGTAATATTAATGGAGAAAGGGCCCGGAAACTGTGCTCGGGCAGACTGACGGACAGACGAACGGTCGTCTTAACTATATCCACCCCCACCCCCATCCCCCACTTCACGGGTGGGAGGTAAAATAAAAAGCATACTAAAATACTAGGCAAAATGCACATTTATAGTTTTATCTCAAACGGTCGACCCCACCCCCTTCAATCTCTGTAGATGCCCCTTTAATGAGACTCTTCCACGTAAATTCACTTTCACAAGTTTACTTCCCTTTCTGATATATTGTCTTTGGTTTACGTGAATATAAATGGCAGCCCCTAAGTATTCAGGACCAGCAGTCCATGCTAATGCTTGAGGAGACCCGTGTTTCAGCTGGTGTGTAGTGGATAATTACACATGTAAATGCTTATTCCAGCATATTTTGAAGAACACATTAGTTTTAAACATAATGAGCCTAGCTCATGTGAGTTTGCAGGAAACATTCTATGTTTGGATACAATCATTTGACATTTTACATTATATAAATCTGTCAATTGCGGAATGTAGGTTTCCAAACGTTTAAGAGCGGAATAATAAAACTTGTTTAAAATTATGTTTTATGAAGTTATCCGCCTAATAAAAGTCAAACACTTATGAAACTGCCTGGGATATAATCTGTCTTATTTGTTATAAACATGAAATGTGGGTTTTCACAGCTCTACAGACGAAATTGGATGGTACTTTTGGCAATGTTTGGCAAAGGAGCTTTGTATTTTTATTTCAATTCCCAATTGTAACTTTTTATAATCTTTTCTTCCGATACACTGCAGATACGGAACATATTTGAGAATTTTGAAAATGCTGGTGATTAAAGGAAAAATAAGAAAGAGAGGTTTTCATTCATGGCAAAATGAATGGTTGAAAATTGAATAATAATTAATCGTTAGTATCTGTAAATAATATATATATATATATATATATATATATATATATATATATATATATATATATATACATTTGGGGGGTATACATTGTGAAAACACAGAAAACATGTTGCAGAGCCGGTAAAGGGGTTGTCTGTTGAATGAGCATGTACACATAGTTGCAGGGACTTTAAACAGAACATGTGTTTTCAATATCCCCTGTGTCTGTGCACTGAACGATGGAAAGAACTGTATTTGTTTTGGAGTGTTACTATTTGTTTTGCAAAACAGCTTTGAAGTTTTACAAGGAAGTGTGTGTAGTAAATATATAGCATGGCAAATTATGTGATCTATTTTCTGCATGTTATTTGTCGGCCATGAGTAAGGGTGTGGTTTTTTTTTTACCTTTTCCCCCTCTCTCTTTCGCCAGTGGTATTCCTTGTGTATGTTATGTATAATAAATTATAATACTAATTGCCATTTTTATATTTCCAGGATCAACTGAGGACACAGCTATCATAATCCTCTTATAGTTTTCTTAATGTTTACCTGTCACATAGATAATGTTGAGTAATGCCTGCGCTTTTTAAAACACGCTTATCCAGAATGATGCAGGAAAAAATGGTTTATCGACGGTGCATAGACACAGGGGATATCGAAAACACATTATGTCAATATATGTTTCATAGCGGTGAACACTTACATACTAGTACTTCTCAACATAAAACCAAAAATTTTCAACTTTGAACTGAAAAGATTTTACAAATAAGTTCAAGTGATCTTAACAGTAGAAGTATGGCATTTGCCAATTTTCATATTAATCTTGTGTTGAAATTTTTCTGAATATACTCACTCGTTTTGCTTCATTTCTACAGCAAGAACTTGAATTTATCATCCATCCAGATATGAAAAACGTATTCACCAAAATTATAACTTAGTGGTGTGCCGTTAGGATATTATTCTTTTGTGAACCCGGCTGCAATGTGACAAAGACATGACAAATGAATTTTGAGATGCCTCTTTCAAAGCAGTTTTAATAGGTTACGACAAACACATAAATCATTTGGAACGAAGTACTAGATTGTCAACTCATATTGAATTTCTTATTATATTTTTAGATGGTCCGACAACACAACGTCCGAATTTTATAATTAGAATCGTGGTCAGCCAAATGACAAAAATTATGGGCAGCTCTGTGTGACTATGGACCGGCTAACAGGTAGTTTTACTTTATTGTGTGCTTTTTGGTAGGTGTAATTTTTTTGTATTTATAAACTATCTGAATTTAGTGACCCATGCAAAATTTTCTGGAATAAGTACTGCACATGATAATTGGTGTATATTACAGATCAGCATAATAAATGCCATCCTGGTCGGAAAAATAATGAGCCAAATAAAGAACTTTCTTCTACATGGGCCGGGCCCAACCCTTAAGAATAAAAACTATTACCTTTGGAGTTATCATCATGATAGGTCTTAGCTGCAAATCAAAAACTGTCGCCATAAACATCAAATTTATGTAAATATTAAAACAGACTTCATCATACACATGCATGCTTTTGCGTGATTTGAACGGGAAATGGTCACTCAAAGGTTGAGAAGTAGAAGAGGTTCCTGCATACATATAAAAAAGAATGCTAACAACCGATGGGTGTGAACAGCAGACAACGCTTGCGATAGCCACTTATATGCACATATTTTGCAGACGCAATTTATATATATATATATATATATACCGAACAATGTGAAAGCCTTTTTAAACGAAAGATCTTTCCCAAAAGGGATGCTCTGTTGGGCCTACTTTGCTATATAAAGTAGGGCTCATGTCTATGCGATCAAAGGCTCTGTATGCATCAAATGGCAGATGATACATACTTTACCTACATTTTGGACAGTAAGTTCGAAGTGGTGCGTAGTTCTTGGTTAATCACATATCACTGTTAAAAGTGAGTACTATATAATATAGGACTGTTCCCATCAGTTCAATTTTAGTAGGCAGCTCTGCCTCGTTTTCCTGATTATGAATCCCAATTGGTATTACGACCCCTGGAATATGTGCAAAACAGCTTGGGGACTGCGCTACTCACTGATCCGCGTGAAACCGATGTTCACAATGCGCCGGATTCAGAGTCATTTTTTTCACTACCTTGTCAGAATGTGCACTTCAGTAAATATGTCCCTTTACTCTTTCTGAACACATCCGTGGAAACTGCCTGTGAACATGAGCTATATTTTAATCGGTTTGCTGTTATGGGCTTAAGCAATGGTTGTCGATCATTGACCCCCCCCACACACACACACACAAAATTACAAAAACAAAGCAAAAAACGCACAATCGTCTAGCACACTTTCAATGTGTGGTTTTTGTTCCCGATGATGCCCATACTTAGAATGTGGGTTTTTTTATTCCCAATGAATGCCGATCGCCCCACCCATTCTGTTAAATTTTGCATTATGGACTCCAATTTAAATTCGATCGCCCAAGAACATACTATGGTTAAAGGGAGTCTGTCGTTCAACACAATGACCACGGCGATGAGAGCCTGGAAGAAAAGGGGGCTTTCTGTGATATTTTGATCGTGCCAAAATTTAAATATTTCCAAAGGTTCGGTTTGGAAGTCATAAAAAAGACAATCAACGTAGTTCTTCTTTACAAATTAACCTAAATATGGTTTCCGGGGACAACAGAAACGAATTTACGTCAGAGACCTGAAGTCAAGTTTACTGTGTACCAAAAAACGTGTACCCGGTACCACTAATGACTGCATCGTCATGTGAGACGCGGTAACCTGTGCAAAGAATTGTCTTTGGCATATCTCGCAGAACTATCGGGAATACAGTCACCATGGGCTACACAGGTCCGCAACACCTTCCGCTTTACTTTGACCTGCCCAGACCTAAGGGAACGGAATGATGTTTCTAAGGAGGATGAAATAGTCTTTATGAAAAAAAACAAAAAAAAAAACAAAACAAAACAAAAAACAAAAAAAAACCAAAAAACAAAAACAAAAAAAAACAAAAAAAAAAACAACAAAAAAAAAAAAAAAAAAAAAACTCAAGCCCATCGCATGGCTACAGTGTTTGGGAGATTGATTTGGGTCGCATATATATACATTTCCCCACACAATCAATGCAACTTTACTGAATTTATCTCCTGTCAAATCATTCCGCATTCACGAGGTTAGTACTCACCTGCCGAGAGAAGAAAAAATTGACCCACAGTCTTTCCCTAACTATTTATGACAGCGTTTCAACTCTTTCTGCTATGTTATCTTTACCCTTTAGAAAAGACCACCATAAGTGCCGGTCATTGCATCAGTCCAATTGTAGATCACAAAATGCTTTACTGATATAGACTTTGTTGTTCATTTTGTCACTAGTTTTTGTAAACTCACATAACAAGACATTTACAGTTTGGGTATTCAACAGAGACAAACATGGCTGCGGAAAGCTCGACTGGGGTCGCATCAATACATTTTTCTGCTCCAATCGGGGTTTCAAAAATTGTGGCTGAAGTTTTCATAATCTGAAAGTAAAATTCGCCTCCCAAACACTGCGTGATAGGGTACTTTCTTGCCAAATTATACTCGTATATTTAATGCCTCCACTTCCTGCTTTTTAATGACCGCAAAAATACGCTGAATCAGTTGTTTACTGTATTTATATACATGATACTCTGTAGCAACTAAGTTTCAATTACTTTCGTAAAACAATGAAGATGTGAGATTGAAAAAGACACAATTTACTTTTAACTAGTATTGGCAGTTAACTTTATTTATTTATTTATTTATTTATTTATTTATTTATTTATTTATTTATTTATTTATTTATTTATTTATTTATTCATTTATTTATTTATTTATTTATTCATTCATTTATTTATTTATTTATTCATTTATTATTTATTTATTTATTTATTTATTTATTTATTAATCTGTGTATCTATCTATTTATTTATTTATTTGTGTTTTGTTTTTATTTTTTAATTTATTTTTAATATTTAATTATTTTTTATTGAATATATTTTTTATTGTATATGAATGAATATTTTTGTGGTCTCGTTATATGTAATGCGCCAGTGAGATGGTCTATCGTTCTAACAGGCTTTTGGCAAGATGAGAATTGTGGACAGCGGAACCCCTACGTTTGTAAGAAATTCAACGGAACTCTGACACCAAAAAAGCATCCTGTGACGTCACCTGTTGGGGGTTTTTGTCCTTCCGGATTCTATGGTTTTGGTAGGTACATGTACTAGATCTAAATTGTGACGGATGGCTCTTGTTTACAAAATCAGAGTGTAGCTTGCATGAAAGCTATTTTATCAAACTTTTAATTTGTTTAAGAAAGACTAACTTCCCCATTTTGAACATTGATTGTCATTGACACTTTGTATGTAAGTTCATTTAATGTCTAATGTCTTGGTTCGACCCGACATGGAATAATTACATTTACATTTTACATGGAGGTACTCATTTTGAATCTGAAATCTCAGAGTCTGTCGTATGTTATGCCTCTTGAACCATCATATCGTGTCAATGATATAGAGTGAAATACTGAGACTGCGTCGTGGTGTGGGATTGGATTATTAATGTTAGCTTTTGAAAAACTTGACCTACTTTGACCAAAAAACCCGATATCAGAATTGCAAATTGCTGGAAGGTTGGCTTTTTTCGCAGTGCATTGCAAAAAGGTTGCATATCTATGTCTGTGGGGTTCAGCAATTCCATGTACGGTATGTACATAGTTCTCTGCACAAACCTCTCAAACTGCTTGCGGCAAAGTTCTTGTTATCGATGTGTTTTACGTGTTGCTTTTATTTGTGTGTGTGTGTGTGTTTGTTTTATTTTTGAGAAACCCATACAGAATAGACACAAATGTTTCAGGTGATAAATGCTTCAAGGCATTTAGTTTCACAGCAAAGGAGCGCCTTGACTTCCACAGAGCCGTCAATAAATGCCGTTCACTTGGCAATTCGTATGACCTTGCCAGCATCACCAGTGCGCAAGAGCAACGTAAGTTACCCTACAATATGGTATCTTAGCAAATTATACAAGCTTGCAACAACACTGTAAGATCTTGACTCACAGACGAGATAATGATTTTATTGAGAGTAGAATCAGAAATAACACACGCATTACTTCCATGTTTACTCACGAAACCAGTTTCCAAAGTCCTCCAAAAGGTACATTATTCACAAGTATGGTAATCTTAGGCAGATGTGGAAGCTTGACGCTTATATGTACATATATATATACATATATATATATATATATATATATATATATATATATATATATATATATATATATATATATATATATATATATATATATATATATATATGTATGTATATAGACAAACAGACAGACAGACAGGCAGACAGACATAGACAAAGCCAAAGAGAGAAAGAGATAATCCTGGCACTAGGGAGAAGTTCGTATCCTTTTTTCTTACCAGGAATTACCCTATGCTTTCTTGTTCTTGAAGTCAACAGCTTCGAAAAAACCTTGGGTAACATAGCAGGTACGATTTGGGCTGTTCTTAAAAAAAAAAAAAAATGCTGATATTGTAGTTTTATGGATAAAAATCATCATTAGTTTGTCATAACACTGTCATAAAGCTCACCAAATGGCTAAAACGGTCCAGTTATGCTCTGTTCGATATTAGCCACAAATTGCTTTGAGTTTGAAAATGGCTCTAAACTTTGTACATGACCTCCCAATATCACATAAAGAGCAGCAAAAATTGCACGAAAAAATATTTTCATTAAGTGTTGTAAATAATTCATTTTTCATATTGGCAAATGTGGGCTTAGTTCGATTTTTATAGCGGTAATCGCAGTTCAAAGTCAGCCCTACGCCCAATTTGTCAACATGAGGAGCTGTTTGGATGACAGTACTTCATCAGTTAACTGTCGTAAAGAGGTATTTGGGCCCTAATATACGCTTAGAGATGAAGAAATAAGCAGCTTCCATCTGAAGGAAGTTTTTTTATTTTGTCCAAGTCTGCAGATGTTGGAAAAATTGAATGGTACAGATGAAAATTTGCCTTTTAATCAGATTTCACATTGCGAGAGACAGCCAGTCTGCATTTGAATATAAAAAGATTGTTCAGTTATTGACGTTTATATGAAATAATTATGTCCATTTTGGAGATTCCATCTTTAGATAGACAGTGTTTCAATGAGTATCAATTGTGCACCTCATATTTATAATTATTATTCAATGAGTGCACGTTTCTGGTAAAACTTGCCAAGGAGAAGAAACTTCGTGATAAATGTCGTACTTTGATATTTAGATATATTGATGACCCATTCAGCATCAATAATAAATTCATGTGAGAACATATTTCAGAAATATATTCTGCCGATTAAGAATTCAAAGAAACTTCAGAAAATGACATAGAATGTTTATTTCTTGACATCATAATTTGAATATCACATAAATGGCAAATTGGCGAAATGTTAAAAACAATTTGATAAAATACTGGTGCATTTAAATGTAATATTATATATTGGCCTGAGCTATATACTGACATTTGAGTGACCCTTAAGAATACCGTCCTAATTGCTGACAAATATTTTGCCACAGGTCATACACCGATACATCAAAAGTCAGTTATATGTATGAATTACAGTACGAGGCTGGCGATAACTCGTCCGCATGTACCCGTCTTCCTATTTTTCTTACCGTTGTGACCTTTCACTCCTATTATGTGTTACATTATTGATGCATTCGAACATTTCGATCAAGTTAAAACCCTATATGTTAGTTGTGCGTTCCACTAATGTGCTATACCTTACCTTTATTGGGATGTTGTAGTCATCGCTCATCATCAAGTGTGCCGTATGTTTATAAAACTGCATAATGTTCTTACTTCCACTGTCACTTTTCACCCTTCCTTCATTCTGTGTTCAAAATTTATTACATTCAATCAGTTTCATGAAACAACCATCATACTAAAAAATAATTTCTAGCTCCAGTTACATGTATGAGGGTATGTCACGTTTTCCTCTAACCCCACATTGCTTTTTTGAGGCCCACAAGGAAATAAATACGTATTTCATTGGATAGTGAGGAACATGTGATCAAAAAACACAAGTGGTGGCCTGGGAAACTCCACTGCTGACATTTCTTTGCAGCTAAATTGGGGGGCATTGTCGGGAATAGTTTTACGTCGAGCAGGTTCACGGGAACTTCCAGAGTCGTTCATATTTTTTTTATTAGGTGGACATTATGTCCAAATCATCAAACAAAATTATGGCGGTAACTTTTTTGGGGGACCAGTTGTCAAAATAATAGGAAATGAATATCCGGTAATGATAGTTTTTTTTTCTCTACCGGGGCAGAAAGTTTGTGTTGGTACACTTGTCCTGCAGATGAATAAATGCATCTCAATCAAGCTAATATTGTATCGCTTCTTAGCGATACGATACTGGATAATTAGAACCCTGAATAGTGTTAAACTGCGTGATAAATACTTGCAAAGATTAAGTTCTGTGCGTATGCTTTACACATGTTCAACAAATGCAAATGAACAATTCTTCTGGTTAAAGGAAACGAAAAACTGCCTGCTCACATCGAATGTTTGGCATTCGCACAGAAGCAACAATACAAAGAAACAAATGTGCACACATGTTATGGCTGTTTTTAAATGCAAAATACTGATATTACAATCGTACTTATTTTCAGATATCATTAATGCCCTTCTGAGCAATGCTGCTGGCGACGACGATAGCGTAGGGTTTTGGATTGGATTAAATCGGCTAAATGGTGATAATCTACATTGGATAGATAATTCGGAATTGACTTTCACCGACTGGGACCCCGATGAGCCTTCACCTGGGGTAAGTACAATTAATGATAAGCCAAGTAACTGTCTCAATACAGCTCTCCACTGGGAGTTTTAGGTCAGAGGTCATTCAACACAGGAAGTCACTTTTCCCATATGAAACTGTTAAGTTACCCCGCCAGCTAGAATCACACTTCTCTTTGAATGACTTTTTATTTAACTTTTTTGGATAGGTTAAGTAAAGCTAATTAAAATTGTGGAACCTAGTAATAGTTACCAACACAAGAAATTATTGACCTACCTGGCACCTAGAACAGTTAACCACTGAACATATATATCTAACACATGAGAAAGTGAGTACACCATAACCAGTTATCTAAATAGAAGACAAACATTACTGAGCATTCTCAGCTTAGCTGCCTGGCGGGCTCATTATTATGTAGATTTTGTACACATGTAGTGTCACTGTCTGTACCTTTAGAGTTGTAGAGGGATGTAGATGTATGTCTTGGGTTTATAATTCATGTGTATGGTTGTTAAAAAGTTTTTACATTAACCGAGATAGTTGCTAAAGTGAAAATGTAACGTTATAAGTTCTCCGTGTTATCTGCATTAAGGTAGGCACAGAGCGTATTCACACACATTCCCATCTAGTAAGTACGAGTGATTATAGACAAAGTGCGTACCCCTACTAACCGCATTGAAAATATGTGGGATCGGGCTACGTTTGACAACAGGGAGTTATTTTTGCTTTCTCTAGGCCACACTTTGTGTTTTGGACAGTACCAACTTAACGAGTTCCAACATCTGTTCCGTGCTCCATGTTCTTCTTTTTTTCTTTGTAGGCAAGAAACCCCACACAATACCAAAAAAACTACACAAGAAACAAAGACAAACAAAAACAGACAAAAAAAAGAGCCATTAGTTTAAACTATTTTTACATGAAACCGAGTTTCTTCACATGAAAATTATTCTCAATTTTATCTGGATACAATTTTTTTTATGGTCAGTTGCTCATAGAAACATGTAAAACGCGGGCCTACATGGGGTTTCATTTTTGACACGGACATATGTGGGACATGTTCGTGACATACACCTTTCATTGAGTTTGATATCCACTATAAATTCTCACAAAAAAAGGAAGCCAATTTCAGGCGTTCATGAAAATATTTTACTTGGGCTCCTCATGAAATATATCCATGTAATTCTATTCACTTTCAATATAATATTGACTGCCATCCTTTTTTTTTGACATATTCAAGAAAAAATGTGCACAAGTCCAGGTAAGCAATGCCTTCTTCGGCAAGTGGAAAATGACATACTGTTCATATAAAGCTGGCTGTATATGTGGATACTATAAACGTGAGTGTCTTGATGGTGTCCAGTTTATGTGCAATGTTTGGTCATGTTTATATGTAAAAGGCTAAGATACATTTGAACAAATCCAAAATAGGAAGACTCACATTTTACTACAAACATAATACTGAGAATTAGCGTTACGGATCTGGAATTGAAAGCTCAACTCTCAGTGACCATTTACTGTATGAGCTGGCATGACATTCAAACACATGTGTATTATGGAATTGGTACCTGCACAGGAATAACGGCAAATTAGTTTCGCAAACGGATATTTCTATCAAACACTTTACACACAAGTGATATTTGCAATAGAGTCAATATTAAACAAATTACAATTAGAATTGTAAGGGCCGAAATATGAATGGTATCAGATTTATTTGTCAGTATGAAAAAAAAAAAAGAAAAAAAAAAAAACAAAATAAAAAACATTTGCATTTATCCCGGCAGGACGAGGCCCAGTTATAAGCACACCACCTACCATACCGCCCAGCAAATGTAAACCTGGATATTTCCCATTCAAGGACCACTGCTATAGAATATTAAGTGCGTCACAAGAATGGCAGACAGCGGAGGACCAATTTGTGCAAGGTGGTGGTCACTTGGCTTCTATACAAGATATGGGAGAGAACACATTTATATCGTGGTTACTTCAAGATGTCTCGGGGCCTGTCTGGCTGGGAATCATGAGTCCAAAGGTAGATTTTCTTTTTCGGTATGCTTTTATGCATATCTGGCACGTAATGTGCCAGTTTTACTATGTGAGGTATACTGATAACATACCGTAGCGTGCATAATTATCATTGAACAAATTAATCCCTGAGCTGAGGTGTGATGGGTTTCAAACGTTGACTGACGGAAAGCAGCATACAACATTACATTATATATCAACAGATCCATCTTCCATTAGCTCATGCACTTTAATGTTTGATCCATCGAGAAAAGGTAAAGCAAGTTATATGTACAATAGAACTCCCATACCTTATTTCCTCAGGTGAATATCATTAATATCCACAGTGTACTTAAATTTATTCCGGAAAAATACATGTCAGATGAAATGTTATCTTTAGATATTAAGTGCTTCCATTTGAGTATATCAGTTTATAACTAAATTGCATGTTCTAAACACCATAAATTGAGTAACATTTCTGATTTTGTGACTGCCTCGTGTTGTCCTGTTATTTGTCTCTTTTGCACGTGAAGCATATATATATTCCGCAGCGCTTTATTTCCAGTTTCCTTTTTTGTATGTTTATTTTTGCAATTGATGATGCATGTCTCAAGGCTAACAAAATATGCTTAAACCAAATGTGCGAGACTTGTTCAAACAGTTTCATTAATTCAGGACAGCGGTGAGTACGCCTGGGCAGATCGGTGGCCAATGAAGTACACCAACTGGGCGCCTGGAAATCCTGCAGATGCCTTCTCAAGGCCATGCGGCGTAGTCCTGGACAACGGAAAGTGGAACGGCACAGAGTGCATATGGAAGTACCAAGGACTATGCCGTACATCTTCGGGCGAGTATTATTTATGCCCCTTTTGCACAAGCAAAAATATTTCTCATGACTGTGCTTGCTAAGCACAACGAAGGAGATTATGTCATGTGTTCCGTATTGTGTCCTGTATCGTTAGTAGATCAAAATGTTTCATAGGAAATAAAATAAAAAGGAACCAGGTCCTTTGACATAATGCATCCCTGCAAAGTCTGGAATATGCAAAAAGACAAAATACATTGGGATCAAAAAAAATAAAGTTAGCATTATAAACTGACAACACAGGCACATGATTCGTTCGATGACCCGGTTACTCAGGATAATTATTATTATTATTATTATTATTATTATTATTATTATTATTATTATTATTATTATTATTATTATTATTATTATTATCACTACTACTACTACTACTACTACTACTACTACTACTACCACCACCACCACCACCACCACCACCATCATCATCATCATCATCATCATCATCATCATCATCATCATCATCATCATCATCATCATTTCCGTTTAAGCCTGATTAGACTTTGCGTGATTTTGATTTTTTTAAAGCATATTAACACTGGGAGGCACTTCTTTTTGCATTCTTGTCCTTGCAGAATGTCAATGACGCATAGTACATTCAGGCATGCTACCTGACGTCACCCGCAGGTCAACTGAGCACAGGCTGTTCTTACAGCCCTCTCATTCAATCATGCTTCCCAAGTGACATATACATTTGCACACACTGTTAAGACAGGTCATGACTGTGTTAAAATGGTATGAATAATTGTTTCAGTGCTGCCCCCAACCCCGCCACCTTATGTACCGGGCAAGTGTCCATCAGAAGAGTGGGATCATTACCACAAGTACTGCTTTAAGGTTAAAATGATTCCCCACTATGACTTTAGCAGATCAGCACACTGATGTTTTGTATACTCTAGTGACTTGGCATCTATACACTCGAAAGAATTTAATACATTCGTACACAAGGCTTTACAGAAAAGCACATCGCGGTACAGGTCTAATGTATGGATTGGCCTTACAAGACCTGATCATGGTAAGCTATGTCTGTGAAATAGGATTGAAGTGTTAATTGGACCTCTTAGCTTTTGAATGCGTAACAAACCGCTCAGTGTCTGGCGTCACCTGTTTTTAGTTTCTTTTGTTTGCTGTTTTCATCTTTTGTGTTTGCTCTTTTTTACGTCAGCCAATTTGTGAGTTAAATGAGCAAATCTTCACGAATTGCATGGTTCCCAGCATGCTTTCATCCCACACTCCATCCATCATCGATCTGTCCATCTGAAACTCACATTGTCACCTTTTGAAAATTTTGATCAGATCCTTGCCACATTTCTGAAGATGTACCTTGAGTAAGTCTCTTCTGAGTCTGTTGAATTCGTCACGCTTCAATGGCCTTGAATATATCCTTACTGTTTTTCCACTTCCGTAAAAAGACCAGTTCTATATTGATACCGTTAATCTATAGGCCCATTTTGTATCCTTATTTAAATTATGTCCCCATTTAAGCCATTTATAGGCCCATTTTGTATCCTTATTTAAATTATGTCCCCATTTAAGCCCACTCCCCTATTAAGACCACATTTTAAGTCCCTTGGCTGGCAGATTCTAATGTACCTGTAGAGAAAATCCAGTTGAAAGAAGAAATGATGTACATTCATTCGAGCAACATTTACAAGAGTGAGTCACACAGCTGCAGGCGGCCTGCAAAGCACCCTTTACTAAAGTAGTCTTAGTCGAAGATTCTACTGTATTTGGATAGGAGGAGAGTCCGGGTTTTAGCATTATACAGAATTTGTCGGTAAGGATTTGCACAAATGTTATGGACTTCATCATCGATATTTGTACCTGCAAACTAGCATACAATAGCCATTATGTGTACATGGACATTGAATAGTAGCAACAATGTTTGCAGCAGAACTGAACCTAGAGACCTACAAACAGGCAAGGATTTTTTTCATGATATAGGAAGCAGGTCAGCGAGGCGCAAACAACATAACACTTGTTCAGACCACATGTTCAGACACTTAAAAATGTTCAAATTGATCCACTTATTGACATTTATGAAACCAGAATGAAATCAATTCTTAATAATTTGGCACCAGGGAGGTCAAGGATCATAACATAAGGCCGGAAGCTAAATGGTACAACACTGAAATGCGAGAGTCTTAACTATGGAGGCGAGGAGACCAAATCTGGAGGAAAAATGTCTGACAGTTAAGAGTTAACTAAAATGTGGTCAATACAAATGCTCAACGTCTATTCTGTTACCTGTAACTCGCACAACTATACATTTCAGCAGCATTTTTAAACAGGTTTTTCTGTACTATTTGAAAATTACTTCATTGGCTATGTTGTGCTGTGGGCTTTGTTCTCCGACTCATAGTTATAGTGGAGGTAGAGTGTGTTTGTAATGTTCCAGATTCATAAATATCACAAAAACGATGTAGGCCTACTTTACTCTTTTGCTGTGAACTAAGGTGACTGACAAGTCGGAAAAACTAAAAGGCGATAGGCCTAACAGGTCTCTTTTTATTTTTGGCAGAAGTAATGAAATTTGTGTTTTTGGTGGTTAGGCCTATACATTTTGGAAATGAACTAGTGTCTGTAGTTAATGATGAATATTTCTAAGGTTGAGAGGATCGATTTAAAACCACCAGTTGCCTTTTATGGGTGACTGCCTGTCTCAAGTCAGGAGAGAAATTTGTTTCTTCACATTGGTTTTGGAAAAGAAATATTGATGCTTTGGCAAGTCTGGAATCTCTTTGCTGTCATTGTTGGGTTTGGAATTAATGAATATGGATCAGGTTTTTCTGTACTATTTGAAAATTACTTCATTGGCTATGTTGTGCTGTGGGCTTTGTTCTCCGACTCATAGTTATAGTGGAGGTAGAGTGTGTTTGTAATGTTCCAGATTCATAAATATCACAAAAACGATGTAGGCCTACTTTACTCTTTTGCTGTGAACTAAGGTGACTGACAAGTCGGAAAAACTAAAAGGCGATAGGCCTAACAGGTCTCTTTTTATTTTTGGCAGAAGTAATGAAATTTGTGTTTTTGGTGGTTAGGCCTATACATTTTGGAAATGAACTAGTGTCTGTAGTTAATGATGAATATTTCTAAGGTTGAGAGGATCGATTTAAAACCACCAGTTGCCTTTTATGGGTGACTGCCTGTCTCAAGTCAGGAGAGAAATTTGTTTCTTCACATTGGTTTTGGAAAAGAAATATTGATGCTTTGGCAAGTCTGGAATCTCTTTGCTGTCATTGTTGGGTTTGGAATTAATGAATATGGATCAGGTTTTTCTGTACTATTAGCTGGACATAACAGATCTTAAGGCCATACACATCGGTTTCTTATTTGTACACTTGTGGTCATAGTTCAGTGGAAACATAACATAACATGACACCACATCACACCACATGAAATGACATGACATGACACTACATCACAACATAACAGCATGACATAATAAGTATACTATAATATACACATGCCAGAAAATTATGCATATCATATATTACAGAAGTACATAATTCTGAACGATTTCCGGACAAAGCATAAAGAAAGAAAAGCCAATTTTTAATGGATTTGCCTGATTTCCATAGAAGTTGATATAATTTTATGCAGATTGCCATATCAGAACGGTCTCTTCCTAAAAAAATCTAGATAGAGGATTAGTAGTTGAATAGGTGAGGAATATATTTATGACTTCTGAAACGGAACTTACAAAAGAAAAATACCATTTTGGAATCTCTCTATGAAGACTACCTGAGGGACTGATATAGGGTTTTGAAATGGAGATGGAGTTAGTGGGAATATGTTTTTTTTTTAAGTTTATCATTAAAATGAGGTTGTCTTGATATAGAAATGGTCTCTTTACGGAAGCGCTCTCAATAGGAGATTTTATTTCATATAAATCTGGGTATATGTTGTAAAACAGCAACGTAGCAAAAACGAATATTTAACCAAGATCATCACTTCATCATGTGATAGACATACTTAAAAATAAACATATGTATGGATGCCCATACTAGATCTTCATTGCACTTTTTGCTCTATGCATATTAAAACTCAAGGAAACAATTATAACCTTTGCAATTTCTTTTATTGCTAAACATATTGATAACAGGTTTTTGACGCGTATGTTCACCCCTGCGCCTTACAGAAAAGCCGTGGATGTGGCTGGATGGGTCAGCTGTTGAGTACACAAATTGGAAAACCTCATCAGAGGGCGGTTCAAGAAGTCACTGCAATTGCGTCTTCATGGAGATCACCACTGGGAAATGGCGCTCCACTTTTTGCACTTCAATAACTATGGGCCGCTTATGTAAAACAGAAAAAGGTAATGGCATGCTAGAGTATGGAAATCAGAGTTTTTAACCCTGCCGCGGGAAAAAAAAAATAATATATAATGATTTGAATTTAACACACACGCCTGAATACTTACCAGATTAAACATTGAATGTTGTTAATTCATGTTGATATTGCCAGACCTAAAGTATTTGCGTGGATAACCAATTTCTTTTCAGGACCTGGTATTATCTGAATGGTGGCATTCTCTCAATACTGGTTTTGGGATATTGCCCTTCCATAGCTTTTAATGGGGCTCAGATATGATTACATTTGTTCCAAGTGAAAATCATTTGTCAAATGTTGCTCCAACTTTTTTATTCCTTGCTTTCATGGAACAGTTCTCCGTACTGCTCGATCCTTAGAAATTACAGTTCTTGTTGCTTGGGGATCCTTAGAAATTTGTTTTTGTGTCCCATAACTCCGACACTCGCTGAGCTGAATAAATATGTATATATATGTAATTAGAATACGATAAGCAGGGCGTTGAACAAGAAGGTATGATTCTTCATATACTTGTACCTTTTTTTTCTAGTTCCTTAGACCAGACCTCCAGGACCAAGTACTACAAAGTCACCTGTACCCAAACCATCCACTGAATCTACCATCCCATTTGCCAACTCCAGAATCCCATCAAGCTCTCAAGTGCCTTCCGTGCCCACTCGGCTAAGCACAATTTTTCCCACTATTAGAACAACAGAAAGAAAGCCGATGCCTCCAGTTCCACCAGGTAGGTATGTCAAAGCCAAAATGATTGACTCAGAATAATAAATAGTAAAAAGCATAAAGAGAAGAGGAAGGAGAAAAATAGTGTCAGATTATCAGCCTGGTCAAAAAGAAATAAACAAACAAAAACAAAACAAAACCGAAAATGGAAAAAACAAAAACAAAAACAAAAACAAAACAAAAACAAAACAAAAAAAAAAAAAAACAAACAACAAAAAAAAAAAAAACAAAACAAAAAAACAAAAAAATAAAAAAAAAAACAAACAAACAACAACAACAAAAAAAAAAGAAAAAAACAGGGAAGGAAAAATAAAGAGAAAAACCTGAATTTTCGGAACTTAGTTTAAGTGGTGAGCATATATTTTCCAAACATGTAGTTTTGTTGTATGTAGCAAAACTTGTTTGTTCAAGGTCAACAGGCCACGTAACTGCAAGGGGTGAATGCGGCAAAGGTTAGTAATATCCTGTCGCTCAGTGGGCATAATGTCGGCTGTGAATCTGATTGCAATTAATAACAGGCGTTCAAGTACCATGGTTGAATCAAATGCAAACATTAATGAATAGTGGCTATGCTAAACTGTTAGACATCTCAGCTAGACACAGAACTCAGAATCCAAAACATGTTTTATTTGACTTACAAATAATGTTCCTTTTTTTTCTTGCTTATCTTGAAGATAATTGTGTGCCTAAACTGTTTTCTTTATTTTGCTGTTATATTTTCAGGAATAATTTGGGTTTTATTTTCTAGGATACCGTCGCACATATATCTGCTTATACTGATATATACATACATACATATATATATATATATATATATATATATATATATATATATATATTATGCATGTGCTAGCATACTTACGTACTTATGTATGTATGTATGTAGGTATGTATGTATGCATGTATGGTTGTATGTATGTATGTATGTATGTTAGTATGTATGTGTGTATGTATGTATGTATGTATGTATGTATGGTTTTTTTTGTTTGATATGTTTTATTGAGCCAACATATTACAAATTTACATTGATGTATCATAATTCATATTGAATACAGAGACAAGTACTAATCTGTTATAAGTTTACATTGGTGTATCATAATTAATTTCAAATTTAGAGTCAAGTACCAACAGATTACAGGCTTACATTGGTGTTCCATATTTCACATGTAATACAGAGTCAGGTAACAACATATTACAAGCTTATATTTATGTATTGTAGCTCAAATTAAATAAAGTGTCAAGTACGTCACGTTTTGGAAATACCATAAAGCTGCATATTTACATACCCATACTGAATATTTAGCTCACTATGAAACAATCAGAGGTGTTTCCACTTTTTCTCATATTTTGTGTAGTGTTATTCTTTTCGGCAATATCATTTCCCCGACTCCGAGGGTTTTAAGAAAATTATTATTATTATCAATGTTCTGTTTCAATGTACTGGCTTATAAGGTAAAGATAGCTGTTCAACACATCTTTTTTTCTATTCTACAACACCAAATATCCTGCTTTGCAACACCACAAATCATATTACTACCTACGAAGCTTGGGCAAAAGGTTTTGCTGCCCCCCCCCCCCCCGACCCCGCCGCCCCCACCCCCTGAAGAAAACAAATCAAGTTCTTTATCATATTTTTATCAAGGTGTATTTAAGGTCAGTAGTGTCGTGCAAATGCATTGACTCATCTTTATTCTGATTTTGTAATGACATTTTCACAAACCAGTAAAGATTCGAGGGTGGATATTTAATGTGAATTATCACACGGTTTACCTGAAAATTAAAAAAGGGTTCATGACCTAAAATTGCATTCCATAGGTGTTAATTTTCCATTCTGCTAAGAGTTCAGGTTTCATATCATTAGCTTTAATAGCAAGCCAAAATTAATTGAAGCACTCTATGATAAGAAATAGGTAGCTTAGAAGATTTTGGTTGGGGATACACATCGGGTCAACTAACTGTGAAGGTGACACGGCTGACAGCTATCACACATAAAATTAGTGAAATGGCCCCTAACATTAGTACTAGTATATATATGTATATATATATATATATATATATATATATATATATATATATATATATATATATATACATATATATATATATATATATATATATATATATATATATATATATATATATATATATATATATATATATATATATATATATATATATGTTTATGTGTGTTGGAAATGTTATATTAAGTTCATCAAAAGGAATCATGTTTATGACCAATAATACAGATATAGGAAAGGTTGCGCTGCTTTAGCAGTACGGATAAACATTCAGTGCATTTTTAATTAACTCATCATTTGGGGATCGTGGGATATTCTTATAAACCAAAAAAGAGTAGAAATAAAAGCAAACGGTGCTTTCATTTTACCCTTACACAGATGGTCTCAGTACAGCGGGGACGGTAGGGCTTTCATTTGGAGTCATTGCCCTAGTTCTCATCATAATGGTGGTAGTGGTGGTGATCATGCAACGCAAAGGGCAGCTACACAAACCATTTTTTTGGTCTCCAGAGGTATGGCAACGAAACCGGTTTCCACAATGCCTTGTACTCTGCATCCGAAGACAATATGCAACCTAATGTCAGCAAGACCAGTTACCAATATATCAACGATGATATCCAACTGATGGAGTCCAAAAGAAAAACGAATCAGATTCCTAAATCAGTTGAGTCTGTAAAAATCAAAAACGCCCGAGAGAAGTAATACGTTGCATCCTTCAAACAGCGTTAACAGGATCCCACAATCTGGACACTGTTATTCAAAGCTGAGACATATTTTGTTGTATTATATACTTGCCCATTATTCACAAACGTGTGACATTAAGAGTCTATAGCTTATCCCATATTATGCAATGGTATGTTTGAACTTTGATTAAGACAATATATTTTTATTGAGTCACCATTATATGTAGACAGTGGTTGCGAGTGACTTTACAAATCACAGAGCACGAACCCTGATGCTATATATGAACTCGTTGTGATAAAACAGTTAATGTTAACCTCAACTTGATGCGCAGGCCTTGCACTCATTCGAGAAGAAGGGGAAAAAAACAGAAAGTCGAGGAGACGCACACGATCTTCAGTCAAGGTTTCAAATCTTTGTATGTGTGTGACCACACATTATCACATAATTATTAAAAAACGTTGATTCGATCGGTAAAGTATCTTTGAGCAGATACACCAGTAAAAATATGTGACCCAAACTACAGCACCAAATCCATAAATAAAAACGATTGTGTCACTAGTGTACGCTTCAACTCATGGGAGCTCAAGTATGCGTGTTCTTTGTAATTCAGAATAATTCAGACTTGACAACTTCACGGTGAGACACGTAGATCTACTTAATTTCCTGCGTTTGGTGACGCTCGTTCTTAATCTGGTAATAGTGTCAAGCAAGCTTAGTCAATGTACTGGAATTACATCACAAGGCCTTCGAAAGAATAATGCATACACTTTATACATATTATTTCTGTACCTTAAACATGCACAAAATGTTTTCTAAGCGGAAAAGGACTGTGTATTACCGTGTGATAACATTTATAATTAATAGAGTAAAAATTAGGAAAGTACCTGTTCGATTTTATATATTTGTTATCGACTCGCCGGTTACTGTATTATGTAGTGGCTTTTTTTTTTTTTTTTTTTTTTTTTTTTTTTTTTTTTTTTTAGGTTTTTTTTTTTTTTTGTTTTTGTTTGTTTTTGTTTTTATTTTTTTTTTTTACAACCCTCAATGTGTAGCATGGCCCTTCTTATTTTACAAACTGACATGTGATGCCAATGTACTTTGGCCAACTCAAAGCGCGGCATTTTTAACCTGTGGCCATGGACAGAACGTTTAACCTATCAAAACAGTCCAGATACAATTTTATGGGAATATTCTCACTGAATTGTTTACGTACTAATACGCTGAGTGGATTATTTGCTAAGTTGTCGCTAATGCAACGCCAAGATAGGTATATTTCTTTAAACATTCCAGTTCTTTGCTTCCCATGAAAGAATTGCGTGTAATTTTCTTTCCAGACTTATCGAATATAATAACTTGGATTTTTCTTTATATTAATTTTCAAGTTCCAGTCTAACAATACGCGTGCAACCTGTGTAAGCAACGCTGTAAACCCTTTTTACGTTCATATAAGAGGAATAAATGGTCCACATTAACCGCACAGTGCAAATTTTCAGCATGTAGAGTTGCTTTGCGACATTCTTCAGTAAAAAAAAGTCGAAAAACATTCTTGAATAAGTGAACTAAAACTTGGCTAAGAACGCACGTTTATTTGCCACCATTTTCCAAATATATCTTGTCAGAAAAACCTGAAGAGAAAAGTAACTGTAAGATGATTGGTCATACATAGCCTGCAAAATCTTACGTACAATTCCGTATTTATCACTCTTTAGGTATTTATAAATTTTACCGCCGTGTCAAACTATATCGGAATATTATTGACCATCAAACCTTATTGATAGTCAATTAAAGGCACCTATAAGAATTTCTACTGACCTGTACTTTTGGCGTCTTATATGTGCAAGTTCTAAGGAGAAACAGATGGTAACTCATACGTGAATTTTCTATGAAACGTCTCGGATATTTTATCATGTGTCGTATGTTTGCATGTACACTTGTTTCATACTGTTCAAAATATGCAGCCACTTAGAGAGATTACCCTGTACTCAGTAGGTCTGAGAACGAAACACCTTTGCGTATTAGATTTATTAGGCTAATTTTCTACACGTTTGCAAGTAATCAAAATGTAAAAATCAAATTGTATATTTTCTTAAGGGTGTGAAGCAGATTATCTTTGCAAGATCTCTTCATTTCATTAAGAATTCTGCCTTTTCCTTGCGATTTTCCACTCTTTATATTCATTGATACTATTTGATACTTTAGTTTTACTTAGGCCAATTAAGCTTTAGAAGTGACGGGGTAATTTACCCTGTAAACCTTGTCAAGATATCTCTATATATTAGAGTTTTCTTTGGATTAGAGCATTCCGACATAGGCTTCACGAGATGACAGACTTATTGATGTAAATCATTGTTAAGCTGTATTTATTCTTGGATGGATTATGGTCCCCTTATCTTTGGTAAGTCTCCAATATTATGTGGGATTAAAATCCTGAAGCTTACTCAAAGGGTGATATTATTTTAATAATTACGCTTACATGTTGTACTTATTTTTCGAAAATCGCGTCACAAAGCTCAATATGTTTGGCATATGACATAATTGTCTTCTTCAAACTGTTGAACAAGTGCTTTCATATTCATAAAAGAAAACATGATAATTTTCATTTATATATTTTGGTAGGTTTCCTTTTTTTTCTTTTTTTCCTAATCAACAATGTTGTCGCAAAACTGTTTCACATATAAGATCCAATTTGTTTATCACTATGTTGATATCCTGTCGGTTCTTTGGATTGTATTCTCTCGCCAGTAGATCATTTCTATCGTTTTTTTACATATTGTTTCAAGAGCAATTTGCATTTTCCCACAAAGGTATCTGGCGCAAGGGTTTGAGTGTCTATTGATACGTCTGCGATTTGAAGGCAAACTTGAATAAAGGTTCAACACGTTTAACAGCATTTCTAGCATATGATTGTCAAGAAACTAAGTTGTCTTGGAAGCAGTTACCAAGGTGATGCCACAGACCCTGAAATCATTAGTAACATAGTCTTTGCATGCAGGATTATTTGCATTTGCTGTCTAATATGCACAATTTCCCGTCCATTCTTTTCATTAACGCCAACTCAAAATCCCCACATTACTGGCTATGCATACCTTAGGCAGTACTTTGCCATGATTGTCAATTGTTCTGGTATCGCTGTGCCTGACCGGTGGGGTATTAACATAATTATCTATTAGTAATGGTACATGTACGGCATCAGCTTTGCTTGCCATTGTACTATCATTGATCATATTGGTCGAGATATTTAAGTAATCCATCAACATAATATATCTACTATATCAAGACAGAAATTTACACACACAGACACACAGACAGACAGACAGACACACACACACACACACACGTGTGTGTGTGTGTGTGTGTGTGTGTAATTTTTTCCCCAAATCAGTCAACTTATCTCGTATGAACACATTTTCCGGAAGGGTTCATAAAAACAACAGATATGCAAATGATTACTTTATCAGGTTGGCTTTAAGTTTTATCCACACAAGTCCATCATTATCTATTAGCATCAATCACACATCGTGCTTAAATTTATTTTTATATACCCTGCTATACCACAATCGAGGTTTTCTGTCATATATGTGTCTCTGTCTGTATGTATGAATGCATATATGTGTGAATGAAATGATGTTCGTATACATACTTGCATGGGTGTAGGTACGTATGTCAATGTATTTATATTTATGTTCTGGCCCCATGAGTAAATAATTTTTTGTCACTTTTGTAAAACTATGGAAACAACCATGACGCATGGCAAATACAGGTTTACATGCTTTTCATGGGAGATGATGTGCACACCAATAGCAATGGGGAGGGGAGGTTTTGTGAAAGTGTGTGTGTGCGTGTGTGTGTGTGTGTGTGTGTGTGCGTGTGTGTGTGTGAGTGTGTTTTCTTATGGTTTATTTGTTTATTTTTCTGCTTTTTTATGTCTTGTTTTTTTTTGTTTCGGGACTGATGGTAGTAGTGATGTTGGTGATTTTTATGGTGTTCTATATATTTGGTACTATTATCCAAACATTGCTCTATACACAAGTTTTTATCACTACCTCTCAGTTGATCAAGCTAGAGAAATGACGTCCAAATAATATTTTAAAGACACAGATTTGCCTGGGGTCGGCATTTGTCTTATCACAATGTTGAAATGTCAAAAATATCATGAGAACCACAAATGTAGATGAAGGTACAACGATGGACATTACTTCAAGTCATTTCCAATTCAGGTGACATTTGTTAGGAGCTACTAATTCAAACCTTTTTTTTAGCTCTCTGAGGGAAGCATTGATCAGGTGGTTTAGAATATCACGTGTTTATCTCTGGAGCCCTGATCAAATCTTTTAAAGTGTCACCTGCTTTCTCTGTTTTATATGACACTTTTTCCAACTATTTTCACTTGAAAGACCCCCCTCCTCCGTTACAAACTGTCTCTAGTGTGCCACAAGAAGCTATAGAAGCAGTAAAAAATAACTATGCTAAGCTCAAGAAGTCACCTATTAACTAATTTCAAAACCTTAAAATTGCAAGTTATACAGTTATGGACACTTTAATCAGAGAGGACAGCATTGGCATCGGTCTGTGCAGGGCATTGTAGAGGAAATACACAACGTGGAACTTTGCTCAGCAAAAAGGAGGAAGACCTTTGTGACCAGATTACCTTTGGTCTCAACCTTTCCATCAGGCAATTGATTCTACCAAAGCGACCAAAGGCTGTTGATGATGTGGTGATGTGTGCTAAATGGTGCAAGTGGAATCTCAAAATGGTAATGGTGCTTTAGATGTGCTACTTTGTCAAATGGAGCAGCTTGAAGTAGAAGTACAAACAGAATGTGGGAACAGGAAAGAAATAGCTGGCAACTTTGAAAAATCCAAAGAGTTCAGAAAACGGTACATAGAATAAATCTGAAATACCTTTCACTCAAGGGCAGGATTATTGGGAAGACAGGGTAAATAAATTTTAGCAAAGTACGGGGAGGGGGTCCACATCAAGACAATGTTAGGCTTCTAAAAACCAAAACGGTAGGCATTTTCAGGATGGTGCAACTTTAAAATTATGGCCATCAACACATGTTCAAATGAATGATGTATCTTGTTACAGGAGCTCATATGAACATAGTCCCCAAGTTTGTCCTCAAAGGAACATGGTTTGCCATTGCTGTTAGAAGGTAGGGCAAATTGTCAGGGCGGTAGAAGCAAAAATCAGGTCCAAGACCGTAGTGGGACAAATGTAAGAGTTTTCTCTTAGGCTATATAATTATCTTAGGAGGTTTCTCAAGGGTTTGCACACACACACATCCCTGTCCCCATAACACACTGCTCGAAACTGGTGCCACATTAAAATGGGATTTTGTATGTGAGACTGCATTCAAAGAGCTAAAAGGCCTGCCATGTTTCTTTTTATCTTTGGCACAAGTGATAAAATTAGGTTTAATGTGGTTAGGCCTATGTGTTTTGGAAACACTTAAGCTTTTAGTGATTGTAAAATATTTCAAAGTTTAAAGTAACCCATTGCCTATTAAAGGTGACCGCCTGTCTCAAGTCAGTTGGAAATGCGTTTCTTCACATTGGCAAAAGGAATTGAATATTAATGTTTTGAATCTCTTTTATGTCCTTGTTGGGTCGAACTTTATGTATATAGGTTATGTTTTTTCTGGAGTAATGATTGGGTTTGTAGCAGTTGTGAAAACTAAATATTCACATGTATTTTTCCCCAGCTACTGTGAAATTAACTTGGCAATTTCACAAGGGTATGTTATGGGTAAATCTTCATGGACATTACATTTTTTTCTGTGTTGTTCTCTTGGTGCACCATGCCTGAGTAGAGTCTGTCAGAGCATATAGTTCTCGTTTTGTCTCCTTGTTTTCAGGCGCATGCAACTTCACTTTTCAAAGTAATTTCTAGGGATATATGGCCAAATCAGAAGGGTCAGAACACCCTAAACTTCAACTGTGCTGCTTTAATGCTTCAATTTGCCCTACTGAAAAAGAGGGACTACTCTGTGTGAAGACTTAAGGTGACGTACATATTTCATACTTATATCAGAGTAAGGTTCAAATATATTTTTTTTTTAATTCATCAAGTTAGGAAATTCAAAGTTAGTTAAGCCATTCGTTACAGTTTGGCTGTATTAATTACATTCTTGATTCAAGACCCTGGCTTGCCACTGTTAAGGATAACGAAGTGCCATTCAACCTGAAGTCTTAGTATTTGTTTTTTCTGTCACCTCCCTGTAGCTGTTTATTTTACTAAGTCAGAGTATTTTTAATAGGGTTCTGGGACACATCTAAATTCGTAACCTGGTGATCGGAAAGATGGTGCTTTTCTTTAAATTTTATTTCTCCTTGTCCATGGGAAAAGATAAACTGATGGTTGGGAAGTACAGAATATATCGTGTAGGTTGCAGTTTTTTCATCCATGTGAGTTATTATAGTTTTGTGAGCTGCCAGGCAATACTAGCAAATATTGTCTGCATAATTCGACCATGTGACACTTTCTGCCAACAGGAAAAATACACTTCTTTTGTGAAAGTTTAATATATTCTACAATTAAGGACGAGTTTTTGAAATATTGATTCCGACGGTCGTATTGAAGTCTCAACAAAAGCTAAATTGTATTTGTCAGAAGAACAAGGTAGGGACTAGAATGAAGTATAGAAGTAGGGTCAAGTATAGTTCCTGAATTGTGAAATGTAATGACTTTTGTATTTTCAGTTGTATCCCCGTATGGACAGTGAAGGAAAGGAACATAATGTTGTAAGGTTTTTAGTGCCTGGCATCCAACTGCGCTCAAATGAAGATGCACGCAGTTGAAAGGACATTCAATTCCCAAAATGACAAGAAATTACCATGCAATATTGTACTGTACAACTGCAAATACTTTGTAATAGGTATTGTGAATAGCTCAATGTATTTACATCGAAGTTATAGCACTTAGATGTTACTTGCAAGGAATCATCGTTCGGCAGCATTGCATAAAATAAAGACTGAATCCAATTGCATGCACAATTTGTTCAGGTGTTTTACATGTATGTACTGCAGTACAAAACAGTGAGTGGCATGAACGTATTTCTAAAAAGCTGTGCGTCGTGATTGTAGGAAAAATGTTAAAGGGTATACAGCCTTAATGCTGACACAAACAAGTCGTTTAATTTTAGTAGTTAAGTACCTTATGAAGGGCACTTGTCATTTATTGAAAGTGAATGGTTCTTTTTGAAACCAGAAAAAACAAATCAAATGTAAGAGTTATTAAATGACATATATCGATGAATATATTTATTACCATGGCTTGAAAGTATATTTTACATACCAAACATCTTACTGAAATTCATTCTATTGCTGCTCACCAGGAGAATATATGGCGGGTCTAATGGGGCATCTGCCTGATTGTGCTAAGATTTGCACATTGACACCAATGGATTCCATCACACGATAATATAAAATGAAAATGTGTTATTTAATTTTGATAAAGTTGGTCCCACTACAGCAGCTTCTGTTGAAAGAAGCAAACTTAGTTTTGGGGCCAGCTGTTTCACAGATTTCCATGATGAAATCCACACGCAAAAACAAAATGCGAAAAACGAATTTCTGGAAAAAAATATACAGAAGGAAGGATAGAAAGAGAGAAAGAACGACCAGAATGAAGAAAGAGAATGTTAAAAAACCTAAATAGCATCAGTCAAACAATGCCAATTATAACAATACTCCATAGGATAAAAATACAGACAGGTGGACAGTTAAAGCATTTTCTGTTTTCAATATTTTTTTAATAATATTAAACTACACTTAGAGATGCGTTAAGTCCATTTCCCAAAATTTCTGCTCACTGTTTATGTATTGAAATGCTTTGTTTATCTGTGCCTGATGTCTGTCACATGAGGTATTTTTGTTTTGCAATGGCGTTTAATCCAAGGTGTTTAGTAATATTTGCCTACAATATCTGACCACATGTGTGATATCATCTGGTTAAGTTTGTTCCAGCACAAAAGTGCGGATAGCACAGTCTTGCATGCAGCCAGGTATGAAACTAATGATACACCTATCAGGACACAGATACTTTGCACACGCCAAAGCCTGAAAAAATGAATGATTATTTTTGCAGATCAGAACAAAATCACACTGCCACATTGCAAATATATGTAATATACGTTGCAAATATGTCCATCAGAATAAAAGTATGCGGGACTGGTGGCAAAATTACATGTTGTTTCCTCAGAACTAAGGTCCTCATAGAATTCTGGGATATGCTGGTATCACACACACACATACACATACAGACACACACAACACAGATAGACGAACACACAGACAGACACACACACGCAGATTTCTGGAAATCGTAAACGTACCTTCAATATTTTACAATATTTTTGTTTGTTCATGTTTCCAGTAAAGAGTCCGTAAAATTGATCACAAGCATTAAGTAAGTGTAGAAACACTTAGCAATACATGGTATTTTTAATTTACATATATTACATATATGTGTGTGGCAATATAATTATCCTAGTTGGTTACGGTCACCTTCCCCAAAACCTATTTAGTAGTGAATTAAGATCTATGGAGCAAAATCACTGTCTTTAGTCCTGTCCAGGACAATCCGGAAATGGAAGGTTGTGGTGCATACAGGTATAAACTAGTCACAGCAGACTAGAGGCCAATTAAACCATTTCCATTCGCTAGCCTCTAATTTCTTCATCTGATTCCAAAGTATATTGGTGAAACTGTAAAATAGTCTTCCATGTCATACAAAATGTTTACCTATCAAGCTTAGGTTTTAGGCATATGAAAGAGTCAAATATGTTAACTTAAAAAAACGATGTATGTGTGTTCCTTGCTATAGGCAAACCTATTCACGTTAACTTTAGATTGTATCATAAATGATTAATACGCATTGTGGGCTTGGGAGGTGTAAACGTTGGGTACCTTTCTATGCACTCTCATACATAAGTGAAATAGTAAGGTGTAAGCAGATCCGAATTTCAATGGAATGAATCATCCATTGACAAGTCTAGCAGGTAAATAGTTCTTTCATTTGTCGGTTATAAGGACATACATTGTGTCATTATTCACTCTAGAATGAGAATGGCCCACAGTCAGCTTAATAGTCATGTGTATAAAACTGGAGTTGTTGACTCTCCCGTGTGCTCATGTGGAGCAAATAGGGAGACTGTTCGTCACGTTTTCCTTGAATGTAACAAATATGCTATACTAAGAAACAAGCGACAATGAAAAATAATCACATTCGGCATGTCTAACCTGAACACTGTTTTATTTGGAATCGAAGGAAGAGGATTTACTTAAAAACGAAACGTGGAGATATTCGAGGTCGTTCACAAGTATATTAAACTTTCTGGAAGATTCAAAATATAGCTATAATTTGAGTCAGTAAATAGTGTAAGTACTATTATTTTAACAATGCTGTCATCTGACTTTCGTTCCCTTTCCTTTCTTTTCTATTTGTTGGGTCGTTATGTTAATTATCTGTATACTCTTGTTCACAATCTATGTGGTTTATGGTGCCCTGTTATAAATGTATAAGAGGCCCTAATATAGGCTGTTGATCCTGCTGGTACTTTTAGTTTTTCTCGACATAACTAGAATTGAAAAATACTGCAAGAAATTCTAAATATATGTTTTAAAATCTGAAGAACCAAAATGTGTCAGAGAAAAACAAACAGGTGTTATTTTGATATTTGTTTGCAAATTAACACACTGGCACCTAACGTGAAAATTTTCATCGGTTGTTCTGATTGATCATACAAAGGATCCAAGGATAGCAAATATTCATTAGCTAAGTCATATAGGTCCAAAATTAATTAACACCTCATGGCCTACCTCCAAAAACCAGGCAATGGCTTAGTGTGTGGAAAACGGAACAAAACAAAACTAGCACACATGTTTATGTTTCATCGCTTTTAAAAACATGCCTGTTAGTAAGAATGAGTAGACTTGAAGCATCTGAATACATAATATGACTTTCTTAAGCTGGACACGTCTCTCTGTGTGTGACAAAAAACAGTAAATATGCCTTGGATCCAAAAAGTATTGATGGTTTTGACGGAAAGTTGTCACATGATGCTGAGAAAAAATTCACAAGCCCCTCTTCAAACTTAATAGAATATTTGAACTTAGGTGAGAAGGTACTGATTCCGTTTAAAAGATGAAGCTTTAGTGCTTTTTTGTCCATTTTCAGATGTTTGGACAATCCTTTATGTTTGTGAATCATGTAACGAACTTTCAATTTGGAAAGGAAGTGAATGTTCAGTAAATCGATAATTTTGTGTTTGGGGTGGAATGCAGCAGATTTTTTTACCCACTTTTTTTTCTAGATTCTGATATCCGAATAGTTGTTGTGTAAGCATACACAATTTTACAAAGAAAGTTTTGGAAATGTGCGTTCAAGATTAGTGAGACCCAAATAACTTTTTATGTAAATTTGAATATGCGTAATGCTGTAGATTGTATTACCGACAGTAGAGACCAGCAGGAAGATTATAACGGCGACGCCGCTCCATAGCGATCTTTTATCAAATTACCAATCTGAGAAATAAAAAAGCTTGAAAAGAAGCCGGCCATTGGGTTCGAAACACACAGGATGCTTACAAAACAGCCACTCGTTTGGTGGAAAAGGGGCTATTTCATAGGTCTGTAAGTGACATAAATGCGGCCACTGCCTTCATATTGGTGAGGCATAGTTCTGGTACCTAGCAACACGGGGCAAGAGCAGATCTGCAAAGAAATACGAATGATTCCTTTTATAGGTGTTCAGGCCTTAAGTCAGGGTACAAGATACATGCATTGGGGGGGGGGGGGGGAGGGATCAAATACATGATACAGATTATAACAAATTCATCAGAAATAAAATGAACGTATTGCAACATGCAATTCGATGCATTTTTAAAGAAACTCAGACACTCGACACTGGAAACCATAGGATAAATCAATCTCGTTTTAGTCATCCCTCCCGGCTTTAACGACTGTTTAGCAAATAAGTGCACTCGTTATCCTGGTGAACTTTGTGACCTGTCTGGGGCCCATTTTTTATGTATAGTTCAAAATCCAGGTGGGACTTTTCACAAATTCGTACTCATATTCTGGAGTCAGGTCAGTACATTTACCTGACATGATGTATACGTTTTCCAAAAATTCCTTAGACAAGGCTAAGTCCCACGAGGCCTCATTACCATCTTAACGACTCGTGCCCGTATAAAGTACTTTGTAAATTTCTGAATTTTATGGTCAATAAATCAGCATTGATCTTACGTCATTTTTCAAGATAAACCAAATAGATAAACAACACCTAAGGAAGTGTTCTGACAAAGAATGTTTTTTTGTTTGTTGGTTGTTTTTTTTTTTTGTGTGTGTGTGGTTTTTTTTTTTTTTTTTTTTTTTTTTTTTTTTTTTTTTTAATTATTATTATCATTGCAGGGCATCTAAAGATTGATCAGAGCAAATTATGAATACAATGACCAGAGTGACAGATAATATCTTCCATGAGATCACTAAGCATTTGATCCGTAAGAGACCCCTACTTGAGACGTGCTTAACATGTAATTTATTGATGTTTTGGACTAAAAAAGGGGTAAATGTTAAATGTATATCACCCTACCCTTTATACAGAGTGGAGAAATATTCGCACTCCACGTGAATACTGGATATCTGCAACCCTGGACCACGTCTATTCGTTATGTACTTGTGTCTGCAGCGATAGAGTTTCTACAAATGAAACGGCCGACACATTCTATCAACACGTCCGACACATTATTTCCTTTCTACATAGAAGGCTGCCAGGGTCGTGTATCAGTTTCCCTTCCAAGAAGTCGAATGTCCGGGTCGAGGCATGAGACGAGGTGATCACCATGTTTTGCATTGTATGTGTTATTTTGATTGAAAGTTGGAATTTTGATTTTAAAAAGGGCCATTTGTTATGAAGATTTCCGCAAAATCTACTCGTTCTTGGTAACATTACACCTATGTGAATTTAAAAAAATGATGCACCTGTTTTCATAAAAATGTACATCTTTTATTTTTATAATTAACACATACTTTCAGTAATGAATTGAACGGTACTATCATCTCAGGTTGTTCAAAAACAAAACAAACAAAAAAAAAACAAAAAAAAAAAAAAAAAAAAAAAAAAAAAAAAAAAAAAACAACAACAACAACAACAAAAAAAAAAAACTACTCTCTATCCCTTAATCTTAGAAACATTTTCGGTATTCAGGCAAGATGTTTCACACATGGATGTTCTTTACATGGATTTTTCAAACGCAGCTGTAGATACGGTTATCAAATTTGTTTTAAATTCGTCTGAGATAGAAATTACTACACTTTGCATGTTTATATTATTTCGGCTGGTGAAGGGTCTTATTACAGAAATAGGTGGCCATGACTAATCGATAATACACTGATATTTACATAATATCACGAAATAGAAATGTGGTGCACTCACTTGAACCAAATTATCGACCACACAAGCATTCCCGGCAACGGTCACATATATCTAAATCGCACGGTATCAATGACCTGCTACTTTTTCTAAAGAAGTACTCGCAAATAATAATCGATTTCCCAGTGACAGGACACGGTGCACCTATAGGTACAGTAGCACGAATACGACCAATGAATATTGCATTTCCATAATTGTAAATTTACATTTACGCCGAGGTAGTTGTCAGTTGTATTATACATTTATAAAAAGCGTAGGTAAAATGTCTTTAATCTCATAAATGGCATATTGCAGTAAATTGTTGGAACAGTT
>CAXHWN010000749.1:34098-46598 GCA_964020975.1 Hermodice carunculata | reverse complement strand
GTCAACTTCCGTAGAAGCAGCCCACAAGGGTTTTGCCATACCCGATTTCAACAGAGTTGGGACACATGGAAACGTTCACCTCCATTATCCCGGACCCATGATCTATAAACACCCGAACAATTTATTAAGACTTTGGGGTACCATAGCCATGAAGTGGAGAGTGTTTGGGCAAGTGTACAAGTAGAGGGATGCCGCGATTTGAAAGGCTAACGGTCATGTAATAATGTGAGGTTGACATTGAGCCTCCTCAGCCTCGCATGTGTGTCCTCATGTCGGATCACCTACTTCTCTAGAGAACAGACATAGGTTAATTATATGGTTTATTTGGCATGTCATCCGTTGCAGCTTGACCCTTTTCAACTGGTGTACTTTCATCTGCAAGATTATCGGTACTGGGAACACGAACTTTGCATTTCATCGATGGTAATTTCTGACGGCAAGGCAAGCATTTGGTAGTGTCACTCAATTTCACGTGTCAAGTGCTTCTCAGATAGAGCATCTTTTTATTGGGGTGGTGGGGGGGTGATCTTTTAATTTCTTTTATCTTTAAGTGCCGGAAACAAAGTACAACGACAGTGATAATAACACCCATTACAAGTGCAATGCCAATACTAAAGGCTACTTTTTAATGTATTTCATACAAGTGTGGATGGACTCACTGACGCAGTTGAGCTAGAGCAATTTTCAAATAAAAAAGTTCAGATTAAGCTAACTCCTTAAGCCATATGATACTGAAATCTGAAGTTCACATGAATTTGGCTTTTGGGTTGTTTCCGTTAACATTTGAATTTAGTTGTGCAAAATCACAGTCCGTAAAGCCTTTCCATTTCCAACCAAACAAGAGGAAAAAAAAATTCAAAATAAGTCTGATATAACTTAAAGTGTCCTTTCAACTGTACTGTGTCTTTTGATATAAATAGTCGGAGTAGCTGATTTCTAGCTACTTCTCGTATTTTCCGGAAACTCTCAACACATGACACTGCATGTCAAACATCGGAAAACTTGTGCAAGTATTGGAAATTCATAAACGCAGGCGGTATGATGTAGTTAACCCACGTCACTTATGTCCCAGTGTAGATGGATCAAATGTCATATTATGAACAATTCAATTATACATTTTACAAATATAAGCTAGACAATGTCTGTATTATTCTTATCGAGTGCGAGAGAGAAATACCCGTCCATGAAAATGTAGGAAACTGCTTTTTTATAAATATACGACGCGATTGTGAATGCCACTACATGTACAAAGTTACATAATGATAGGTTTCAAGTGGTTCATCATTCAACATTTATTACTTCGATTTATAATCAACAATGTTACTTTATAAGAATACACGGTAACTAAAATATATATAATTAAACAACGTGCCTCACATACATCGGTATATTACGTTGTTGTTTAATGTTAGCCTTTAACCTTGACTTGAACACGACAAAGGTCGTCTGCAGTGTGGATAATTCATGTTGACACGAACATAATTAAACATGAGAACACTTCTTGCATTTTTGCTCGCATCTCATAAACATTATAATAGTACAGAAAAAAATGATGCATATTCATCAATTCCAAACCCAATAATGACAGCATAGAGATTCCAGACTTGCCAAAGCATCAACATTTCTCTTCCAATACTGATGTGAAGAAACGAATCTCACTCCTGACTTGAGACAGGCAGTCACCCATAAAAGTCAACTGGTGGTTTTAAACCGGTCCTCTTAACCTTAGCAATATTCATCATTAACTGCAGACACTAGTTCTTTTCCAAAATGTATAGACCTAACCACCAAAACACAAATTTCTTTCAAATATCTGCTTAAAGACAGTTCCTTTAAGCCTCATTTTAGAACCTCATGTGACCATAACGTCTACTTGGGACTAAACATATGGTCAACCTAACATCTCGGGATATGCAGGAATAAATTTAAAACGCGGAAAGAATCATCACCTGATCTATTTGCATCAAACTACATAACTACCAAATTTCTAGTGTAAAAAATAAATGATAGCTGTGAATCACAGAGACTGAGACTCAGACTCAGACTTAGATCAGCTGTACCTGACACGACAATGAAGTAATATTGAACGTACAAACACATTTCGTAATGGTATCAAAAGCAAATGTTTTATAGTGAAAAATAAAATGCATTACCGAACTACAAAAACAGAAAAGCCGGGATGACTCCATCTAAGGGTTTTGGAACTCAATATCACTAAAGCTACGGATGAAAATTTAACAAAATTAACTACGTAACCTCTGGCTATAGCTAGGCAAGTGAATAGTAAAAGAAAAGGGGAACTTTTGCATTCAAAATCATGTTGGTAATGAAAAGCTCACTTGTCTCATGCGTCACCACAAAATCTATCTATCTATCTATCTATCTATCTATCTATCTATCTATCTATCTATCTATCTATCTATCTATCTATCTATCTATCTATCTATCTATCTATCTATCTATCTATCTATCTATCTATCTATCTATCTATCTATCTATCTATCTATCTATCTATCTATCTAAAAAAAAATCAAATAAGCAAATCACAAGTAGATAATGAAAAGTCAGTTCATACATTACAATTCACATTAATATCAAAACAATGCGTATCCAAATCTTAATATTAATTTGTACATAAATAATTGATCACTTGAAGCACCTCTGTTTGGTTTAAATTACAGGCCATTCCTCCGTCCCGTACTTCACACAGCTCACGAATGAGCATGGCATGTGCCCTCTGTTCTGGTGAAGCATGGCCTACCTTCCCTTTGACGTTACACAGATTACTATAGAAATTGACATCATTCAACAGATAATTCCTTCGTATACTGTACCTCTGTAATAAGTAGTTTAACGATCTGCCTACCGGCGATCGTGAACCCTTATGAATTATTTTGAGACAAAATCCAACCAAGGGATTCTCACTCATATTTAGTTTGTGAATGAAGTTAAAGAATCGTGAGTGTAACTGTACCTCGAACGGACTTACTCCACATGTCTCAGAGAGTAGTACATTATGAGTTCTACAAGGCAACTTCCATATGTGGCGTACTGATTTACGCCAAGCAATGAGCAATTTCTCTATTTCTGGACTTGTGTAGTCCCATAGCTGTGAACCGTAAAAACACGTTGCATATGATTCAAGTAACTTATATCGTATTGATGATAAAGCATGTCCAAACTGAGCCATTATGATATCGTTTATGTATAAAATGAAAAGTAAAGGGTCCAAGATCGATCCCTGGGACACACCGCTGGTAATAGGTGATTCATTAGAGCATACAGCATCGTATTGGACGCACCGAGTTCTGTTTGTAAGGTAGCTTGTGAACCATTTTAAAGGGTGCCAGTAACACCATAATGATTTAAATTTGTAAAAGGAAATATTATGGTCTAGTCTTCCAAATGCTTTTGACGGATCCAACTGCGTACTATGTGCATAAGTAATGTCTCTGCCAGACTAAGATTATATTCTTTTGACATCATGTGAATTGCACTTGTGCGCATAATTGTATCACGGCTTTTGTCAATACGTTTTAACCCACGTGATAAAGGCAAGGTCACTCTACACACTTTCATCCTGAGTGTAAATCTCAATAACACAGGCGAGAGTCTTGGCAGCTTTATACAATGTTGCACGCCTGATGCCCTCTTAGCTATATTACATCGACAGATTAACATTTAAACATTTATTACTCCTTGCATAAATTTATTTCCATAAAAGACAAACACTATGTACAATACATGGAACTTTCACAACATACTAGCCCTTTTCCTCTCAGAAACAATGTTGTCTCAGCCCAATTCTCCAGACAATAATCATTGATATTACCTGTCGACGGACAAAACTACCACATAACAAGTATATAACAAGGCTACAGGTCACACACAACATTTTGTACTTCCCGACCCTTACTTTATCCATTCCGAGGACAAGGAAGAAAAAAGAAACAATGCACAGTACATTTAACTCTGACAAGATATTGGTACTTTTGCTCTTGGAAACAATGTGTCCCAGTCCAATTCGCTAAACAAAAATCATGAATATTGCCTACCGACAGACCGAACTACAACATCACAAGTATATACGAGATTAGAAGTCACACAAAATATTATTTTTATTTCCGTACCCTTACTTCCCTTTAAGACAAAGAAGTGCATCTTCTGACTTTGACAGAACATCAAACTGGCCATCTCTAGATAGCTGCCCTCTAGTTTCTCTTGAGCCGTGAGTTTTGAAGGCTTGTGATAGATGTGCACACTTAGGATTATGTGAATAGACCAGTATGTAGAACAAGTGAAATGGTTGTGACAAGAAGAAATTCATGACAAGCTGCAATCAATATGGATTTGAACTTACTGCAATACCACTTGGTGGTATGATGGAGAGCTTGTGCCAAACTGAACCCTTTTGAAACATGATTGGCAGCCTTATAACGCACTCCGTGCACGAGTTGTGCAATTTGAGTGGTGAGATTGGCCAATCTATTTATGGCTTGTCTCTTTTCTTTACTGCTACTTCTATTTTTTTTTTGTTTTGTTTTTGTTCAGAGGTGTTATATTGTGGTCAAAAGCATTAAGAATGTCAGTTTGCGTCGCGTGTAATTTAGTCAATGCTAGTGCAACTTCCCGGATGCCTGAGTGAGTGCTTAATCCAAATACGTTAATGTTTCAAAAGAATGGATGAAGCTTGTGACAATTGAGTTAATACTCCAGTTTCTGGCCAAGTACTCAGGTCAGCCTAAGGCTGACTCCTTGTCCTGGTGTGGGACAGCCGAATCGACTTTTTTTTTTTTTACATTGAGTAAATGTGTACTTACATGTTAGCTTCAAATGTCTGGACAGTGAATTTTAAAGAGACAAGATGGCAAAAGCCATCTCTTTGACTTGCAAAACAAGCATGGCTGAAATCTCTTGTTTGCTTTTAAATTTTGATTCTAGATGCAAACTCGAAAGAATTGTTAATATTCTGCAACCAATTTATTTCCCCGTGTCTAGAAATTGCATAACAGTATTTACGGAAATGATTTTTAATTGCCGTTTAACACAGTGTTATTTCCTTTTATAATTGTTTTGTTATACAGTTTGAAGCACCAGCTATGAATTTCGATTTAAAAGGGTGTTTATGTAATTTGGGTATTCAATACAAAATTGGAATTGACGGGTCCTCTTCAGAATGTTATATGTCAATTTCTTCTCATCTCACCCTTATGTGTATCTATCAAATTATCAATAGATTATTTGAGTATTTTCCATACGTCATTTCCTCTTATGTCTGAAATAGTGTTTATTGTTACCTGCCATATCAATGTTGGAGATTAAAATTCTTTCTTGTAGTTATTCGAGTGTTTTTGTACCCCCCTGTGGGGGCAAGGGATATAGTAATGAGCTCCGTCTGTCTGTCAATCCTTCCACCCGAAACAATTTTGTCCAACCCATGTCTCAAAATATATAAGAGCCCGTTCCTTCACATTTGTAGGTTGGGTGCAGCTTTTATAGTAGGGGAGCATAGGCACATTGGTTTTAGCGTAATTATCATCTTTCATTAATTAATTAACAAAGTTTGTTAAGCAGTCAGAATATCTTCCTCACAATATTGTCCAGCCCATATTTCTAAAACATATAACAGCAGACCCTTTCAAATTTTCAGGGCAGGTACATCTAATGTAGCTATTGTGTATAGGCAAATAGTTTGTACCTAATTATCTCGCATCTTTAATTAATCAAAAAAGCACATTAAGCAGCCCTGAAAAATCTCAATAATTTCTTGCCCATATTGCGAGAAATGTAAGAGCCAGTAAGTGCAATTTATATATTAGGTATGCATAGGCATATTGGTTTTGGCCTTATTGACCTCCTTCATCAATTAATGAGCAAAGTGCGTTAAGCAGCCCCAACATCTTCCTAACAATTTTTGTCCAGCCCATATCTTTCAAAATATGCAAGTGCCTCCGGCTGTTCCCAGGTAACAAATTAAACTGACGTCAAAGCAAGAAATGTGTAAAAGAGGAAAGAACATCCATTTTAAACAGGTTTCAACAAATGTCCAAGTTACCGAAGGCCTAACAAAAATATATGTGCGCTTCCGGTAACCCGACCTACCCCACTGAAAAGGCCCAATTCCCGAACCTAAATATGAGACATTAAATAATTAAAAAAAAAAAAAGTTTCAAGTCACCCATCTTTGATAAAAAAAATGTTTGACCCTGGCGGAAAGTTATTAGGGAGAAAGTAGCCGTTGTGTGCCTTTTTTGCAGTCAAATCAAATCAAACAAGGCATTTTATTTCAACTCGTGTGGAACGGAGGGTTAACTTGGTCCGGGGAAAGAGCACAGGCTGAGTATGGCATAGCTGCATAGCCATGGTTGTTCAGGGAAACAGCATAGCCCCATAGTCAAGGATAGATTTTGTCACAGACTTCCATTTTTGCCATTTATATTATGTTGGCCAATGTGCTATCGCACCTTCCGGAAATAAATACAAATAGGTTTGTGGTTAGCAGCAACTCCAAGGTTGCAAAATTTCTTGTTAACTTGTAGAGATGTGACACTCTCTCGCTGTCCTTTTGTAACGTTGCTACGGTTGATTTTTTTCCTTTCGAGTTTCTTAATTTTTTTATTTCGTCCGTATTTTGTCCTAGCTTGGATGGAAGGTGACGCCACGACATATAATAATTCCTGAAAAAGTAGATTCGTACTGTAAGTAAAACCAATATGATGTTTTGTCATCATATCGTCAAAAGTTCCCAACCCATTATTCCATGTTGTAACTGACGAATAATCATAAAGATCATCATGGTTAACATTTTTTTAAATTCCAACCTCCTTCACTTCTCACACCTTAACTGGGAACTTTCCTCCCTCACCTCGTTCAGAGAGCAGGCTAGTCCTGCATCACTGAACTCAACTCACATACAGCACCCCTCACACTGTATGTGGTCGTCCCACTCACCCCCCGCTACCTCTACCCTGCGCTCATCCTCCCCTCCTGTCGGCTTCCGCCCCAACTCGACCTGTCTCCCTACTACCTGCCCCCCCCCCCTCCTCTAGAAGACCTATTTATTGTTAGACATTCAGTCATAATTTTGGTCAGCAGCAATATCATTAACAGTAATTGCAGCAAGAAATTTCCTGTAATTCTTGATACTTTATCGAATACTATTGCCATATTAAAAATAAATAAATAAAAAAAAATATAGGGAGGGGGATCTTTTATTATCCACGCCAGTCCTTGGGAATCATGTTCTGAACTAATTTCAATTTGAAAAGGGACTGAATGTTCAGTGAATTAATAATTTTGTATACCAAAGGAATGCTACACAACACTGGGCCAGCCTTTTTTTTTTTTTTTTTTTTTTTTTTTTTTTTTTTTTTTTTTTGAGAAATCGTTTCTGAATAGTTGTTTTTGCGTACACGATTTAAACCAAAAGTGGAAATATGTGTTCGGAATAATTAAGACCAAAATTTTCATGATTCTAATTACCTCTCCAAATGATGGCTCTTCTTCTTCTTCTTCTTCTTCTTCTTCTTCTTCTTCTTCTTCTTCTTCTTCTTCTTCTTCTTCTTCTTCTGCTTCTGCTTCTGCTTCTTCTTCTTCTTCTTCTTCTTCTTCTTCTTCTTCTTCTTTGAATTCCGGACTGATTACTATGAAATGCTGTGTGACTTTTACTGAGGGTTGCGAAGACCAAAATCCTAACACCACCGAATCTTAAAAGTATGTCATTGAGCCCATTGTTAAAAGCTGAATTTAGTGTTTTCATAATAAAAATCTTTAGATTTTGAATAATTTTCTTGTGTTAACATAACTATTTTGGTCTATCAATTTTAGCACTATGTTATAAATAATTTGTACTCGGTATCCAATGTGAATGTTCCTCAAAATTAAAGTGGTTCGACACAAAAGCTGTTTAATTTGTAATTTTTAATCTTAGTTTTGTGTTCACAAAATGTTTACAAAGCACACTTTTAACTTTTATTTATTTTTCACCTTTCAAAGAATCAGTTATTTCCCGTGACGTTCACAACTACTTTTTAAGTAACGCAAGGAATAAATGCAGAAGAAAATGATGATCAGCTAGAATGCCTGGTTTGCTGAAAAAGAAAAACTAAGTGGTCCCCGATTTATGCCCACCATTAGGAAATATGAGAGGTTTTGTAATCATCAACAAGCAGTGCCTGTGCAACCTTTACTGCAACATAATTTGTGAGGTGTCATTATTCTTAGTGTAACTGGAATCTGTGTAATGTCGTCTTTACATTGGTACTTCTTTTGCCTGTACTGGTGTTGTTGTTTGGACAGTGCACATACAGACAGGAGCCTTAGTATATCGACAATACTGAGGGCATAATTAATTCATAACATTTAGTTCATTCTCATTGTGGTCTTCAAAAAAGCTTCTTATTTCAGCAATTCTGAGCGGCATACCGGGGAGAAAGCCACCGCTACTTTTCACGGCAACGCAACATTAAAGGACTTTGTTCAAACTCTACACTGTATAAATAGCATAGGATTTCATGAACAAATATTAAAAGGGAAAACCCCAACACTCAAACCCATGTATGAAGTACACAAGAAATCAACAGTCATGGAAAACTATTAAAGCTAATAGGGTTCTTTTCCACCACTCACTTCAAAAGACACTAGCTTTGAGGCTGACCTGAAGCACGTACTGTGCCATGAATTGTGAGTCGTACCCCTCTCTCTTGCTGACTCTACTTAGCAACTGAGACCTACCAACAAAGCATTGGGCCTTGGTCCAGGCAATAGCCAAACCTACTGGAGCAAAATCTTTTGGAGATGTTGTGTCTTTAAAATGTATACTCTGGCTGGTGATCATGAGGCTTTAACTTGTGAACTGTACAATACGCAAGCATGTGAAACCATAACCTGTCAGTGCAACTTGACACGCGGACAGCGGCTTTGTTCTGGTACTGGTCATGCAAACTGTTGGTCAACAGTGCGTTTTGGTTGCAAGTGGCCTAACTGGAGGGCGACTATACATGTATATGTAGAAATGTGACAGTCCACATGGGAATTAACTGGACACAGCCACTATTCTAGAATCAGCCTGATGTGTATATTTTGAAAATGATATGGATGAGGTACAAACCCCAAGCTGCTAAAATTATTATATGCGCTTCTTTGCAGCTGACTGTTACTGTCCTGTTGACTGGCAGAAAGTGGGCCAGTACTGCTATAGGTTTGAGTTGACACAGAGCAACTGGGACAGAGCCAAGCGACAGTGTGAGGCCCTTAACAGCGAACTCATATCAATCAAGACAAGAGACGAAAATGTAAATACACATGCATTAAGGGAATGGAAACTCTTATAATTTTACAACGTTTATTTTATGGTATATTCTTGTTCCATATAAATGGTCTTATGTAACGTTTGTCGCCCCGTGTTTATCATGATACGTATCCAAAAAAAAAAAAAGGAAAAGAAAAAAAAAATGAGCGATGACTGTACTCATAAGGATTTCAATAGAAGCAGCGCCTTCTTAAATCTGACTTAGGAAATAAACCCTGATTTAGTTGGAAAGACTAACCCAAGGTTCCATACATGAGGATATTTATGGCATTTTTTCTCAAAACAGTCAAGCATCAGCATTTTTTTTCAATTAGTGCCTTTCCAGTAATGTAATGATAAAAAAATCAAATCACCAATAGTCCGACAACGTCTCTACGTATGCAAAAACTGTGAATCAAGATAATTTCAAGGTTCCAAGTTCAAGTCATACGTGCATTACTTCATGCAATGGACTGAGTACCTAATCTAAGTACTGTGTTTCGTGTGCATAATTTTTAAACGTGTCTATTTTCTCGATTGCAACCTTCTAACGTCGTACTTTGTATCTGTTTAAATGCGACCTTATATTAAATAGCTTCAGGTCAATAAATGATCCTTGTTCCTGTTTGTATTTTACAGAACTGGCTTTTATCTTCCCTTGGTATTTCGCCTGGATCTTTTTGGATAGGACTTAAGAGAGATAGGTCCGGTGTTTTGAGGTGGACGGACGGTACGGAAGGTGATAAAACCGTAGCATTATGTAAATATTTACCATTCTTGCCATTTAGGCCACTTGATTAATTGATTCCTAGAGTTCGCCAAACATGTATATGAAACTAATACCAAGTTCATTTTTATAAGCTGGCATCCTCCTATACTGTTCAACATTAAAGACCAGAGATGGAGAGATAGATAGACAGAGCTTAGAGAGAGAGAGAGGGGGAGAGCGAGAGCGAGAGAGAGAAAGGGGAGAGCGAGAGAGAGAGAGAGAGAGAGAGAGAGAGAGAGAGAGAGAGTCTATGTATAAAAATGTTGGCGTGAACAGCAGTTTCGAAATACGAGAAGTAACCCTTACTGACTTTTATATGAAAAACAGCATAGACGAGAAACAACTGCTCAGGACCATCTGTATACTTTTATTTGAATATATTTGATAATCATGGAAGGACATAAAAAGAGTGAAACACAGGGCTGTCTCAATCAAATTATTGAAATCGTTTCATAAGTGTTATCGTAGATTTGTGCAACGTCCAATTATTTTCGCAAATCTGCGTCTTTATTTCATTTCATAAATATAAGTAGAGTAAAATGGTATGTTACTTTGTAACTGTTTCTTTCTTGTTGATTCACGTGTTATTGCAAATGTATTCCGAGTTGGATAGATATTTTTGTTAAATATGTTCTTTTTTGAAGATCTTGGAAAGCAAATGAACCATCGCCAGAGACATACGGATCTGTAGATAAGGAGGGATTCTTCATGAGCACCATTACAGGAAACAGAGGGTACATCTGCAAACGCAGCATCTGTATGTTCCAATTCAAATGTTTCGTATTACGTTCACATTGCGTGTGGTAATTTTGTTTCTGGTTAATGATATGTATTTATGTTTTGAAACTCCATAAGTATAAAACAAACTATTCTACTATGTTTTATTAATGTGGAGGGCTTTAAGTATGATAGACATTGTGTATCAAGTTACCCTCACGAAATGAAGCTTGTCTGTCTGATATGTCTTTGCATGAAGCTGTGCAGCACTTGGCGAGTTTTTACGTAGGTCATATCCAAAACCTTAAAGTTTGCCCTAAGTCAGTCAACCTACTGATCTTTTATTATAAATGAGCTATAGGTATTTTATTTTTGTTGCATTACAACACTGAAGGAAACATGAGGCAATATCATTTTATGTTACACTAAACATAACACTCATGGGTGTATTTGGTTTCTTTGGCAGTCACGCCAACACCCTGTCCTCATTACTGGGAACATATTGATGGCAGATGTATATGGTTCGGGAGGTTGGCAAAAGAATGGAATGGTGCAGAGTGAGTGTCATTTCAGATTGTCAACACTTGCTTACTATCGACGTAGAAGAAGAAGAAGAAGAAGAAGAAGAAGAAGAAGAAGAAGAAGAAGAAGAAGAAGAAGAAGAAGAAGAAGAAGAAGAAGAAGAAGAAGAAGAAGAAGAAGAAGAAGAAGAAGAAGAAGAAGAAGAAGAAGAAGAAGAAGAAGAAGAAGAAGAAGAAGAAGAAGAAGAAGAAGAAGCTGTATAACTTGCATGGCTGGTAAGAATCAAACCACGGAGGCACAGCCATGTAAATGGGTATCACCCCATCCCAACGTCCAGCAATGAATCAGGCTGGGTTGGAAATTTAGCTGCTGGAACAGGCGTCCAATTGTACAGATAGAAAAGAACATTACGCTGAGCCCATACATCCTAGTGACCCTCTACGTATACTACCAAATATGCCGTTAAGAGATTTAAGAGACAACTGGACAAGGGAAGAGTGTAAAGAGGCAACTATGTTGGAACACTTAAACCCACAAGCATCAACAACCAAAGTTGCAGGCAATGTATGGCATGGTAAGCACCGAAGTAAGAAATTTCACTTGAATGAGAACAAACTATATAATGTCAGGCGTAATATAAGTAACAAAATCGACTGACCAGCATGGAGCTTGAGATCATAAAATCAGAGATTAGGAACAGCAAAGACAGCAACACTGATTATCAAAAGAGGAGTTGCTAGGTGAGACAGCCACTGCTGCTGCAGAAAGAGAACAACCGTCACTTGCACCTCGTAAAAATGAAACCGAAGTAAACTAACTCAAACGGATATCAACACTGACTGAGTCAAAGGAATGACTGACAATATCGAACAGATGAGGGAAACTCCAAGAGAAACATCGACTGGATATTGGGCACCAATTCTTGCGACGAGAGGAACCCTGCTCCAAGAAAGTACTGATAATTTCAAGCACTTCATATGGTCTACGATGAGATTGGCTAGGTCATGGTTATCACAGATATGACCAGCTTCTACTTGTAAAAGCCGAGGCTGTTTTGGAAAGAGAAACCCGAGAAACAAAAACCACCCGCTGGGGTGGTAAAATTTGAGAAGGGGATTTTAAGGATGAATGGTCAAGCTTAACTATTCCTAGCTGACACACACACACACACACACACATACACACACACACACACGCGCGCGC
>CAXHWN010000749.1:22500-31398 GCA_964020975.1 Hermodice carunculata | reverse complement strand
TATCCATCTGTCTATCTGTCTGTCTGCTACCATCCACCCATTCATCCATCCACCCATCTTTCTATATATCTATCTAATTATCTATCTACCCATTGTATCCATTGTGTTCACACCCAAGTTATGTCATCTTAATAACCATTTTATGGTGTTTTGTAACCTTCTGTTTGCAACAATGTTCGTGAGCCTTCTAAACGTACGTTTCCGAATGAAAATCGGCTCATTTTGATGACTTAACTTGCAGTTTACAGAGCTCTCGGTGAACCCGGCTATGTGGTCTGCGATTCCATTGGTGATATAGTTTGGTCCTCAACTATAGTTCGATATCTGTAAACAGTCATGTGATATAGTTCAATGGTAAGGCTGTAGGAAAAGTCTTTGGTAACCAGTAATATATAAAAAAGAATAATGAGACGGTGGATCTGTGCATGGCAGGGACAAAAAAGCCTTATCCAACAGACCAGACCCTTCAGTCGTTTCTGTTGATCAGCATTTAGGGCAGGTTTCAGTTGCCTAAAAGGAAGCATGATTCACTTGTAAATGCAATGTGAAAATATTTCCGATGATTGCAACGAAGATTAGCTATTTCATGCTAAAGTTCTTTTCCACTTCTTTTGTTGTGGTTATCTATATCCAAATGATTTAAATTTTTAACTTCAAAGCTTTTTTTCTATGAGATAGTTGTCATTGATCTCTTTTTTCTTGGATGTATCCTTATAGAAGTTTCAATAAAAACACAAACATGTGTAATTATGACACATGCGATGCATACACATATGCGTACACCCCCATATATATATATATATATATATATATATATATATATATATATATATATATATATATATATATATATATATAAATATATATATATATGTATACATATGTATAACTATGTAAATGCGTATGTGTGTATGTATGTATGCCTGTATGTATGTATGTATGTATGTATGTATGTATGTATGTATGTATGTATGTATGTATGTATGTATGTATGTATGTATGTATGTATGTATGTACGCATGCATGCCTGTATATATGAATGTACGTATGTACATTGTGGTTGGCAGGTAAGCATGTGGTGAACATGGCAGATGGAACCTCCATAACTTATTTTGCATTTGACAACACAAATTGCTTAAGATTTTGTTGAAGTTCCTGACATTTTCGATAAAATTTCATTGGACATGTTTGCTTTTCAGCACCTTATATGGATACACATTCTTCAAACATTTTGTTCCAAAGAGCATGGTCATTCTACACAACATGTACCACCATGCTATCTTTCCCATAGATAAGCAACAAGGGTTTATTATTTCTAGAGCAGCCATTTCAGCTGGTAATTGGCGTGCATGGTACAAAGGAATTTCATAGTACACTGATGTTGCAAATGTTTTGCCAGAATATGGGCAGTTTATCTTTATGATAAGCTGAGTGTCACATACCAGAGAGGAATGGTCATTACTATCTGGACTGCCCAACAGAGATGTATGTTAATGTTCTTGAGTGTGATACCTTTCTCTCTTTATTTCCACTCAGTCCAAAGACAAATCTGTACTTTTGATACAAGAGTTCCCACAGCATTGATTTCATTGTTTGGACCATGTTTCATTGTTTTTTTTAACACTTTCGTTAGGTGTTGCTTTTTGTTTGCCAATGAAGATGTGATCATAATGCTTTGGCTTGGCTCTAAATGTTTGCAGGCCACATGCAGCTTGCATTGTACTACCAATGACGCTAAAAGTGTTTGTATAACTCAAACCATTCATAAGATCGTTATTTCTCATAAGGCCAGTTTTAGGTGTGGGTGTCACATTTCTGACAGACATACAGAGTTGTCTCATGTATCCAAATTGACATGACAATCTAGCAAACACTGCAACGCAGATCCATTTATTTCATCTGACCACAAACTTACTTCATAAATGCATTTTAACAGGCCTGACAGACTGATCCATTTCGAAAAAGTGACGCATTTATTGACCTTACAAGCATGCGTTTCTTTGAGTGCCTCCAGTCAGGTCCCACAACATTTAGCACCTTTTCACTCAACATAAGCTTTGACCTCTTCGTCCGGCGTACATCTCTCAGTCGACAGCTTAGAGTACATACTAATTCTTGTCATTCATGTTTGTTTACGTTTTCACCCTTGCAGACCTTATCACGAGAGCAAGCTAGTTTGTCCTCTTCAGCATGTCGCCTGGCTTGAACAGCGGCTGGCGGTCCGTCTTTAAAGCCAAACAAGTTTATTTCTCCCATTTTGTGTTTTGTGGAGGAATTGATACTCTTGCAGTCCACACATAATTTCAATGTTTTATTTCCGATAGTGCTTTCTGCAATATCCATCATACAACATAGCATTCCCTGTTCCATTAAATCTGTAGAGAAAAGTGTTTCGGTATCCAGGAGGCATGATCTGGATAAAAATGCAAAGTTCATGCTTGAAGAATGTGGGCTCAGCGTGCCGGGACATCCGGCACCTTCAATTACTTGTCCCTTGTTATTTTGAGCCGACATTAACCGCAACAATTCTCCCTTGAACAGCTGAAGACTAGTAAGCCAAACACAGTTGTGTGTCTACTAGATACTTCATTGCACGTATAGTTGTTCGACCATACCAGTGCACCACATCAAGGAGTAAGAAAAATGTTATGTTTTGCATCGGAAATGCTCCTTCATCATCTAATCTAAGAAAAAGGATTATGTCGTTTTCGTAATTATGACTTCTGAAAGCGTCTGTGGTTTACTGAAACAGATGGTATTGTTCACTGTTGCCAGTTCTTTGTTTTGCTTTTTTTCTGTTTCTTCAATGATGGCTGAACAATTTAGACGTCATTTCCTGCATGATTTCCTATGGTCTGGTTGTGTATTGGTTGTGGCTGAGTGGCAGGGGAGCTGTTGTATTTTCTATTTTACTATGTAATTCTATATCGGTAATGTCTGCAGCAAAATGATTTTCTATGTGATAATTTTCTGCTTTCCTCTTGGTTATCAGTGTCAGGGTTTTATTTTCTTCATTTGCAACTACAGTAAAACCTGTCTATTGCGGACACCTGTGGTTCTGGCAAAAGTGTCCGCAATAGACAGGTGTCCACAATAGGCAGGGGCTGAACTTTTGGGATCTCAGAGTACATTTGTATCTAAGGAGATAAACTTGTATAGACTGTCATAAAATATGCACATTTGTACCCATCTTATTCCACTTAATCATTATAATGAAAAAAATAGGAAAAACTCAAAGTTAGATAACTGTATTTCATTGCAACAACACATATTCTAACCAATATTAATGGCTGAAATATATTTAACCAGTACATGTTAATGTATGAACATAATGTTAAGTTCACATTTGTTATGTGTCCCAGCTCTTACATTATATTCTGCATATCCTCATGAGCACAATGTACACATACCAGGTTTTACAAAGACTTTCATTGAAAGTACAGCAGTCTGCATGTGATAATATTAAATTTTGTCACAGGTACAATGTAAGCTTTTTGCAAGAGTGATCATACAGCATTTGCTCTCAGTTTTTGTACATTATGCCCCTGACACTTTACTCAAACTCATCTTAACTTGAGATTTTACAGTTTTTATCTTTTAAGGGAAAAATAGTGTATGTATGGACTTACCAGGCTGAAGAAAGTTTGCGTAATTTCTTTTACTAACAGAAAAGAAACAAACCACAAACATACCACAGGGATATCCTATCCCTTGAGTACAGTATAACTGTATGTGCCATTGTTACAAATTGTGAATAACTTCACGAGTCTCAGTGGGTCCTTTGTTTTAGGCTTAATGATTGATCTATGGAGCTTAATTGTTTGATAGACAGAGAAAGTGTGAGCAACCTCACTCAACAGGAGCATCAGTGCTCAGAGACACCTGGCATGTTTGTTGAGGCTTTGCAGCCTAACTGCTTGGCTGAGTTAGCTTATTTTGTGTTACAGGCCCCTGAACAATGGATTAATTAGTCTTTGATTCCAGCTTTACATGCACGGCATTGTTCAGGCATTACAGCTTGGAATATAACAAGTTGCAAAAAAAGCATTGACATATTGTGTCCGGAATAGACAGGTTGATTTTGCATTTGATACCCCAAAAAGTGTCCGCAATACACAATAGACAGGTGTCCACTGTAGACAGGTATCACCAATATGAAAATGACTTAAAAATATTCGGTTCTGGCCAAAAATGTCCGCATTAAGCAGGTGTCCACAGTAGACAGGTGTCCACATGGACAGGTTTTACTGTATTTGGTAATGTTGAAGGTATAAATATATTATATATTTGGAGTCCCGTTTGAGACGAACTCATCAAGGGTATGTCATTTGCATAAGTACATGAATTATTTTTAGATCAAATAAGCGAATACTATCAGTGCGATTTTTTGCATGTCTCTCAGTAGGCCGCCACTAAGAATATTAAACAGGAAGGGGGGCAACACACTTCCCTGTTTCATCCCCACCATTTATAAAGTTATAGCCAATGATTTGCAGGTATAAGCTTCCACAGTTTCTCGAAGAGGGCATCTACCCAAATACCATCAAAAAAACTTTGTGCATCTAGCGCACATAGATATACAGGAGAACCCTTGGATATGTTTTCAATGATCCACGTAAACTACCGGTCTGTATGCGCCAGGACCCCACCAATAGAAGTTTGTCCACTTTCCCTGATATTTAATGAATGTTGCGCTGTCCTTATTGGACGTGACGATTACATGGTTATGTGTAAACGTCCCCAGGAGAACCACCATGTAAGTCAATATTAGTAGAAAAAAAGCTATGCATATGTTTAGTCTAAGTATCCATCATTAATTTTTATTTTCTCGAAAATATTTCTCGTTGGAACCAACTGTGCCGCACTATAGCAAAAAATACCGTGAGACACCGACCAGCCTGCTCTTTTCTAATACATGATTGCCATTTTATTAAATGCAAAGTGTTGTTTCTAATTATTTTACAGACTTTGCAGTGGCAGTGGTCTGATGGAACTCCGTTAGACCCACGAAATACCTACTGGAAATACCCACCACAAGTCGAAAAGTAAGTACATTGACTGCTGTTTGCCTTTATGACTGATCTTTTGGGAAAGATACTACACATTGCTTTCGTGAAGCTCCCTCTTTCAGCATAATGCTTTGTATTCTGAACAGCTTAAACCAAGGAGCTCTTACACAACTTTGCTTAGACTCAAAAGCCCCATAGCCTATGGCAGTTTCTCTTAGTATCTCAAATTCGCATTCCAAATAAATAAATGAAACCAGTTTCATACAAATTAGAAAATAATTGGTATATTAGATTATGCATACAGTAAAAAGAATATGTTTAAGTTGTCAGTAACAAAATCAAATATTGCATAGTGTTTTCATGAAAATGTGGCGGTGGACATTGAAAAGGGCTTAACATTTAACTTACATATATTACAAGGGAAAGGCTTAATAATGAAAACAGTATTATATTACAAGATCTGCGTCAAAATAAAATGAACATTGGTCAGCCATCATTTGTTTCCAGTTGTGATAATGGCAAAGGGTGAATGATTCTTTGTAGTTTCCTTTTAATGTTTGCTTACCATAATTGACTTGCATCTAGTCCACAATTTTGACTCAACAAGTAAATCATTGTTGTGAAATGTAAAGTGAGTGATGCATTCACTTCTGATCAGTAATTAGATCATTCCTGGTTATTAAAGATTTTGTGTGTGATGTATTTCACTAAAGTTCCATAACAATCTGTGTGGTGTTCTTGTCAATCTGTCGGCTAATATGAAAGTGTAAATAATGAAGGTAAAACAATTGTCAAAAGCAGCAAGTGAGTATAATGTGTGCAATTTACAGAAAAAACGCCAACAAGACGTGTGTGATGGTTCGAGCGGCTCCTAGCGGCAACTTCACCAACGTGTGGGAGACAGATCTTTGTGACACAGAGAAGTTCTTCATGTGTGACAAGCCTGAGGGTATGGAACACAAGCGTATATCATTTAGGAACGAAACCACAGTAACGTGTATTTTACGAATGACCGCAAAGTATTCGATACGTGTTCATATTTTCTCTCAGTAGATGTTGCTGCGTGTTAACGGGGTGAAGTGCTTTGAGGACAGCCTATAAATGCTCAGCTTATTTTCCGTTAAGATACACAAAATGCATAACATTGTTTATAAAGCTACAGTAGCTTGCATCTACATAAACACAACTGCAATAAGAATTTTTGGGGTATTTTACTGCCCGTGTAGTGTTCAAAAGTTTATAAATTCCTAACCCGAACTAAGTTACTAGCATCACCAAAAGAAACAACTTAACACAGACCGAAGTGAGAAAATTAAAAACAAAACTGGAAGAAAAGAAGATGATTTGCTGGTCTGCAAGTCAGTCTTTGTGCCCATCATACTTTTTGAGATTGCCTAGGCAGTATTTATTCAACAAGCACAACAACACTGCTATTGAACTCTTTAAAAGAGACGTAAACAATTGAATGCATGGTTGCAAGTCCACTGTCTCTCCTAATATGCCTAATGGTACACAGTTGTGTTATACATGTATACAAGTTTCAAATGTAATTCCCCAATACAGAATACATACAAAGGTATGTGATGTTGCATTTATAATGATATTTGAAAGCAAAGTTGTTTATGCGCTTTCTAAGCTTACATAAACTAAGATCTCGCAATCTTGCACGTTAGTGCCCATGGGCTGCACCTGCAGCAGATGTGCGAATGACACCAGTGGTCATGACAATGTTGAATTCTTACACATAACTCCATTTGAAAGAAAACAAATATTGTAAATTGCTCGCAGCATTAATACAAAGGAAGCCCTCAGAAGGCCTTCAAAATGCAAATATGACTAAACTCGCTGCCAAAACATAAGCATTGAAGAAATGACAGGCGTATTTGGCTCATTTAAATTGTTCAAGTGTCCCTAATTGAAACAACTCAAAGTTGTACAGTTCGCATATGGTCCATCGGATTCACCTGTGACACAAACTAAGACCTATAGTGTTTCTGCGGTGCTACCTTCAATAGTTTTGAAGATATTAAACATTGACACATTTAAGTGCCTCAAATTTGTATAAATTAAACCCCGCAACGTTTGGTTGTCGTTTTATGGATCTGCCTCTAACACAAACCTATAGAGCAAAGTTGGAATGGTGCATCTATCTTTCACAAGTTTTGAAGATATCCAATTTTTTTAGACTTTTCAAGTTTGCTGTATTTGCATAAAAATTCTAAAACGTTGGTTTGTTGTTCATTCGATGCATCTATAGTACAAACCTATAAATTGAAATTACAACAGTATCTCTACCCTCAATAGCTTCGAAAATATTAAACATTGAAACTTTTCAAGTGTCCCTAATTAGCATAAGTTGAAATTCTAAAAACTTATGTGTGTAATCCATTGGATGTGCCTGTGACACAACCCTATGAAGTAAAGTTCAAGTGACATATCTGTCTGAAATAGGTTTGAAGGCATTCAACATTTCAATATAAGTGCCCTTAATGTGGATAGATTAAAATTAAAAAAAACAAACTTTTAGATGTGGTTCTTTAACACAAACATATAACTTAAATTGCGAAGGTACCTCGGATGTCATTGTATTGATGTATAAGTGTGCATGTAAAAACACACACATGCGAATATAACCAATAAATATATGGTAGACGGATAGGTTGATAGACATATAGAAAAAAATGTGGTGGGGCATGTAATAATCCACGAAACGTATTAGCTCTTGGGTCTGATGAAACCAGATAGACAAGCCAGTTTGTCGGGTGTTAACAGCCCATTTAGCCCATCAGTCACCTGCAGGTGACCAGTGAATGTATCCTAACGTGATGTGTAGATGCGACAATGTTTGCCTTTGTTTGCATGTTTGTGCAAAAAGTAGTATGCTACTATGTTGATGCAACATTAAAGTTTATTTAAACCAAAAGATGCTGGCGCAGAGGTGGTTCTCACTGGTGCTAGAGAGGCTGATGGAAGCCACAACGCTATTTCGTAATGGTAAATAACAGCAATGACCCAAGTATTGCAGTACTGGTAATTCAGCAGTAGCGATTTCAATGCGGAACACACACACACACACACACACACACACACACACACACACACAAACACACACACACACACACACACACACACATACAGGCACCAACTCACTCAAAACGAATTTAACCAATATTCTTTAATTACAGTACTTTATAGGTTAAGACACAGACACAATATCATCAATCAACTTCACCTTTTTAACATAGGCACATGTGAACCTGGCTGGAAGGTGCATTTAGATCAATGCTACAGACCCTACGTCAAGCAGGAAGAGCAGCACACGTGGACTGGATCTAAAACATTTTGCAGCACCCGCGGAGCTGTACTCTTGACTATCAAAAGGTACGCAACGAGAACGCACCCATACGCCAAAGTCTTTGTTTTGACTAATGCTGTCCCTTTTGCCGCTCAAATACTCAACAGCGCCCGCATGTAAACTACCGTCTGCCTCAATCTTCTTTATTTGAACTTCTTGCCAACGTATTTTTTAATACTTTTTTGGGGAGGCGGGGGGTTATAACTATAAAACTTCTCATGATAACGCAGCCCAGGTCAACAGTTTCCTTGGTGCGGGTTGGGCGCCCAACCGCCAACGAGGAAAGTGTTTGACTTGGTGTTATTCTGACCAGGATATGGGCTCGGCCCATTTCGCAGTCCATGTTAAGCATTGGGTACATAGGCGTCTAGAGCACCCTACCTGATCGATCAAAAATTGACTCTTCAGTTGTGGTTTCATTTATGCTTGTTCGATGAATCACCCAAAAGGGCCTCTTCTTACTTTGGGGCCCATATTCACATAAAATTTCACAATCAAGGACACAATATATCAACAAATATCCAAACTAAGATT